>CM077183.1:7119469-7141969 GCA_039654105.1 Coreius guichenoti
AGATTTAATGTTACACAACATGTATTTCTGTAAACTGTGGCAGGTCAACAAGGACAAGCTTTGTTTCTCTGTTCAAAATCTTCTTTGTTGCTATTTCAATGCACAACATATCTGATCAAATGCAGAGAAGAAAACTGAAATAGAGTAAACCCTGAACCTGTTTGAATATGTTGCTGTATCAACAGGAGACATTTTAAATTATGTACAAAACTCCAATTGATTAATATATTTCTTTCAACGCAGGTTCCCTTAAGAACTCTCACCTCAGTCTACAGTCGGTCTGCTTCAGTTCACAAAATGTTGCTCTGAGTGGAACGAACATGTCGAGTCTCTATTTGAAGCATAAAAGCATATTGCACAAAACAAGAGAGACTGCAATAACAGCACTAGAAGGAGAAGAGAGAGTCTGCTAGAACAAAAGAGTAGGACAGACAGTGAGTCAGCAGAAAGTGTTACTATCCCAAGGTCTTTTCACAGCTGTAACAAGGACATATAAAATCCTGAGCTCCTCGTTCTCTCTCAGATGGATTTTTAATAAGCTGTGGAGCTGTAAATGTGTGACATGCGGCTGCTGAAGGTCACGCAGGAAGTTCACAGGCACAATCCAGGTAACCACGGTAAGAACTTAAGTGAAATGAATGCATCTCAAATGCACTTCCTGCGACCACTCCTGTATACCACAGTAAACGGCTTTTGGACACTTAATACGCAGGACTGTTTCACATTATGTAAGATCAAACCGGGTGGTATTTATTTCCTAGCAAACACATTCCACATTCATGTTAGTATTTGGTTCACTTTAGTTATTTTTGGAACCAAATAATATTCTGGTAACACTTTAGATTAGGGAACACATATTAACTAGTTGCTTATCAGCATGCATATTACTAGCATATTAGATGTTTATTAGTACTTATAAAGCACATACAGTGGGGAGAACAAGTATTTGATACACTGCCGATTTTGCAGGTTTCCCCACTTACAAAGCATGTAGAGGTCTGTAATTTTTATCATAGGTACACTTCAACTGTGAGTGACGGAATCTAAAACAAAAATCCAGAAAATCACATTGTATGATTTTTAAATAATTAATTTGCATTTTATTGCATGACATAAGTATTTGATACATCAGAAAAGCAGAACTTAATATTTGGTACAGAAACCTTTGTTTGCAATTACAGAGATCATACGTTTCCTGTAGTTCTTGACCAGGTTTGCACACACTGCAGCAGGGATTTTGGCCCACTCCTCCATACAGACCTTCTCCAGATCCTTCAGGTTTCGGGGCTGTCGCTGGGCAATACGGACTTTCAGCTCCCTCCAAAGATTTTCTATTGGGTTCAGGTCTGGAGACTGGCTAGGCCACTCCAGGACCTTGAGATGCTTCTTGCGGAGCCACTCCTTAGTTGCCCTGGCTGTGTGTTTCGGGTCGTTGTCATGCTGGAAGACCCAGCCACGACCCATCTTCAATGCACTTACTGAGGGAAGGAGGTTGTTGGCCAAGATCTCGCGATACATGGCCCCATCCATCTTCCCCTCAATACAGTGCAGTCGTCCTGTCCCCTTTGCAGAAAAGCATCCCCAAAGAATGATGTTTCCACCTCCATGCTTCACGGTTGGGATGGTGTTCTTTGGGTTGTACTCATCCTTCTTCTTCCTCCAAACACGGCGAGTGGAGTTTAGACCAAAAAGCTCTGTTTTTGTCTCATCAGACCACATGACCTTCACCCATTCCTCCTCTGGATCATCCAGATGGTCATTGGCAAACTTCAGACAGGCCTGGACATGCGCTGGCTTGAGCAGGGGGACCTTGCGTGCGCTGCAGGATTTTAATCCATGACGGCGTAGTGTGTTACTAATGGTTTTCTTTGAGACTGTGGTCCCAGCTCTCTTCAGGTCATTGACCAGGTCCTGCCGTGTAGTTCTGGGCTGATCCCTCACCTTCCTCATGATCATTGATGCCCCACGAGGTGAGATCTTGCATGGTGCCCCAGACCGAGGGAGATTGACCGTCATCTTGAACTTCTTCCATTTTCTAATAATTGCGCCAACAGTTGTTGCCTTCTCACCAAGCTGCTTGCCTATTGTCCTGTAGCCCATCCCAGCCTTGTGCAGGTCTACAGTTTTATCCCTGATGTCCTTACACAGTTCTCTGGTCTTGGCCATTGTGGAGAGGTTGGAGTCTGTTTGATTGAGTGTGTGGACAGGTGTCTTTTATACAGGTAACGAGTTCAAATAGGTGCAGTTAATACAGGTAATGAGTGGAGAACAGGAGGGCTTCTGGTCTGTGAGAGCCGGAATTCTTACTGGTTGGTAGGTGATCAAATACTTATGTCATGCAATAAAATACAAATTAATTATTTAAAAATCATAAAATGTGATTTTCTGGATTTTTGTTTTAGATTCCGTCTCTCACAGTTGAAGTGTACCTATGATAAAAATTACAGACCTCTACATGCTTTGTAAGTAGGAAAACCTGCAAAATCGGCAGTGTATCAAATACTTGTTCTCCCCACTGTATTCATGCCTTATTCTGCATGACCTTATTCTATATCCTTAACCCTACCCCATACCTAAACATAACTACCTTACTAACTATTAATAAGCAGTAATTAGGAGTTTATTAAGGGAAAACTTCAAGTTACTAGTGAATATTGTGTTCTCTAATCTAAAGTGTTACCATTATTCCTAAATGTTCTAATGTTGTTGTTTTTTTTTTTAAATTATAAACTTGCAGGCAAAGTTTAAAAAAAAATATAACCTAAAAATAGTTTATACAGAATGTTCCCTTAAGGTTATTTTTTAGGTTTTATTTTTACAACCGTAAAAAATGTTCCCTAATAGTTATCATCTAGAAAGAACATTCTATTTCTGTAAAGAAAGATTTTATGCTTAAAAATCCAAATTTAAAAATGTATATGTTTTGGGAATGTTCTAAGAACTTTCAGGGAATGTTAATTTTTGGTCCTAGGACATTCTCAGAACATTCCCAAAACATACATTTTTAAATTTAGGTTTTTGGTTCTGCATAGGAACCAAAACTTGTTATAGCTGGGTTTAAAGAAAGCTAATTTTTCAAGCAAATCATACTCACAAAACATTGTTAGGTTTTAAATGATAAAACAATAGATATACTGTGAACTTGAGGAGAACTGACTTTACACAACTACAAACCCGATTCCAAAAAAGTTGGGACACTGTACAAATTGTGAATAAAAAAGGAATGCAATAATTTACAAATCTTATATTTTATTCACAATAGAATATAGATAACATATCAAATGTTGAAAGTGAGACATTTTGAAATGTCATGCCAAATATTGGCTCATTTTGGATTTCATGAGAGCTACACATTCCAAAAAAGTTGGGACAGGTAGCAATAAGAGGCCGGAAAAGTTAAATGTACATATAAGGAACAGCTGGAGGACCAATTTGCAACTTATTAGGTCAATTGGCAACATGATTGGGTATAAAAAGAGCCTCTCAGAGTGGCAGTGTCTCTCAGAAGTCAAGATGGGCAGAGGATCACCAATTCCCCCAATGCTGCGCCGAAAAATAGTGGAGCAATATCAGAAAGGAGTTTCTCAGAGAAAAATTGCAAAGAGTTTGAAGTTATCATCATCTACAGTGCATAATATCATCCAAAGATTCAGAGAATCTGGAACAATCTCTGTGCGTAAGGGTCAAGGCCGGAAAACCATACTGGATGCCCGTGATCTTCGGGCCCTTAGACGGCACTGCATCACATACAGGAATGCTACTGTAATGGAAATCACAACATGGGCTCAGGAATACTTCCAGAAAACATTGTCGGTGAACACAATCCACCGTGCCATTTGCCGTTGCCGGCTAAAACTCTATAGGTCAAAAAAGAAGCCATATCTAAACATGATCCAGAAGCGCAGGCATTTTCTTTGGGCCAAGGCTCATTTAAAATGGACTGTGGCAAAGTGGAAAACTGTTCTGTGGTCAGACGAATCAAAATTTGAAGTTCTTTTTGGAAAACTGGGACGCCATGTCATCCAGACTAAAGAGGACAAGGACAACCCAAGTTGTTATCAGCGCTCAGTTCAGAAGCCTGCATCTCTGATGGTATGGGGTTGCATGAGTGCGTGTGGCATGGGCAGCTTACACATCTGGAAAGGCACCATCAATGCTGAAAGGTATATCCAAGTTCTAGAACAACATATGCTCCCATCCAGACGTCGTCTCTTTCAGGGAAGGCCTTGCATTTTCCAACATGACAATGCCAGACCACATACTGCATCAATTACAACATCATGGCTGCGTAGAAGAAGGATCCGGGTACTGAAATGGCCAGTCTGCAGTCCAGATCTTTCACCCATAGAAAACATTTGGCGCATCATAAAGAGGAAGATGCGACAAAGAAGACCTAAGACAGTTGAGCAACTAGAAGCCTGTATTAGACAAGAATGGGACAACATTCCTATTCCTAAACTTGAGCAACTTGTCTCCTCAGTCCCCAGACGTTTGCAGACTGTTATAAAAAGAAGAGGGGATGCCACACAGTGGTAAACATGGCCTTGTCCCAACTTTTTTGAGATGTGTTGATGCCATGAAATTTAAAATCAACTTATTTTTCCCTTAAAATGATACATTTTCTCAGTTTAAACATTTGATATGTCATCTATGTTGTATTCTGAATAAAATATTGAAATTTGAAACTTCCACATCATTGCATTCTGTTTTTATTCACAATTTGTACAGTGTCCCAACTTTTTTAGAATCGGGATTGTACTAAAATCACCAAAACACCAGTTTATTAAAAGAAATCAAGCAAAAATTATGAAAAATATTTCAGAATTTAAACCCAGATGCTATTGGCATCAATCTTTTGTATCAAATGCACTGACATTAAGCCATTTTTAAGTGTCCACCTCTAATGCCCGGTTTCATAGACAAGGCTTAAGCCTAGTTCCAGACTAACATGCATGACTGAGCCTTCTTAACTGAATGGGCCCTATCATACACCCGACACAATGCAACTCCAGGCACGATGCAAGTGTTTTTTGCTAGTTTCAGCCTGACGCAGTTATAATTTTCACGTCCAGCGTTGTTTAAATAGCAATTGCACTCGCACCCATCTGTTCACCCATTGGCGTGCTGGTCTGAAAACGAGGTGTGTTCAGGCGCATTGTTGGCACGTTGCTATTTTGAGGCAACTGAAATAGACTGTGCAGTTGACCAACAAAAACCTGGTCTAAAGTCAATAGTGCAGTATTTTTTGTGTAATTTAAAGGGCGCGTTAGTAATATACGCCTTTAGGCGGGTGCACAACACGTGTACACTCTGCTTATTACATACAGAGGGACCTTTAAGCAGCAGCACACAAACATTTCTAAATATTAAAAATAAAAGGATTCCTCTCTGGAGAAGTGTTCAGTCTTTCCGCTCGCAAATTCTGCCATGTAAATAGCGAATCCGCCATGGTGCGAGCGCAACTGGCTTTTGGAAATGGGAATGGGAGATCAGACTCGGATTGGTTTATTGCACGTTACGCCCAAAACACACCCATGACTCATTAAGAGACTAGGTACAACCCTTTTGGACCATGTGCTGGGCGCGCCGACCATTTTTTCCGTCGTTAAACTAGCAAAAGTGGATTCGGACATGCCCTAAGTGCACCTGCGCCATGCGCTTCAGACCATGCGCTCAGATCATTAAAATAGGGTCTTAAATCTTAAAATATGTCAGTGCCATTGTTTTGTCTCAAGTCTGGCTAGAGCAGCGGTCAACAGAAGGACATTCTGTTCACGTTCAGAGCTGCGTTTTATTTTATTTTTATGATATTCAGTCATAAACAACCCGAAACAATGCAGGGCTTTCATACAGGCTTATAAAGCAGATTATTCATTATTTTGCAAAAGCCTCATAGAACAACCCTCACAGCGTGTTAAAGACGCTGCCCACACATACATTCGTGTTCTGTCTCACACACACACAAATGGAATGAATATAAATGTCCTCCTCCACTAACACCTCCGGTCCATTCGACTCTCAGGTTGTTATGCTCCAATACACCTCCAAATCTCTTTCTCTCTTTCCGATTCTAGCTCGTTCTCTGGTTTATTCTCCATCTCAGTGAATTGTATTGCAGGAGAAGACAAGTATACAAAGACAAGTATACAAAGGCAGCATCTCCGTATACACTGTATAAAATATTTTTCTTATTATTTTGTCTTGTTTTACAATACAAATATCTAAACATTCTTAAATCAAGATACATTTACTTGAGAAGCAAAATGATGAGATATTAAAGTCTTGTTTTCTGAACAAATAATCAAAATTAAGCGACATCATGCTTAAAACAAGAACAAATATCTGTCAATGGGGTCAGAAAAGTAAAACATTATTCAAATGAAAAGCAACATTATTTTTCTGACCCCATTGGCAGATATTTGTTTTTGTTTTAAGCGTCATATCACTTAATTTACATACATTTTTCAGAAAACAAGATTTAATATATTAAGTAATTTTGCTTCTCAAGTAAATGTATCTTGATTTAAGAATGTTTAGATATTTGTAAAACAAGACAAACTGACAACAAGTAAACTGAGTGCATTTGAATTATATTTAAATAATTTAATTCATTTTACTCTACCATCTTTACATTTTTTCACTGAGCTCAATAGCAATACAACATTTTATAATTTTTATATGATTTTCCAATGAATTCTTTGCATTGCATTCTGGGATTGCCTTATCCATGCAAGATACATGGAATGTGCAAAACTACTTATCTTCAAGAAGCCTGATTATATAAACATATATCTATAAGTATTTAATGCACAAAACTATAAACCTCAAAAAAGAGAATAGGCTTTAAACACACTGAAGGACAACACACGCTCAAAACATCTCAGACAGGATATTAATCGCGTCTCTTGATTTATATCTAAAAATATTAGCAAAAGAAGTTACATTTAAAAAAAAAAATCCAGACCTTACTCAACCCTAATAGTAAAGTAGTCAGTTGCTGTGAGTGCATCATTGATGTCTTAACATTCTTTCTCTTAAATAACATTCTCTTTCTTCTATTTAGAAGATCATTGATGTATCTGGATGTGGTTTATTCAGGATATGCTACTGTTATAAGTAAGAAAAGCCCTGATGGGAGAATCTGATGGGGAGGAGGTTGAGAAATGGGCTGATAGTGTAATTAGTGTGTTTGTGTGCATGCTTTACATAAGTCATTATCTCACTCTCTCACTGTATGTTCATTTTCTGAGAAGTTTCTAAATTAGCCGCGGGTAATTACATTCTCTCAGATCCTTTAACATGAGAATCTGTGCTCGGACTAGAAAAGATAAAGGCGGATTTCAATGAAAGGATTGATGAAAACCGTTCCATCCGATATTCCTGTTAAATCTATAACTCATTTTCTCTAGTAATGATCCTCCTGACGTCTGTGTGTGTGTGTGTGTGTAGAGCTTCATAAGGATCATGTTTCCAGATGCAGGGCAGATGCTTCACATCTAATAATACTTAGCTCATGTAAAATGTTTCTGTGAGAAAAATGAATGAGAGAGAAGAAATAAAGATGATCATTTACATGCTGTTACTCACTTTCAGATGGCAAGATGTCAATCTAAAAATCAACACTAATCAGTTAAATCAACCTGGAACCTTATTACTAATATTTCTAATGATTACACATTTTTATTTTGAAACATGCATGTCATTGATCTATAATGCAATGAGACCTTCTACGCTTTAAAAAAAAACAAAACAAAAAAACAAAACAAAACAGATTTACTCTGAAATATAGTGGCTACTAGCTATCATAGACTAATTGAAATAAGTTAAAAATAAATAATATTATTTTATATTGATTTTAAATTGGCTGTCAGTGGCGTTATCCCTAAACTTTATTAATTTATTTTTTTTTATTTATAAATAACTTTTTTGCTCACCAGCCATTGTGGCTAGTGGTTTTCCAAAGTTACTAACTACTCAGCATTTTCACTGGCCACAGTGTCATCGAGTTTGTCATCGATACCATGGGTAAAAACTGTCATATATATATATTTTTAATATTATCTCATAATTTTGCAGCAGGTATAATAGGCTTCTGTCACTTTAAGACCTGACACACAGATCCATTATACTGTTACACATGAGTTTTCTTTCTCAACTGTTTACATTCACTTAAAACATAACTGACTGTGTTTACGTGAATACTCGCCAAGTGAGGGGAGGCGGGTTTGTGTGTCAACTCGCTGTTGGAGAGAAGAGAGATCGAGAAAGCGCAGCTGGTATCGTGTGTCTATTCTGCGGGAAATGAGTATTGGAAGAGTTTCAGATATTTCAGTATCGAAAAATCTACAGTATTTTTTGATAACACTACCTTGCACTTAGTTTATTATTTCAGATGCCTCTTTAAAAGACTACAATTTAAAAATGTATATATTATATATAAAATTCAATCCGCCAAAGTGGCTAGTAGGAGTGACCGCGTTACACGCCACTGCTGAAATACACCCAACATCAAGCCCTATATATATATATACATATATACACATATATATATATATATATATATATACACACACTCACCTAAAGGATTATTAGGAACACCTGTTCAATTTCTCATTAATGCAATTATCTAATCAACCAATCACATGGCAGTTGCTTCAATGCATTTAGGGTTGTGGTCCTGGTCAAGACTATCTCCTGAACTCCAAACTGAATGTCAGAATGGGAAAGAAAGGTGATTTAAGCAATTTTGAGCGTGGCATGGTTGTTGGTGCCAGACGGGCCGGTCTGAGTATTTCACAATCTTCTCAGTTACTGGGATTTTCACGCACAACCATTTCTAGAGTTTACAAAGAATGGTGTGAAAAGGGAAAAACATCCAGTATGCGGCAGTCCTGTGGGCGAAAATGCCTTGTTGATGCTAGAGGTCAGAGGAGAATGGGCCGACTGATTCAAGCTGATAGAAGAGCAACTTTGACTGAAATAACCACTCGTTACAACCGAGGTATGCAGCAAAGCATTTGTGAAGCCACAACACGTACAACCTTGAGGCGGATGGGCTACAACAGCAGAAGACCCCACCGGGTACCACTCATCTCCACTACAAATAGGAAAAAGAGGCTACAATTTGCACGAGCTCACCAAAATTGGACAGTTGAAGACTGGAAAAATGTTGCCTGGTCTGATGAGTCGATTTCTGTTGAGACATTCAGATGGTAGAGTCAGAATTTGGCGTAAACAGAATGAGAACATGGCTCCATCATGCCTTGTTACCACTGTGCAGGCTGGTGGTGGTGGTGTAATGGTGTGGGGGATGTTTTCTTGGCACACTTTAGGCCCCTTAGTGCCAATTGGGCATTGTTTAAATGCCACGGCCTACCTGAGCATTGTTTCTGACCATGTCCATCCCTTTATGACCACCATGTACCCATCCTCTGATGGCTACTTCCAGCAGGATAATGCACCATGTCACAAAGCTCGAATCATTTCAAATTGGTTTCTTGAACATGACAATGAGTTCACTGTACTAAAATGGCCCCCACAGTCACCAGATCTCAACCCAATAGAGCATCTTTGGGATGTGGTGGAACGGGAGCTTCGTGCCCTGGATGTGCATCCCACAAATCTCCATCAACTGCAAGATGCTATCCTATCAATATGGGCCAACATTTCTAAAGAATGCTTTCAGCACCTTGTTGAATCAATGCCATGTAGAATTAAGGCAGTTCTGAAGGCGAAAGGGGGTCAAACACAGTATTAGTATGGTGTTCCTAATAATCCTTTAGGTGAGTATATATATTATATATATATATATATATATATATATATATATATATATATATAGAGATATATAGAAATATAGATATATATAGATAGATAGATAGGAGGATGACCCAAATCCTTCGTGACTCAATGCTACAACACAATAAAAGGTTTAAAGAGTCCTAAAAGGGCTGAACAGTTTTTCTAGGCCTTACATAATTTAAAAATCTATGTTATATCAGACAATGCAGATGATTTTGTCCTGAAAGAAAGAAAAGTGGAATAAGTGTTGGCGAGAGAGATTGTGTTGGTGTTAAACGCCCTCAGAGATGCAGGGCCAGAAGTCTTACAGAAACACTGCATTTATATTCATTCTGCTTCATCTCAAATGTCTCTCTGACAGAAATAAAAGATTCATTTCAGAAACATCAGATACATATATATGTTGTTTATGTGGTTGATAAGTGTGTGTGTGTGTGTGTGTGTACATTTGCATGATTTGCTTGTTTGTATTTTCTTACAAAAAGATGAGAACTGAATTCCTGTGGAAACAAATTGCAGTCATATGAACAGAACAACACACACAAACACACACATTCTCTCCCTCGAGCAATCTCTATCCCTGTGCATCTCCAAATCCGATCAAACCAGATCACAGGGGAATGATGGATTCATCTATCCTTCCCCTCTTGCTCACGGACACACATTAATGCTCACGCAGTCGGCCTCTTCTCAGAACGAAAACACAAACTATTCACATGTCATGCACAGAAACGAAAGGAGCAAATGGTTTATTCACTCTCAAATTTCCTCCCTGTGTCAAGCACTTGAGGAAAGGATGTGCTAAAAGAGAGCGAGGTGAGAGAGAATCCAAAATTCCTCCCATGATCATTAAATAATTTAGAGACACTGCTCCACTGATCATTAGAGAGACGGAACAGAGGGAAGCACGGCGGGAGGGGGAGAACGAGGAGATTGCGGAGAGACGGGAAGCAGGAAAAGTGGGTGTAATGGAGTGGAGGATCTTTCTTAGAGGCAGAGAGAGAGAAAGAAGCTGGAAGATGAAGAGAAATCTTCCAGTTTTAGAAGGAGTTTTCATTGTCGTCTTTGAACCACTGCCGCGTCTGATGGGAATAGCATGAGCACGCGATCAGAGGGCTTGAACGTCTGCATTAATGAAGTGGAGATAAATCTCACATGATTAATTCTGATTTGTCTGTCCTCCTCCAGAGGTTGTGTTGGGATTAATTAGCACTCTATTCACAGTGGTAAAATTCTTATTCGATTGTTTGGAGTATGAGCCAATCTTGGTTTCACTGTTCATACCAACTTCAGACAAAACTGTACTTCTTTCTTAAAGTGCCCCTATTATGCTATTTTAAAGGTTCCTATAATTTGTTTTGGAGGTCTCATACAACAGGTTTACATGCATCAAAGGCCAAAAAATGCTTTCATTTTCTCATAATATACATTGCACATCACCTCATTTTTCAATTATTCTCAAACGACTCATCCTCTAAATCCCTCCTTTCCGTGAGCTACTCTGCTCTGATTGGCCAGATGGCCCAGTCTGTTGTGATTGGTCTACCGGTTACAGCGCTTGTTGGAAGGTAAACGCCCATTACCATATTTGAATTTCAGCTCAGGAGGCTTCCTCACTCAGTGATTGTACACACTGTAAAGACAGTAACGATGGCGTCGATTTTACCATATCAATATGAGAGCGAGTCCGATGATGAAACATTGGAAGAACTAGTTATTCAACCTGAACCTCCATCGCAAGGACGACTTGAGCAGGACGTTTCTCAGTGATACGCTACTCATTTTGAGGTACATTATGAGATGTTGCAGCTGTAATTCCTCATCATCAGCATTAACAAGAGTATGTCCATCAACAAACCAATGTGTATATTTCTCATTTATTGCGGTGCACATGTGGGAACTGTATCAATAACAGCGTTTTAGGTAACAGTTTTAGGTAATAGTGGCCCACAGCTGCTTAGCAGAAGTATTTCAGTAAGACGGTAATAACGCGAGTTAGCCGGAAACATACACAATATAAAACACAAAAACTATGTATTTTGAACACCCGGTAGAAAATATATACATCAATAATTATTCATACTTACAGGTTGTGATTTTGAGGAGCAAGCTGGTCCAAATATAAACTGGGTAATGACCCATCTTTCAAGAGCAAGCGTTTTGTGAATCCCACATTGAACTCCGAGATTTGAGAAGCAGTCGTCAGTAAAATGACGTGTTTGAGGGCGAGTGAAGTTGTTCGTGGGCGGACAACGTACAACATAGGCGGGCATTATGCAAATGTCTTATCTAGTGACGTAGAACCGTTACACAGTGGGATTCGAATTTGAAATACAGACGACTCGTTTAGGGCCGATTCTTTCTTTTGAGAGACAATAACTTTATTTATCGTGCACATCGACTTTATAACGTTGTAAAACTTTTACATTCACAAACAGCTATATTACACACTGCATGAAAGGGAATATTCGAAAAACCATAATAGGGGCACTTATAACAGCGTTCCATTTTTCCTTCTGGTCATAACTTTTTTTAAAGTCAGTTACATAAAAAGGTTTGAATCCGAAAAGTAAGACTGATTACATTTTGGCTAACTGCTAGTTGTCAATTACAGTAATTAGGAGATTTCAACTTGTAAAAAACATCCTCATAGAGCTCGCAATTACAACTTGTAAGCTGGGAGTTTTCTGAGAGCTCCTACTTGTACCATGTGACCATTGTACCACCTGACTACTGCTGATTCATTTAGGCGTTGATAGTGTTGACATATAAACGCATAATTCCCAGCACAACAATGTGAAAAGCTCAGAGTAGAACTTCAAGTGTTGTCATCTCGGAATTACGTTAATAACAACATGGAGTGAATGCAGCATATGTTTATGCAATTGGCTCCCTGGTCTCTAGGCATGGCTTAAGTTCCCATTCAGTCGGTCACTTCCAACGCCATGTGGATACCGACGAATAGGAATCTCGCTGGCGAGAGCCAATCTACTTCGAGTGTAACTAAACGAGCCAATGCACATTGGCATGCAATAATTGCACCAGCTGCTCATGCCACGCAGCGCGAGTATAAATGAGCCACAGGTGCTTGCATCAAATTAGCTTTTAGCTTCGGAGCCGAGTGGTGGATGGTTCGTCCTGAAATCACTCTCTACAAAGCGGTGGAACTGACTGAGCCTGCATTTTGGAAGTGGATCTCATTAGTCGGTGTTGGTGTGACACAGCAGCGGGTCGCGTGGTACTTGTACTGTCTCTCTGTTTTTTTGTTTTTGTTTTTTTGTAAGAACAAACACAAAAAGCTGTTCTCGTGTTTGGGAAGGTTAGATCTAGGCAGAGGCACGGGGACTCCACCCCTTGCGAGATGGAGTCTTGACCGCAACTCCGAGATGGTCATGTTCCTGCAGTCAAGACTCCATCTCGCAAGGGGTGGAGTCCCTGTGCCTCTGCCTAGATCTAACCTTCCACAGAGGGTTACTTCTGGTAGTAGCGCAGGTGATTTGAGGGTGACTGTGAGCGCGCAGTCACCCTCAAAGCAGCCAGTAGATCTGCCGTTGGAACGCGGTGGGCCACCCACGAGGTGTGCACCATCCGTATCCTTCGGGGCTCCTCCTGATGACCGGATTTCCATCGCTGCATCGGAGGGAGGGTCAGACTTCTCTGGAGATGACGTGTCGGCGCAGGGGCCTCATTCGGGAGTGTCGGCTGTGCCCAAAACTGATCCGGAGATGAAGGCCATGCTTTCCCAGGCGGCCGAGAGAGTCTGGCTCGTGTGGAACCCTCCACCGTGTCCTGAACCCTCGAGGCTGGACAATTGGCTTCTCGGGGTGGCCCGTGCTGGTTCTTAGTGCCCCACTCCAGTTCCTTACTGGCTCCTCCTCCCTCACCACCCTCAATGGCGGAGCTGCAAAGGGTTACACGCAGGTTCCTCCCGTGGAACGCGCCGTTGCTATGCAACTGTGCCTTAACTCCACCTCTAGGGGGAACCAGTGTCTCACCTGCCTGGCCTGTAGGTACTCGTCCAATCTGATCGGAAAGGCCTACCAGGCTTGTGGGGATGCTGTCTCCGCCTTACACGCTATGGCGTTGTTGCAGGTTCATCAGGCCCAGGCACTGAAGAGCTTGCACGAGGGTGGTCACGGTCCTGCAGTTCTGCCAGAACTGTGGACCGCGACGGATCTCGCGCTTCGCACTACGAAGGTCACGGCGCAGTCGTGGTTTCTTAATTCCCCCGTGTCCCAGACCAGCCTCTTCAGCGATACGGTAGAGAACTTCGCCCAGCAGTTCTCAGCCGCACAGAAGCAGACTGAGGCGATCAGTCACATCCTGCCCCGGCGGTCAGCTGCTGTCTCTACCCCGCCGCCGGCAGTGCCTCAGCCTGCTCATCGCCAAGGGCGGCCACCTGCGTCTGCCTCCGCTTCCGCGCTGCAGCAGCAGCAGCCGGGTGCAAGCAGGCCCCCGCCAAGAGGGGCGGCAAAGCCAAGGGCAAGCAGCCCTGAGACGGGCGACCCGGAGATGGAGGGAACTGCTCTTCAGGAGATGGTGACCTCACCACTCCTTCCCCCGGAGGAGGGCCGGGTGGAGAATCTTTTGTTCCGTTTTGTTTGTGTTCCGCCGTTGGGCTCAGTCCCAGCGGTACCCAAATTCTCAATAAAAGATCAGTTTCCTTTATCTCCGGGTCCTCAGGGGGCTCGGAGAGCTGTGGCCGGCCAAATGCCGGACCACACTCATCCTCCCCCTTCGCCAGCGGGCAGCAGTGGACGGCAAGGCTGCCTCACGTACCCTCTGCCCACTTTTGGAATCAGGTAGGTGTTGCACAGCACACTTACACCCCGCTGCGGGCCGCCTCCACGAGACAGCCGCCCCAGCCCGGTACCTGTATTCCAACTCGCTGCCCCATGGTGGGTACGATGGTGGTCCCTTTGGTCCCGCTTGTACGGTATCTGCGAGCCTGGCTAGAGCTCCCCAGTCCGTCTCGCTGACTCACTCGGACCATCAGGCTCGGCTATGTGATTCAGTTCACCCGGCGTCTGTAGCATGAGAGAACAGGGCATTCGCATTCTCAACTATCCCAATGACCGGCCCATTCATGTCCCCGGTGTGCTCTGGAGACAGTTCGGAGAGGCGCAAGTCGACCTGTTTGCCTCTCCAGAAATGTCCCACTGCCAGTTGTTTTATTCGCTGATCGAGGGAACACTCGGCACGGATGCACTGGCACACAGCTGGCACCTGTGCAAAGACAGGGAGGACGAGGAGCAGGTCCTTTTGGTGGCGCCGTACTGGCCCAACCGGACCTGGACCCTCATTTATCAACAGTGCGTACGCACAGATTTGTGTGTAATGAGTGCGTAAGAACAGTTTCACGCAAAGTGTGGGATCTACCAACTTGTACTTATACGTAGAAATGTGTGTAAATATAAGCACACCTCTGAGCATGCTTACGCAGAGAATCTAGTGGTAGAATAGCGACACTACACATAAAAAGCATTTAAGAATGTCACAGTATGCATTAAGCAATCCACATATATCCTGTTTCCTTTAATTATAAAACACTCAATTTATCATTTTTGTAGTTTTAAACACAATGCGTAATTGGTTTCAAAACCTATAAAAGACAGCTGTGACAAATGTTGGATGCAATTATTTCCTTGGCCCCAACCTGCATCCAGTTCCCTTACCGAAGTCCTCAACAAGCCGAAATAAAATGTGGCTTTCATGCTATCGCCAGATTCCCAAACATAATTGGTGCCATAGACTGCACCCACATAGCCATAAAAGCACCATCAACCAACGTATTTAATGATGTAAACAGAAAAGGGTTTCATTCTGTTAACATGCAAATCATTTGTGATGCAAATTTGTTGTTGTTAAACTTCATTGCATGACTCATTCTGTGTTTGTGAAGTTCCTCTTTTTTGCTCCCTTTGCCATTATTGCGGTGAGGAAAAAACACAATCACGTGATTTTTAAAGGGAAGTGTTGTCACCATATATTGTTCATTGGAGGTGTTTCTGAATGCTAATGACCGTGAACGTGAACGAGCATGGTATCAGTTTGAAGCAGTAAATGAAGAGATGTCACACCGATCACAAGTTCAGTATGGAGTACCTCAAGGCTCAGTGCTAGGACCGTTGTTTTTCACCCTATACATGCTACCCTTGGGAGATATCATTAGGAAGCATGGTGTTAGTTTTCACTGTTATGCTGACGATACATAGCTCTATATTTCTTCACGCCCTGACGAAACTTACCAATTCACAAGATTAACGGAATGCATAGCTGATATAAAAATAATTGGATGACTAGTAATTTCCTGCAACTTAATTCAGAAAAAAATGAATTTTTAATTATTGGTCAAAAAACTCCACAAGTAGTAACCTAGAATACTGTCTAACACTTGATGGCTGTTCTGTCAAGTCCTCGTCGTCAGTTAGCAACCTGGGTGTGCTCTTTGATACCAATCTTTCATTTGAAAGCCACGTTTCTAACATCTGTAAAACTGCATTCTACCATCTTAAAAATATATCTAAATTACGGCACATGCTTTCAATGCAAAATGCTGAACAGTTAGTTCATGCGTTCATGACCTCAGCTCGAGTTCTTACTAGAACCAGGAAATATGACCATATTAGCCCGGTTCTGTCAACACTGCACTGGCTCCCTATTAAACATTGTATACATTTTAAAATCTTGCTAATTACTTAAAGCACTAAATGGTTTAGCTCCCCAGTAATTGAGCGAGCTCTTAACGCATTATACTCCATCACGTCTATTGCGGTCTCAAAATTCTGGCCAGTTGATAATACCTAGAATATCAAAATCAACTGCAGGCGGTCGATCCTTTTCCTATTTAGCACCTAAACTCTGAAACAGTCTTCCTAGCATTGTTCGGGAAGCAGACACACTCTGTCAGTTTAAATCTAGACTAAAAACACATCTCTTTACTATGGCATACACATAGAACATTATCAATTTATATTTTTCAAATCAGTTAAATGATTGTTTTGTGCTGCATTAACTAGGTCAGCTGGAACCAGGAACACTTCCCACAACACCAGATGTACTCATTACATCATAAAAAGAATGGCATCTACGCTAATGTTAGTCTCTCTGTTTATCCCGAGGTTTGCTGCAGTCAGCCGGATCCGGGCCGTATCCAGATCAGATGGTGGACCTGCGCCTAGACATGACCAACACATCCCTGAAATGTCTGCAGAGACCGTGTCAATTAGACTCCCCCCTGTAAATGCCTCATCGATACGACATCCTCAATAAAACCGTCTCCGGCGTGATGACTCCGATCTTTCGAATATTCAGATCTAATATGACTTCTGACCTGTAATGTTGCCAGAATCATAATCATGCTTTTGTTTGTTGGCCAGAGGAGAACTGGCACTCTGACTGAGCCTGGTTTCTCCCAAGGCTTTTTTCTCCATTATGTCACCTGATGGAGTTTTGGTTCCTTGCCACCGTCGCCTCTGCCACTTTGGCTTTTGGCTTGCTCAGTTGGGGACACTAAATATTCAACTATATTACTGATCTGCCCGCATTGACACTATATGATAATTGAAATGAGCTGGATGACATCACCGTTTTCTCCAGAGCAGCTGTACAGCCGAATCAAATTCTGTTGCATTATTTTCCTGTTTAACACTGTGAAGCTGCTTTGAAACAATCGGCATTGTAAAAAGCGCTATATGAATAAAGGTGACTTGACTTGACTACTGACGCACATGTGGGATTTATCAACAATGATTGCTTATTCATGTGCGTAAGAACTGTGTGCGCACGTTTAATAAATAACAGATTTTCTTGTACTTAGGCACATTCTAAATTTCATTCGTAGGACAAAATATAGAACCTTTTCTACGCACTGTTGATAAATGAGGGCCCTGGATCCCAGAACTAATGCTCCTCGTGACAGCCCCTCCCTGGAAGATTCCTCTGAGGAAGGACTTTCTTACTCAGAGACAGAGCACCCTGTGGCACCCACGTCCAGACCTCTGGAAACATCATGTCTGGTTCTAGGTGACTTACCCCAAGAGGTAGTTAACACCATCACTTCGGCATGGGCACCGTCTACGAGACAAGCCTATGCCTTGAAGTGGAACCTGTTCGTCGAGTGGTGTTCTTCTCGCAGAGAAGACCCCCCGAAGATGTTCGATCGCGTCTGTGCTTTCCTTCCTGCAGCAAGGGTTGGAGCGAAGGCTGTCTCCCTCCACCCTCAAAGTCTATGTCGCTGTAATATCTGCTTATCACGACCATGTGGAAGGTAAGTCGGTTGGGAAGCACGACCTGGTCATCAGGTTCCTCAGGGGGGCGAGACAGTTAATTCCTCCTCGACCTCCCTCTATACCCTCTTGGGATCTTGCTCTGGTGCCCCGAGCACTTCAGAATGCCCCATTTGAGCCTCTACAATCGGCAGAGCTAAAGATTCTGTATATGAGGACTTTGCTGCTGGCTGCACTGGCCTCCATCAAAAGGGTAGGGGACCTGCAGGCATTTTCCGTCGACGAATCGTGCCGGGTGACACCCACGTGGTAGAGACCCCGGCCTGCGCTCTGCGACTGTACGTGGATAGAACGCAAAGCTTCAGGAGCTCAGATCAGCTCTTTGTCTGTCACGGAGGCCAACAGAAGGGAAAGGCTGTCTCCAAGCAGAGGAAGGCCCACTGGATAGTGGATGTCATCAACTTGGCTTACCAAGCACAAGGTGTGCCCTGTCCGCTCAGGGTGCGAGCACACTCTACTAGAAGTGTTGCATCCTCCTGGGCGCTGGCATGTGGCGCCTCGCTGTCAGATATCTGTAGAGCTGTGGGCTTGGCGACGCCCAACACGTTCGCTAGATACTATAGCCTGCGTGTAGAGCCGGTTTCCTCCTGTGTTCTCACCTTAAACGGGTAGAAACACTGAGAGGCCCAGGCTCTTGTCGGCTTGCTGCACCATGTACTGTGGCGCTTATTTTCTTCAGAAGCAAACACTGTCGAGTCCTCCATCACCCTTGGTGCCGGACGTGGTGGAGCGTCTGGCATCAGGCCTTTTGCTGCTGAATCCTTGAGAACCGGTACTGGGTATATATATGAGTGACCCTGCGGGGATCCCATATGTTTTCCACGGTCGCTCCTACGGAAGCCAGTGTCTTTCCCTCAGGAGCCCCCTCTTGCTTGTGGGCTACGGCTCAGGAGTTATACCCCACATAACTCCCTCGGGGTACGATGTGGGTTCCGCAGCGTTCCCTCCTACTAGGGCACACTTTCCCAGTGTTATCTAATAAGTCACTGAGCGGGTCATGCGGAACAGCAGTGATGGACTTCTCTGTAGTTCTTCAAAATACCTTTCCTAATGTAACAACATGGGAGGGGTGACAGAATCTTTATTTTTGGGTGAACTAGCTCTTTAAGACGGACCACTGGAATTTGGTTGAACACCTAAATTTAATACTTGCAGTTTGAGGTTTCGAAAAAAAGTAAGAGCAACTGTAATAGTGATGCTTAACACACTTAAACTCCACTTATTACAAGCCTTTTCCATTATAAGCCTTACACAGGCTATGTAAAACCTCACAAATCTCTACTTTGGCACAAGATCCAGAGTGATCGCATAAAGGCTTTCGGTCTGATCCCATGTGGATCTAGAGAATTATTGCCCTGCCCGACGAGACCACTACTATTGTGCCCTTGAGCGAAGCACTTAAGCACACGCTGCTCCATGGTGGAATCTGGTTAATGACATCCAACCTATTTGACCCAGAGTAGATGCTTTTCCCCCCGATAACTTTAACAGCAATGGTCCGGAAGACCCTTGTTCATGCCAATCAACATCTGCAGCTTAGAAAAGACACACTGGAAAAGAAAAGGTGAACAGCTATGATAATGTCTAATGAAAATGTTAAAGATGAAGATTCTATTTATTCATCAAAAAAAAAAATTGAATGGAAAAAGTTTAATAAAAACAGAATTTTGAAAATGACAATTGTTATTTAATAAATAATAATAAAATAATAATAATATATCATAATAAATAATTATTCATAATAATAAATAAATAAATAGTATATATTATATTTATATAGAGATTATTATATGTTATATAACTAAAATTGTAATTAAAATCTCTTTTTTTATATATTCTTGATATATTCTTTAATATTCTTTATATATTTCTTTAAATATATAGTTAAAAAAAATATATAATTCATTAAAATAGAACAAAAAATGCTGGCAAAATATTATTTGCATTGCATGCATTGCATTTGGTGATAAGAAAAGTATTGTTATATGTCAAAAAGGTTTACTCAAAATGTATTAAAGCAAAAGTATGCAGGAGATCTGGTGTTGTTCGTCTACTGTTTTACAAATACTGTGCATTCTAGAATCCTAAAATTATCAATCGAAGGGCAGAAGGAATGTAGAAGATTTTGGACAACAGGTTAAGCAAAGTTTTGATCATGTTGATAATTTAGAATTTTGTGTATTTGTGTAATATGATAGGCTTTATAGGGTTTAAAGTCCATTTTGAGCACGGAAAAAGTCAAGTCAGTTTGAAATCCGGAATACAGCACTGAACTGAATTGATTCAAAGCATTTTCTGACACAGCATAAAAGGCCCTGTTTACACCTGGTATTAAGATGCGTTTTGGTTGGATCACGAGTAGACGAGGGAGACACATTGCCGTTTACACCTGGTGTTTTAATCCGTCTCTTTTGTCCACTTTCAACCACTTCTGTCCTGATTTCTTTGAGGGGAGGGTCTATGGGCGGGTAAATGTATGGACTTTTTCAGATCTTTCGATCTAATGTACAAAATAAGCTCACGCAATTTACATAGGAACATGACCGGAGAAAACAGAAAAACATACGGGAGCAGCAGTTTTCGTTTCTGCTCTGACAGCCGCAAGATCTCGCCGAACACTGTGAGTGCATGTTAAAAATCAGGAATGGTGAGAGAACATTTTGCTTGGTATGTTTTTCATCTTCAAACCAAACTTGGGTCTGCAGCCGACAAAGTTTAAATGCCGTCTGGCTAGCGCGCTTCCCCTAATGTTTACGCGTTAGAGTAGGCGGAGAGTAGACAGTCTTTTGTGGCTGTTCAAACACATTCGACCACATGAGCGTTTACACTACGAAAGCAATCCGGTCAAATGTGTTTTCATCTACCTCTCAAAACGTTTTAGACCCCGTTTACACCTGTATTTAGTGTCGTCCACTTGTGATCCAATCGACCAAAACGCATCTTAATACCAGGTGTAAACAGGGTCTAAGTGTGTAGGCAGACTAGGCACACTCTTTCAAAGTGATATAAGAACCTTAATTTTATATTTAATATGAGAATTTGGTGGAAATCTAGGTCATATCCCAGTGTGAGACTAGTAGTTTCTGTACAGTAGTTGTACCAAAGCATCCTGCTGCTCTTCCCCAGGTGAGTTAATTTGCTCTGGGCTTGTATGTACTGTACCACACGCGTCCCTTATGTACCTGTCCTCCTTAAAGGGTCACGAAATCCCGTGTTTTAGCACCAGTCAGTTCTTACCACAGTTCTGAAAAATGGTACAAAAGTGGGCATGGAGAGCTACTGAGAGTGGAGAGGGAAGACAACACAGCAACGGCTTCTGATTCAGTTTTATTTCGCTGTCATTAAAAGCATCAAATCTTCCCACAAATGCACGCTGCAAATTACCATTACACGCAACACAATACACACTTGGTTTTCTAAGCTCACCGTAAATTACACAAATTCAAATTCATATCCTGTAACAGCTATAATTTATTGCCCAAATAAACGCACAGCCATTCGCATTTGTTCTCTACATAGAAAATATATATGAACACGCAATTGAATCTTTAATAACTTTTGAGGCTTATTTTGCGGCGTTTTTATAAGCCGTTTGATCGGTTAAAGGGCCGTAAAGAGCAGTTACACTCAAAGTGTGGATGAATCACGTTTGAGTCGAAGACTCAGGATCTATTGAAGAGAACTTATGATTAAGTGAGGCGTCTTCTCATTGGACAAGGACACGCAGTCTCATGAATAATTATGAGACACTGATGAGTCATCAATGTACTATAGGTGCGTTCACACCATGTTGGTAATTACCATAACGATTCTGAACTGTAAAAAGCCTTCACGTGCTTGTAGAACTTGTAATTACTGCGTGTAAACTAGTAATTTTCTGAGAGCTACGACTTGTACCATGTGGCTGCTGTACCACCTGACGACTGCAGATTTAAGGTGTGTTCGACTTGAAACGCTGTGCAGATCGATCTGTATATGACATCAAAGTGGCCCGAGAGCGATTACTTACAGTAATTACGACATGCCGTGAATGCAGCATACCGTACAAGAAAACGTCACATCCTGTTAAGTTGACACAAAGACGAATTTAAAGACGAATTTAAACCCGGAAATTAAAAATAGCTCAAAAAGATTGAGGGTGTGTTCACACTTGTAGTTTGGTTCGCTTGGTTTGTTTGGTCCGGACCAAAAAAAAAAAAAACATTTAATCCTGGTCCACTTAGAATTCACATTGGCACCGAACCTAAAGATACTGAACCTAAAGGTATAGGGATCCGTTCACAACCTGATTGGTCAGCTTTTATTACGAATATTTCATGACAGAACTTACCGAACATCCAAAACAATGCTGTGTGCTGGGCTAAAGTCGCTCGCTGTATGTGCATATGATGGTATTTTGACCAGCTGAGAA
>CM077183.1:7746969-8121969 GCA_039654105.1 Coreius guichenoti
GATCATGAGGAAGGTGAGGGATCAGACCAAAACTACACAGCAGGACCTGGTCAATGACCTGAAGAGAGCTGGGACCACAGTCTCAATGAAAACCATTAGTAACACACTACGCCATCATGGATTAAAATCCTGCAGCGCACGCAAGGTATCCCCCTGCTCAAGCCAGCGCATGTCCAGGCCCGTCTGAAGTTTGCCAATGACCATCTGGATGATCCAGAGGAGGAATGGGAGAAGGTCATGTGGTCTGATGAGACAAAAATAGAGCTTTTTGGTCTAAACTCCACTTGCCGTGTTTGGAGGAAGAAGAAGGATGAGTACAACCCCAAGAACACCATCCCAACCGTGAAGCATGGAGGTGGAAACATCATACTTTGGGGATGCTTTTCTGCAAAGGGGACAGGACGACTGCACCGTATTAAGGGGAGGATGGATGGGGCCATGTATCACGAGATCTTGGCCAACAACCTCCTTCCCTTAGTAAGAGCATTGAAGATGGGTCGTGGCTCTGTCTTCCAGCATGACAACGACCCGAAACACACAGCCAGGGCAACTAAGGAGTGGCTCCGCAAGAAGCATCTCAAGGTCCTGGAGTGGCCTAGCCAGTCTCCAGACCTGAACCCAATAGAAAATCTTTGGAGGGAGCTGAAAGTCCGTATTGCCCAGCGACAGCCCCGAAACCTGAAGGATCTGGAGAAGGTCTGTATGGAGGAGTGGGCCAAAATCCCTGCTGCAGTGTGTGCAAACCTGGTCAAGAACTACAGGAAACATATGATCTCTGTAATTGCAAACAAAGGTTTCTGTACCAAATATTAAGTTCTGCTTTTCTGATGTATCAAATACTTACGTCATGCAATAAAACGCAAATTAATTACTTAAAAATCATACAATGTGATTTTCTGGATTTTTGTTTTAGATTCCGTCACTCACAGTTGAAGAGTACCTATGATAAAAATTACAGACTTCTACATGCTTTGTAAGTGGGCAAACCTGCAAAATCGGCAGTGTATCAAATACTTGTTCTCCCCACTGTATAGTCTGTAGTCTCAAATATACTTTAAAATCAAACTACCATAAAAGTACCATAAAGTAACATAAAATGACCTCATCTGTCGACGATGCTGGTGAATCGCAGAGCTGGTGCAAACATATCCACATCGCTATGATCAGATGCTTTCTTAACTGCAGCTTTCTCACTGCTGTCATTATTGTTGTGTGTAAATGCTGCCATTATATTGTTTATATATAATTTATGTATAATTTGTTTGTTTTCTAAAATCACTTTCATAATTGAGAATTTAAATTGTGTTTGTTATTTATACATTATTTTATTTATTATAAGTTTTTATTTTGAAATGTCGGTTCAAGTTTATGCGCAAATGCTGACTTCACGTCAGACTCGTAGTTCATGCAAGCAAGCGGCAAGCATTGACATTATGTATGCTCCGATTAAAACTAAGTATATTCTCGTCACAAAGGACTTGAATGGTCATAAAGAAGATTCAAAGATTATTTCCCTTTCTCGCTGCATGCAGCCAACGAGGTATTTTATTTTATTTGTCTGTATTTTGTGTCAGTAAAATGCCATTACATCTGTTGCGCGTTTTGTGCATGCTTTCGCTTTGTGTCAAGCTAATGTGATTTCTTTATTATGTTGTTTATACTGTGTTTAGTTTTCACGGTGGATTTGGAGAAAAGTCTTCAATTAAACCAGTAGCAAGAGAACCACTTGTGTCTGCGTATGCTTGGAGGGAGATACAGTGAAAACTCGTCTGTTCAACGACACTAGTGAATGACACAGCAAGTTCGTACGACTAGCGGGCTTATCACGAAGTGTCTGTGTAACGGAGGCCAGCTAGTAGTTGCTGTGCGAGTAAACCTCACTCCTCTGATCTCAAGAGATGCTCTAGCGACTGACGTTAGAGGCTGCAGCCCTTAGCCTCCTTGTTAGAGCATCCGACTCTCATGCTGGCGGACCTGGGTTCGAGTCCCGCTTAGAGCGGGTGGTTTGAAAAGGAGGGGTTACATTGGTGCTGTGACCTGGATGGGAGTGAGGTTTAGGGGGCTGAGTGTAACGGAGGCCAGCTAGTAGTTGCTGTGTGAGTAAACCTCACTCCTTTGATCTCAAGAGATGCTCTAGCGACTGACGCTAGAGGTTGCAGCCTTTAGCCTCCTTGTTAGAATGTCTGACTCTCATGCTGGCGGACCCGAGTTCGAGTCCTGCTTGGAGCGGGCGGTTCGAACAGGAGGGGTTATATCACCATGGAGCGTCATCGAAGGATTAACAGATGAGCCGAAAACACGCACTACACACACACATAAAGACGTAAGAAGACGCATAAAGTTACAAGGTACAACGGACTAAGTCATAAAGAACTTGAACACTTAAGAAGAAGGTTTTTGCAAAGCTTGCCAAAAGATTTTCATTGTAAATGAAAGCTATGTTACTGTAGTGTGTGTAGTAAATGTTTTGACTTATTTTCTCACGTAATTTAATTGAAACTTGCTATTTATAGACACATTTAAACTTTCTGTATTTTCAAATTTAAATTGTTTTTGTAAATAATAAGAGAAGGCTATTTGCCATTTTTATATCAAAGTCTTCTAAGTGTATTTTGAAGGGTAATATTCAAGCTGAAATAAGCTGTTTTGCACATTTTAATTTCCTGTGCAATATTGTTACTTAAAAGCATCACATTTGCTTTGTTTAAGCCTTGACGTATTTACATTCATTTGACACTTACATTTGCGCAAGTGTTAAAGGTTGATTTAGATGTTTTCTTACCTATGCATATTTTCTACGTATAAAATCTGGTAGGTGCTTTAAGTGTAAACAGAATTCCAGTTCCTGAATCTTCATTATTCAGTGGGGATCCAATGAAATACAATGACTGGAAACTATCCTTTGAAACACTGACTGACCAGAAGAACATCCAAGACAAGGAGAAGATATACTACCTCCGTAGGTATGTAAGTGGACAAGCTAAGAAAGCACTTGATGGATATTTCCTACTCGGAACTGAATCTGCCTATGTTGCTGCATGGGAAGTTTTCGTACAGAGACAAGCTCCAGGCATGGCCTAAGATGGGATCTAGGGACAGCTTTGAGCTCAGGGAGTTTGTTGATTTTCTGCACAGTTGTGAGGCTGCCATGGTCCATATCAAGGGATTGGAAATCTTGAATGACTGTAATGAAAACAGAAAGATTCTTTCAAAGCAACCGGAATGGCTAGCGCTGAGATGGAACCGGAAGGTTATTGAAATAGAAGAGGAGAGTAATCAATTTTCCTCTTTCAGCCAATTTGTTACATTTCTGACAAGAGAGGTGAAAACTGCCTGCAACCCTGTCACATCATTACAGGCACTTAAACTATGTGAGGTTGAAAAGCCAAAATTCCTAAAACGTCAAAGCTTTGGAGCGAAAACACTGACCACAAATTCCAGTGAAAAGTCTGTCGTAACATGCATTTTCTGCCAGAAGACTGGGCATACTTTGCACAAATGCAGGAAGCTCACGGAGAAAGCAGTTTCAGACAGAATTGAATTTGTTCAAGCTGAAAAGCTATGCTTTGGTTGTCTCAAGTCTGGTCACTTCTCATAGAACTGCAACAGTAGGAGTGTCTGCGACACGTGCCATAAGATGCATCCAACCTGTCTGCACGAGGAGCGAACCAAAGAAAACCAAAAACTACCACAAGCCAAGCAAAGTACAAGTCAAGAAAGATACCAAGAAAGACCTCAATCAACACAACATAAAGAAACAACCACAGCCGTTACTTCAAATAGAGTAATACTTGACGAAATTAACGCACAAACAGCAGCGATAATTCCTGTCTGGATTTCATCCATAACTCAACCAGCACAAGAAGTCGTTGTATATGCTCTGTTGGATTCTCAAAGCGACACAACCTTCATTTTGTGCCGGAGAAGCCGAAGCACTGGAAGCAAGCAAAGGACAAGTTAAGCTCAAGCTCTCTACTATGACATCAAGAACCACAGTGGTAAGCGCCCAAAAAATAAAGAACCTACAAGTCCGAGGCTTTTATTCTGGTAAAAGGATCTCTTTACCACCAGTCTACACTCAAGAGTTTATTCCAGCCAACAGAACTCACATACCAACAAATGAAACTGCAAAAGCTTGGTCCCATCTAGAGCACCTCCAAGAAGAGATAGCACCTCTGCAGGATTGCGAAGTAGGTCTACTCATTGGGTACAACTGCTCACAAGCCCTACTTCCAAAAGAAGTAGTTTCTGGCCAAGAATATCAGCCTTATGCGCAGCGTACAAACCTTAGATGGAGCATTATTGGTCACTGGAATTCCCATGTAGATTATGGTGATGCTATCGGAACCAGCCATCGCATAGTAGTAAGGTAAGTGACACCAGATATGGAATCTTCTGTCAATCTCAAAACTGAAGTACACTATGTGAGCCGAATTAAAGTAAAAGAAATTACTCCTTCAGAGATAATAAAGGTCCTTGAATCAGACTTCTCAGAAAAAGCTGGAGAAGATGATCCTGTGTCCCAAGAGGATCTCAAGTTCTTGTCTATTTTGAGAGAAAACATCACACAAAAGAGCAATGGTCACTACGAAATGCCATTACCATTCAAAAGGGAAAAACCTAAACTTCCTAATAACAAGACTTGTGCAGTACACCGCCTGAAATGTCTTGAAAAGAGATTAAAGAAAGATCAGAGGTACTACAAAAAGACTATGTAAAATTCATGGATGACATCATTTCACGTGGCGACGCAGTGAAGGTCCCTGAGGAAGAAATTGACAACAGTTCAGTTTGGTATATTCCACATCATGGAGTTTATCATCCACAGAAACCAGGGAAAATACATATAGTATTTGACTGTTTTGCCAAGTTTCAGGACACATCCCTCAATGACCATCTGCTTACTGGTCCTGACTTGACCAATACATTGGTAGGTGTCCTGTACCGTTTCCGAAAAGGTTCCATCACAGTCATGTGTGACATTGAAAGAATGTTTCACCAGTTTCACGTGAAAAGGGAGGATCAAGATTACCTGCGATTTCTGTGGTGGGAGAATGGCAACTTGGAAATCACACCATCAATCTACAGAATGAAGGTCCACTTGTTTGGAGCTGCCTTGTCTCCTGGTTGTTCCAACTTTGGCCTGAAACATCTGGCAACACAAGGGCATGGTCAGTACAGTGAGGACACCATACGCTTCATTCAAAGAAATTTCTATGTAGACGATGGTCTGACAAGCGTTCAAACTGAGACAGAAGCTATCCAGCTTATCAAAGAATCAAGAGAACTTTGTTCCATTGGCAAGTTAAGACTCCACAAGTTTGTTTCTAACGGTGAGAGTGTGATGGCAACCATCCCAGAAGAAGAATGTGCCACAGTCAAAGATCTGGATATGGCTTTGAGTTTACCTCAGATGGAGAGAGCTCTAGGAGTGGAGTGGTGCATTACATCTGACTCATTCAAATTTAGAGTTCAAGTAAAACCAAATCCACTTACAAGAAGGGGTGTGCTTTCTACCGTAGCCTCTATGTATGACCCTCTGTGGTTCATGGCACCATTTGTTCTTTTGGGAAACAAATACTCCAGCAAATGTGCAGAGAGAAGTTTGGTTGGGATGAGGAACTTCCAGAGAACTTAAGACCTCAGTGGGAATCCTGGATCAGAGACTTACCCAAATTAGCTGAAATGGAAATCAAGAGAGGCTTCTTACCTTCAAATTTCGGCATGGTCAAAATGTATGAGCTCCACCATTTTGCGGATGCAAGTGTCTCCAGATACGGTGAATGTACTTACCTGCGAGCAATTAATGAGTCTGACAACATCCACTGCTGTTTAGTAATGGGAAAATCAAGAGTTTCTTCCAAGACTGGAACTCTCAGCAGCAGTTGTTGCAGTTCAAACCAGCAACATGCTTCGGAATGAACTAGAAATCCAAGATCTAAAAGAGTTGTTTTGGACGGATTCTACAGTTGTTCTCAGCTACATAAACAACGATGCCAGACGGTTTCATGTGTTCGTAGCCAATCGTATACGGAGAATCAAGTCTAGTACAAAGCCTGAACAATGGGTTTATGTTGCCCCTGAGGACAATCCAGCAGATCATGCCTCTCGAGGTTTGATAGCAGATCAACTTAAGACCTCCAATTGGTTCACAGGACCAAAGTTTCTTTGGAAAAAGAAACTACCTGACAGAGAATGCAAGGTGGGAGAAATTAAGGAAGATGATCCTGAACTTCGCAAGGCTCTTGTGTGTAACACTAAGGCAAAAGAGAGCAGATCATTATTGGATCACCTACAGAAATTCTCTGATTGGTCAAGGGGAGTTAAGGCAGTTGCTAGACTGAAACGCAAAATCAAATAATTCAAAGGTGTGAAGCAAAAAACCAACGAAAGTACAAGCCTAGAAGAAAGAAAAGAAGGAGAACTTGTTATCATCAAGCTGGTTCAAAAGGAAGCATTCTCAGATGAGATAAAGAGTTTGAAGCTAAAGAAAGAAATTGCCAAGATCAAAGAGAGTAGGCTTTACAAGTTAAATCCATTCTTGGACGAAGAAGGTATCCTAAGGGTCGGAGGAGGCCTAAGTCAAGCCACGTTACACCCACACGTGAAGCATCCTGCAATACTCCCAAAGAACAGCCACATATCAGCTTTACTTGTTAAGCACTTTCACGAAAGGATACATCATCAAGGTCGTGGAATGACAATGAACAAACTGCGAGCTAATGGATGGTGGATCCTGGGATGTAGCAGTGTAGTCTCATCACACATCTTCAAATGTGTCAAATGCAGAAAATATAGAAGACCTACAGAACAAAAAAGAATGGATGACTTACCGCAAGATAGAATGGAATCAACTCCACCATTCACTTGGTATTGACTGCTTTGGTCCAATATATGTCAAAGAAGGAAGGAAGGAGCTCAAGAGATATGGTCTTTTACTTACCTGTCTATGTTCAAGGGCAATACACAGAGATGATTGATGACATGACAACTGACTCCTTTATCAATGCTTAAGAGCATTCATTGCCATAAGAGGAAATGCTTGTCAATTGAGATGTAACCAAGGAACCAATTTTGTTGGAGCAAGAAGAGAGTTTACAGAACTCATGAAAGGAATGAATCAATAAAGAGTAAAGGCTCTAGGATGTGAATTTCTAATGAATCCTCCAGCGGCAAGTCATATGGGCGGCATCTGGGAGAGACAAATAAGAACCATAAGAAGTGTTCTTACGGCTATTCTTTACCAGTCAGCACAAAGGCTTGACAGTACCTCTCTAAGGACATTCCTATATGAGGTTATGGCCGTCGCTAACAGCAGACCACTCAGCACTGAACATTTGAATGACCCATCCGGACCTGAACCTTTAACTCCGAACCACATCCTTACAATGAAGACCACAATCATTCTGCCCCCACCTGGACAATTTACAAGAGAAGATTTTTATCTTCGAAAGAGGTTTGCGCAGAGTACAGTATTTGTCTAATGAATTCTGGACTCGATGGAAGAAAGAATATCTTTTGAACTTACAGTCGAGACAAAAGTGACACAAGAACAGAAGGAACTTAAAGGTCAATGACATTGTCCTCTTGCAAGACGATCTGGCACCACGTAACAAATGGAAGGGTCAGATGGTAGGGTGAGAAAACTAAGATTGCTAGTTAGTGACACCACAATTCACAAAAAAGGGAAACCCATAACTAAAACTTTGTTCCTTGAAAGACCTATACAGAAGGTTGTTACTTTGCTTGAGACAGTTTAAGAGGTATAATAGTTTGAAGTTACAGCCTAATTGGTTAATAATAGAAAATGTTTTCATTGAAAAGTTGAAGTAGTTACCAGCAACAACCATTGTATTTAGAGAAACCCCACATTAAGGATTGTGTGATTTGGTGGGAGTGTAAATGCTGCCATTATATTGTTTATATATAATTTATGTATAATTTGTTTGTTTTCTAAAATCACTTTCATAATTGAGAATTTAAGTTTGTTATTTATACATTTATACATTATTTTATTTATTATAAGTTTTTATTTTGAAATGTCGGTTCAAGTTTATGCGCAAATAATGACTTCACGTCAGACTTGTAGTTAATGCAAACAAGCGGCAAGCACGGACATTATGTATGCTCCGATTAAAAGTGTATTCTCGTCACAAAGGACTTGAATGGTCATAAAGAAGATTCAGAGATTATTTCCCTTTCTTGCTGCATGCAGCCAACAAGGGATTTTATTTTATTTGTCTGTATTTTTATATTAACTGTTGCGCACGCTTTTGTGCATGCTTTCGCTTTGTGTCAAGCTAATGTGATTTCTTTATTATGTTGTTTATACTGTGTTTAGTTTTCACGGTGGATTTGGAGAAAAGTCTTCAATTAAACCAGTAACAAGAGAACCACTTGTGTCTGCGTATGCTTGGAGGGAGATACATTGTGTTTATTTTGTTATTGAGAGGAAAGCGCGCAGCACATATTTACATATTCATCTAAACGGCATTGGTATGTTATAACATTACCAGTAAATTACCGGTATGATGCTCTGCGTGAGCGTAGAATGAAGATTACCGGTATGAGCACGTACAAAGTCAGAACGCGCTGACGTAAGAAGTCGGCTTTGGGCCAATCATAAAGTTCTTATGGAGATGACGCGCTGTTTACAGTAAGCTTTTTAATAGCTTTTGTATGTAAATATGCATTTGATGATCATCTTTGATCATTGCACTGTGTTTCACAGCTTTTTCTACATTCTGTGCTCGAAACACAGCCTTCTTTTCCATTCATCAGCGTTGCGGCTCCACAGTTGGATACTATTATGCGCGGAAAAGAGGCCGGAAAAGTTAAATATACATATATGGAACAGCTGGAGGACCAATTTGCAACTTATTAGGTCAATTGGCAACATGATTGGGTATAAAAAGAGCCTCTCAGAGTGGCAGTGTCTCTCAGAAGTCAAGATGGGCAGAGGATCACCAATTTCCCTAATGCTGCGGCGAAAAATAGTGGAGCAATATCAGAAAGGAGTTTCTCAGAGAAAAATTGCAAAGAGTTTGAAGTTATCATCATCTACAGTGCATAATATCATCCAAAGATTCAGAGAATCTGGAACAATCTCTGTGCGTAAGGGTCAAGGCCGGAAAACCATACTGGATGCCCGTGATCTTCGGGCCCTTAGACGGCACTGCATCACATACAGGAATGCTACTGTAATGGAAATCACAACATGGGCTCAGGAATACTTCCAGAAAACATTGTCGGTGAACACAATCCACCGTACCATTCGCCGTTGCCGGCTAAAACTCTATAGTTCAAAAAAGAAGCATATCTAAACATGATCCAGAAGCGCAGGCGTTTTCTCTGGGCCAAGGCTCATTTAAAATGAACTGTGGCAAAGTGGAAAACTGTTCTGTGGTCAGACGAATCAAAATTTGAAGTTCTTTTTTGGAAAGCTGGGACGCCATGTCATCCGGACTAAAGAGGACAAGGACAACCCAAGTTGTTATCAGCGCTCAGTTCAGAAGCCTGCATCTCTGATGGTATGGGGTTGCATGAGTGCGTGTGGCATGGGCAGCTTACACATCTGGAAAGGCACCATCAATGCTGAAAGGTATATCCAAGTTCTAGAACAACATATGCTCCCATCCAGACATCGTCTCTTTCAGGGAAGACCTTGCATTTTCCAGCATGACAATGCCAGACCACATACTGCATCAATTACAACATCATGGCTGTATCAATATCACTGATCAACTGAATGATTTTTGGTCTCAACGCTAAATATGTGACAGAATAATACACTAGGCTTTAGTTAGGGCCGTGCAGAAACTTTTTTGCTGTGCAGAAACTTGTGAACGATGCTCTTACAGTTGTGCCGTCACCATTTAGTGACGTCGTTGGTGTTTCCAGGAAAACTGAAGTTTACAAAAGGTCAGTGTCGGTCACAGCGCCTTTTAATTGCTGTTTTTGATCCGGCAATGATTCATTTACAAATTAGGCACTGCGTTCATGGGAGTCACTTCACAGATTTTACATACCTGAAGTTATCAAGACAGTTGCGAAAGGTAGTCAGTGGAAGGACAGTAATGTGTCAGAGCTCATAAGTATTACAGTGACCGCTCTGTATACAAGCAAAACATGAGGGCTCCTTTCATAAATGTTTAAAAAGTCTGCTCTCTTTTTTCGTATCCTCATCTTTGTTTTATTGTCTGCGCATAAAACAATTTTGAAACAAATTTGTTGGCTTCCACGGCAGATCACACAATAAATAAACGCGTAATCGCTTCATCCTTGTTTACTTCCGTATTACAGCATGCTGCGTGACGTCTTTTTATCGTTCTTATCGTTCAGTTCAGTACCATGATCTGTTCGCACTGGAATCTGATATTGGCCACATTTAAAACAACAATGAGCTATACAAAAAAATCGGATCTTAGCAATAAATCAGAATTAAGCACTATGGCTTGGAGTGTAAACGTAGCCGAAGTTGTTGGCTGCAGTTCACTTAATGTTGTTGCAGTTGTCGCTAATAACAAGGGTTTCTGAATTCTACATATAGCCCATTTAATGGTAAAATACAAACAAAAACTCACATGAGAAGCGGCTCCAAGTCACTTTGATTGGCAAATTACCCTGTCAAATGTGATAATGCCCACCTATCAAGTTCAATGCCACAGCCAATAATGCCTTAAAGAGGGATATGAAATACATTTGCTAAAACCTTTACCACTGTAGAAACAGACTGAGGTAAATGACAGGATATGTGAGCACAAACAAATGCTCATTAGCACAGGCTATAATAAAAAATGTTATAACATTTTTCAGTATTTCAACAAGATATAAATGCTCTCTGAAGACCAAACTGATGACTGTGAAATGTAAAGTAACTATGAATCAATTTGGCCTAAAAAAAAAACTAAATCACATCATGCTGGAATATGTATTAATGTCAAAGTTAAGACATCTTTTGGTTGTTTACTTTCAAAACTTCAAAATCCCCTAATCATGTCCAGCAGCTACATTTTTCCCCTGAGACAATTTCACTGTAAATACATGAAACGTTCACAGAAACGAGACCACAAACAAATTGGTTTATGAACTGAATATGTATCATTGAATAATCGCTGATAAGAGCTTCCCGATACAGATATAATTCAAAGTGTAAAACGAGATGAAGTTTTCTCTCGAGAGTTCCTCTAAACTGAGCTATAAATAACCTCATAAAACAGAGTATTATCTATGAATATACAACTTACCAGCTGAGTGACTAATCAGTTCATCTTCCTGAAGTTGTAACTCAACATGCACAGCTAGGCAACCAAAAGAGGTCAATATACACAAATTCACTTCAAGCCATATAAACCGAAGGTAAACAACAAATTCTATAAATCTTCACAAAGTATGGTATCTAAGAATATGTGTAATCTATCTGTTGTAAATCTATAAATCATACAATTTAGATCAAGTTCATGCCTTCATAGTGACCTTTTCATTACTTTCCAGTTGTCTGTAAGTGTTACAAGATTTTTGAAAATCTTTTATAAATACTGTACTTTCTAATCCAGTTGGTAACTGTGTCTATTTGAAGTTGCGAATTTAACTTGTGTGCAAAATTGGAATATTGCATAAAACATTTGCGAATAAAGCAGCGTTTCCATCCCATGTGTTCAAGAGAACAAAATTGTCACTTCCTGGGAATTTGGTGCAAAATATCTGTACTAAAAATGCATTGCTGCAATCGGAGAAGCCACCGTGGCTCTTTTTTCTACTTCATAAATGACTTGCATCTCAAAGCGCGCAGTAGAATAAAATAAAGACTGTTGTTATCATGCGTCCGAATTAGATGCCTAGTGTTTGGGAATGCAATCATGTGAGACGCTTCTGAGAGGGAATTAAATCAAATCATTTTGATGACAGACATTGGCTCAGGCGTTTCAGAATGACCAAACCAACATTTGAGATGCTGTGCGATGGGATTGGTCCATTGGCTAGTCCAGTTAACCAATCACATCATCTGTTAAGGCAAAGTCACATGATTTTGTTGTTGCGCATAGAGAGATTTATTCGGAAAATGTGTTTTAATCGTAGTTTATGCGCATGTCTTATTATCGGATTAAAAATGTATCCGCCTCAATTGAGCGCATATGGTTTTTATGCACATTCGAGTTCATGCGCATCTTGTTTCCATCTAGCATTTTTTATGCAATATCCCAAAATAAGCATAACAAAAGGTGGATTGAAATATATCTAATGACATGCATCTATAAACGCATGTCAAGAAAAAAACTTTTTTATATATTATAGAAATGCCCATAATTTTTCTAGACCTGGAAAATTGTATTTTCTTCCAGTTCACCATGACTGACTTGTCATGACACTACCAATTACACCACAGATTTTCCAAAATGAAAATTTAATTGGGTGAAAGAAATCGTGATTATCATTCCATCAATGAGATTAAATGATAATAAAGCTACTACACCTAACTTCACTTGGTGCATTTGGTTCATTAGGGTGAAACTGTACACAGGATCCAGGGATGGAGTCTCTGTTCAATGGATATTAATAACAGCCAGAGAAAATGTGTGAGAGAGAGAGAGAGAGAGAGAGAGAGAGAGAGAGAGAGAGAGAGAGAGAGAGAGATACTGGTTGGGGGGGAAACAGATGGTCATTAGTAGATAAACAGGCACAATAAGATGTCTGATGACAGAGTAATAAATTAGGAGTGGGAAAAATGAGAGGTTTGTGATTATCTAGCTGTGGGTAGCAGTTATGACTTGTGTTAACACCAACACTAAAGCAAAAACAATATCCCAGTCGACAAGAGACAACAGGGTCACCTCAGTGTCACAAATCAAATACATCATCATAACTGTGATTGGGAGAAGGGTTATTGTTAACTAAAATGGTTTTCGTTATTAAAATAAAGCTGAAATAAAATAAAATAAAATAAAAATATTAGGTGAAAAACTTAAAACTAAAAAACCTAAATTAAAATTAGAAATGTTGCCTTGGCAACTGACTGAAATAAATTTAAGTTGACATACTAAAATTAAAATAAAGTAAAGCTGAACAGAAATATTAAAAAACAAAAACGAATAAAAATTACAAAAGCACATGACAAAATAACTAAACTTAACTAAAGTTAAAATGAAACCGAAAATATAAAAAAGACGCTAATTCAAAATATTAATAAATACTATAATAGTATATAAATAATAATAAAATAACAACCAAATTAACTAAAAGCTGTGACAACTAAAATAAGCCTAACTGTATTTTTCACAAACATGACAGTTCAGTTGTTCTGAAGTACTAAAATTATTAAAACTAAATAGAAATATAAAAAAAACTAAAGTGAACAAAAGCATGCAAAACATTACTAAAACGTAACTAAAATTAAAATGAAAACTAAAAATGTAAAAATAAAAGCTAATTCAAAATAATAAATACTATATAAATATAACTAAAAGTCCCCACAAAGATAGCGAACCAGACGTGTTTGTGTGTGTATGTGATTTTCATATACTATAAAGTGTGTATGTATATATGTATATGTATATATATATATATAAAAAACATTTTTTTTTTTTTTTTTTTTTTTAAAGAGTAGACTGACTGTGGTTTAATGAGTAGCATGTAGCTTGGGAAAGCAAAGTTTCAGAGTATTTTGCATCAATAAAATGAATAAACTCAACATTATAGCTCTTGCTGTCTTTTAGCAGTGCGTCCAGCTTGCAAACCGGAATGTTTCACATTTAAACATATTTCAAACAATCTGTTCCCATCCTGTAAGATCCTACATACTCCCACGATGCTTTCAAGTGTTTACAAAAAAATCCCAGATGATAAACAACGTTACTAATGCCACCATCATAGACTACTTTGGAGTTCTGTTGCTCTGGCTGACTGAGAGAACACAGTCTATAACACAACTTCAACACACACACACACACAGACACGCACACACACACACACAGAAATGAAAGGAAAGCACTCACACATGAACAAACAGAGAAAAAAAAAAAGTCTAATTTTAGTTTCCTGTCAAACCTGAAAAACTCACTATTTGGCACCAGTTAGTAATTTTCATACGAGAACTGACAGCAATATCCCACACACGTAGCAGATGCACCATAATCATGCTAGTCAATGCTCGGATCACATCTACAAATTAGCCACAATATGGGGAATCTGAGGTCACAACCTAGCATGAAAGGAAAATGATCTTGTGTGTCATGTTAACCTTGTTTAAAATTTCTTATGACTGGTTCTCGCTGCTTAACTACCATAGTATGATGCATCGTTGAAATTGTCGCAAATTTGTTGGAGTGGAGTAATAATGTTGTTTGGTGGAGTAATAACTTATTTTAATGAATCAGTCTGAGCTTGAATTAATGCTAGATTTTTGCTATAATTCCAGACATGGCATCTGAGGACAAATTCTCATTTTCCTCAGTTATTTTGCTTTATTTCCAGATTCAATCATAGGCTCGTTCTTACGTACTAGAGCTTGTACGCACAAGCACACTCTTTAAAAACGGTGCTTTAAATCTCTTGACAAACTAAAAGATGTAATTGACATTTGTATATTCAAAATAAAAGATACAGATTGTACTGAATGTCAGCTTATTTTGCTCAAGATAAGGATTTATTAAGTCCACATGTCATGCAAACAAGTCACTATGCTTCTAACCACAGGTTAGAAACAGGTTACGGTCGTTCAGACCATACATCTTTGCAATGCTTTTTGTGAATGTTAGTTGGAAATATGGTTTTGGGAAAAACCGACTTGTTGAACTATGCTGATAATGACGGAACTTGCGACCATAGTTGGCTAACAATGCTTTCGGGAAACATACCTCAGACTGATAAATTAGCCAGTGATTTTCTTGTCTGCTCCCAATGAACCAGTTTCATCTACAAACATCCTTATTTTATCAATAAATAATTTTAGCTTTTGGTGAACTGTACAAATATTATGTGCATATTATTTACTGAAATCAAATTATATTATGTATACTGCTACCATTCAAAAGTTTGGGGGATTTAATGTTTTTAACACGTTTTTAAGTAGTACCTTGTTTAAAAATACAGTAAAATCAGTAATATTGAGAAATATCATTACTATTTAAAATAACTGTTTTCTATTTGAATATATTTTATTATTCCTATGATGACAAAGCTGAATTTTCAGCATCATTACTCCAGTCTTCAGTGTCACATGATCCTTCAGAAATCATTCTAATATGCTGATTTGCTGACACATTATTGTTACATATTACAATTTATTTGCATCCTTGCTGAATAAAAGCAAAACACTTTTGAACAATAGTGTAAACATTGATATCTAGTGTATAATATCGAGATTCTATAGAATAGCACAGACTGCTTACTAACATTTGTGAAAGAATGGGTCGCCCTCAGGAGCTCAGTGAATTCAAGCGTGGTACCATGATAGGTTGCCACCTGTGCAATAAGTCCATTTGTGAATTTCCTCAACTAAATATTCCACGGTCAACTGTTAGTGGTATTACAACAAAGTGGAACCAATTGGGAACAACAGCAACTCAGCCACGAAGTGGTAGCCCACGTAAAATCACAGAGCGGGGTCAGCGCATGCTGGGGAGTACAGTGCGCAGAAGTCGCCAACTTTCTGCAGAGTCAATAGCTACAGACCTCCAAACTTCGTGTGGCCTTCAGATTAGCTCAAGAACAGTGTGTAGAGAGCTTCATGGAATGAGTTTCCATAGCCGAGCAGCTGCATCCAAGCCTTACATCACCAAGTGCAATGCAAAGTGTCGGATACAGTGGTAAAGCACACCGCCACTGGACTCTAGAGCAGTGGAGACGTGTTCTCTGGAGTGACGAATCACACTTCTCTGTCTGGCAATCCGATGGACGAGTCTGGGTTTGGCGGTTGCCAGGAAAACGGTACTTTCCTGACTGCATTGTGCCAAGTGTAAAGTTTGGTGGAGGGGGGATTATGGTGTGGGGTTGTTTTTCAGGGGTTGGGCTTGGCCCCTTAGTTCCAGTGAAAGGAACTCTTAATGCTTCAGCATACCAAGACATTTTGGACAATTTCATGCTCCCAACTTTGTGGGAACAGTTTGGGGATGGCCCTATCCTGTTCCAACATGACTGCGCACCAGTGCACAAAGCAAGGTCCATAGAGACATGGATGAGCGAGCTTGGTGTGGAGGAACTTGACTGGCCTGCACAGAGTCCTGACCTCAACCCGATAGAACACCTTTGGGATGAATTAGAGCAGAGACTGCGAGCCAGGCCTTCTCGTCCAACATCAGTGCCGGACCTCACAAATGTGCTTCTAGAAGAATGGTCAAAAATTCCCATAAACACACTCCTAAACCTTGTGGAAAGCCTTCCCAGAAGAGTTGAAGCTGTTATAGCTGCAAAGGGTAGGCCAACTCCATATTAAACCCTACGGATTAAGAATGGGATGTCATTAAAGTTCATGTGCATGTAAAGGCAGGCGTCCCAAAACGTTTGGCTATATATATATATATGCATGAAGAAAATAAATGTAAAATGGTACAAACCCGATTCCAAAAAAGTTGGGACACTGTACAAATTGTGAATAAAAAAAGGAATGCAATAATTTACAAATCTCAAAAACTTATATTTTATTCACAATAGAATATAGATAACATATCAAATGTTGAAAGTGAGACATTTTGAAAAGTCATGCCAAATATTGGCTCATTTTGGATTTCATGAGAGCTACAGATTCCAAAAAAGTTGGGACAGGTAGCAATAAGAGGCCGGAAAAGTTAAATGTACATATAAGGAACAGCTGGAGGACCAATTTGCAACTTATTAGGTCAATTGGCAACATGATTGGGTATAAAAAGAGCCTCTCAGAGTGGCAGTGTCTCTCAGAAGTCAAGATGGGCAGAGGATCACCAATTCCCCCAATGCTGCGGCGAAAAATAGTGGAGCAATATCAGAAAGGAGTTTCTCAGAGAAAAATTGCAAAGAGTTTGAAGTTATCATCATCTACAGTGCATAATATCATCCAAAGATTCAGAGAATCTGGAACAATCTCTGTGCGTAAGGGTCAAGGCCGGAAAACCATACTGGATGCTCGTGATCTTCGGGCCCTTAGACGACACTGCATCACATACAGGAATGCTACTGTAATGGAAATCACAACATGGGCTCAGGAATACTTCCAGAAAACATTGTCGGTGAACACAATCCACCGTGCCATTCGCCGTTGCCAGCTAAAACTCTATAGGTCAAAAAAGAAGCCATATCTAAACATGATCCAGAAGCGCAGGCGTTTTCTCTGGGCCAAGGCTCATTTAAAATGAACTGTGGCAAAGTGGAAAACTGTTCTGTGGTCAGACAAATCAAAATTTGAAGTTCTTTTTGGAAAACTGGGACGCCATGTCATCCGGACTAAAGAGGACAAGGACAACCCAAGTTGTCATCAGCGCTCAGTTCAGAAGCCTGCATCTCTGATGGTATGGGGTTGCATGAGTGCGTGTGGCATGGGCAGCTTACACATCTGGAAAGGCACCATCAATGCTGAAAGGTATATCCAAGTTCTAGAACAACATATGCTCCCATCCAGACGTTGTCTCTTTCAGGGAAGACCTTGCATTTTCCAACATGACAATGCCAGACCACATACTGCATCAATTACAACATCATGGCTGCGTAGAAGGAGGATCCGGGTACTGAAATGGCCAGCCTGCAGTCCAGATCTTTCATCCATAGAAAACATTTGGCGCATCATAAAGAGGAAGATGCGACAAAGAAGACCTAAGACAGTTGAGCAACTAGAAGCCTGTATTAGACAAGAATGGGACAACATTCCTATTCCTAAACTTGAGCAACTTGTCTCCTCAGTCCCCAGACGTTTGCAGACTGTTATAAAAAGAAGAGGGGATGCCACACAGTGGTAAACATGGCCTTGTCCCAACTTTTTTGAGATGTGTTGATGCCATGAAATTTAAAATCAACTTATTTTTCCCTTAAAATGATACATGTTTTGTTTAAACATTTGATATGTCATCTATGTTGTATTCTGAATAAAATATTGAAATTTGAAACTTCCACATCATTGCATTCTGTTCTTATTCACAATTTGTACAGTGTCCCAACTTTTTAGGAATCGGGTTTGTAATTGTCTATTATTATTATTATTATTATAATTAATTTCTTTAGGCTTAAGATTTCTAAAACACCATTAAACCCTGGGTTTTTTTAAATGCTCATATACTGAAAACCTTCTGGGGTTTGAACCTACAACCTTTAGGTTGCTAGACCAGATCTTTAACCACAACTCAAGACCACCTCATGCAACTGCTCGAAATAATAATATACAGGATCTTTATTTAACAGAGAGAATGGAACATCTTCAAATATGCTGGATCACTACCATGGAAGTAAATAAAAACTAGCCATCGAATGGATAGATTAATATCTTCATGTTTATTTGGTGCAAATGTGGCCTAATGTGTCCCCTGTTAGCAAATGCAAAGAAATCTGCTATCTAGATGATGCAAACTCATGGGACAGACGCTGTAGGACGGCACTAATCAGCGAGGAATGATTTCATGCTGTTATCTAAATGTTCCTGACCTCCCGAGGGAAGAAGACGCGGCCAATCAGATTGTACTTTGCGTTAGGCTACATTGTGACAGTGATTTGTCCCTATGTCAGTCGAGACCGCTGATGCCACGCTACATGTCTCAGGGCACCTCTTCCCGCAATGCTTCGCTCTAACCATGTGTGTATGTGTGTGTGTGTATGTATCTGGCCTGAGATTCATCAGCCTTTTTGCATGTGATAGTTCACACCCTGCAGAGCTCACAGCCAGAGGGGTAAACAAACTCGGTGGCCTGAACACACACAAATGCATACAAAGAAACACAAAATCGCTCTTTCTTTAACACAGGGCCTCTGTTTCTTGCAAAGACGTTGAGATGCACAGACACAGAGAAGTAAGCAGGATCGCTCTCTCACACGCACATTCAATTCAAAATGGAAATCAGCTCTGTTGCTGTGAACACAATGAGAATGTGTGTGAGTGATAGAGAGCCGTAGAGAGTTACACACACTTCAATGGCATCATTGAGTTCCTCGCCAGTCTTGGAGGGCGCAGGCATAGCAGAGTGTACCAAAATCGCTACGTCTCCTTTCATACTGACAGATGACCAACATACAGCTGGCCACACACACAAAGCACCCTCTAAAAGCCATTATATAAATCTATACACAGATCTATAAAATTGTCCTTGTAGGATTTTAAAATTACATCAGTAATTGATTTGTGTTGCGTAACACAAATGTCATTGATTCTGATGGTTTTAAAATCCCATTGATTTGGCAGGTTTTATTTGGCTGAATCAGTCCAAATAAACCACTGACCATGATTTTATCATTCTCTGACAGAAAAAATGTAATCATTCTTCGACAAAACTAACAAAAAAGTGTGTGTTTATTACAGGTCTAAGAGAGTGTGCTCACCAGTGTGAGAACATTTCTAATCTGAATTCTACACGCGATCTGACTGTAAACACTTTAGCTCAGATAAGGCTGATATTCATTCTAAACATGGCAGGAGTTACGGCGTTCTGGTGAACAGCCTTCCAACATCATCTCCAGAATGTAAGCAAACTGTAAAGGAAAGATATCCCAGAAAGAGACAAAAAAAGATACATTTTCAACTATAAATCTCAATGCTAAATTCAAGCAGTCTGAAATATATGGTGAAGAGTCTAGCCTTGTAAAAAATACTAGTGTTACCATGGTTGGGTAAGGTACTTCAAAAAATACTACAGTATTACTGTCAATGTGATGTTCAAAAGGCATGGACTTTCTATTCTTAGTGAAGGTAAACTGAAACAGTCACTGAAGTGAATTATAGTTTATTAAAAATATTTTCAATGGAAGTTTCCACACAGCAGAGTTTTGCGATTTAACCTTTACCTTTTAAAGCTCAGATGTACATCACTCATTAATTTAAGAATTTTGATAAAAGACACCAAAATAAACATTATGGAATACGGATACAGTGGATTTTTAAGTGGCTCACTGTATGTACTTATACAGTATAAATTCTCAACTGGTTTTGCATCATGACCCAGATTTTACTTTAATCAAGTGGTGACCCAAATCAGTAGCATCTATTATGTAAAATGTCCTTAAAATCAAACGTGAAACAATATGCCAAATTATTAGTATTAGCAGGCATGGGTCCTGTTCTGTAAGTCCGATCTGACTCGTTTAATACAAAGGCCGTGACCCGAACTGCACCCACATTAAAATAAATCTATAAGGTAGAGAAAAACTGATATAAGGGAGTGTGGAAATGACATGCGTCATAATCCCAGATATAGGCCATTTAATAGGTGTATAAAGGTGCATAAAAGGAGTAAATAAAATAATATACCCAATGAACATTATCTGACATTTAAAAAATACAGTGCTGTATTTTCGTACCAAACTAAAGCAGCCTTTGATGTCAAAAAACAAAATGCGTTTTCTCTCCGCCCTATAAAAATTTGAAAAGCTACCATGAGGTAATATTTCACTTTCATACAAAATGATGTTGTTAGTTACATTTTATGTAACTTGTTTTCTTCTATGCTGACCATTAGCATATGCCTTTTACAATAGGGGGGGTTTCAAACTCTTTTGTCAGCCAAACCCCTTTGACCAAAATAATTTACTTGAAGTACATTTTAAATTTATATTTCAATAATTGAATGGCACATTTGCATGTTTACTTCAAAAACATTTATTATTTAGTAAGTTTTATTTAGATATTTTATTTGAATATTACTTAGCTTATTTGTTTAATTTTTAATGATTTAATTATAATTTAATTAATTGCTTGTCATCAACTTATGAACCCCCTGCAATTCCCTCGCGAACCCTCAGGGGTTCCCAAACCCCCGTTTGGGAAACCCTGCAATAGAGCATGACGCTAGCAACGCCAAGGTCATGGGTTCGATTCCTAGGGAATGCGTGAACTAATGTATACCTTGAATGCAAAATGTTGCTTTGGATAAAAGTGTCTCCAAAATGCATAAATGTAAATGCGACTATATCAAAACATTTTGGTTGCAACATACCTGCTATAAGGACCATCATGGTGGTATACAAACTATATTCCCACACATCAGCTCCCACCAGGGTCTGAAAATAGCCAGGGCTTAGGGCAAAAATGCTCCACATACTTTCCTCCTTTTTATGTTATCTAACATTTGATATATTTCATAATTTTCAATACTATAGTGATGGGTTTAGTGCCTCCATAGTGACATTATCATCCATCTATAGATCAAAATCTGCTCTGACAGCTGCTGAGAGATCAGCCAATCATGTAACAGCAGCAGAAGACTACAATATCTGCTTTATATTTGATGTTCATTACATAAACAGCAGTCATACTTGTTCATCATAATACACTGATTCAATTGAAATCGTTGACATAAATGGATGGCATGATGTGTTTTATTTGGTTATCTCATAAAAGTAATGGCCATTAAAATCACATCCACAGGGCAAATATTTGCCTTTACTAAAAGCTCCCACCTGTTTGAATTTGAGAATGAACAAAACCCATTCACTTAGCCTATATTTAACCATTTGTACAGTAGCTATAGGAAGTGTAATGCATAGTAAACAGTAAACAACAAACATATGGCAGCAATAAGCATCCAGCTGATGATTCACAACAACACACGTAATACATGCAGGAATGACACTAAAACTCTGAATGAATGGCAAGATGGTGGAAATAATGAGAGATAAAGATCTAAAAACTAATTCCCACCATCTTGCCATTCATTCATTCTTCATACCTTGACGCTGGTGCTGCTGGTTTGAGTCTCGGCCTCTGTGCACATGTGTCCGCCGCTGTTCTCTTTCCGCTCCCGTTGAGAGCTGGTCCGTGTGTGCCTGGTCTGGTACGCGATCACGGAGGGGATGGTGTCCGCCGCGTCGGTCTTGATGAAGAGGCCGTGCAGGGTGGTCGCCGTGCCCTGCGAGATGGTGGTGGTCTGGTGCGGCGAGTTGGACTCGTCCGAGTCGCGGCAGTAGATCACCCCGCTCTGCGAGACGTGGATGCTGGGAGCGCAGCCCATCGTTCCCCGCGCCTCGCTGCGTAATCTCAAGGAACGAATCTCAAGACCACCGCTGCCGCTGCCGCTGCCGGGCCGCTGTCACGCCGCCGTTCCCCCGGTACATTGGCCGGTGTTCGCGCTGCTCAGTTCCGCCTGCCTGCCTGCCTCCCGCGCGCGTCAAAGAAAAACGTAGAGAAGATCCATCTCGCCGCGTTATTTATCAGTGATCATATCAGATCAGATCAATGACACCTCGCCTGTCCAACCGTGAGCCCGTTGCGCTTGTGCCATGTCACATTTTGGACAAATTACACCCTCGTTTCACCTCGTAAAATACTACAGGTTCAGGCTGCTCGATTAGATCCATTTTCTCGCGGTATTGATAATCTGTATGTTCATCACGACGTCGGAGCTCTTAAATAACAGGCGCAAAGCATCAGACTCCGAGAATATGTTTCAAACTTACACTCATGGTCCTTTAAGACACACGAGCGTCATCAGTGACAGACACGCACATCAATGACTCCCTCTTCCCATGAACATGAACACACACACACACACACACACACACACACACACACACACACACACACACACACACACACACACACACACACACACACACACACACACACACACACACACACACACACACACACACACACATAGACACACAGAGAGAGAGAGAGAGTCTGGAATAATGCTTGATTCATCTTTTGCTGTTTGCAGAGTTTAAATGATGAAGTTGAGCAGAGAGACCCTGATATTCATGACTAATCCCATTTAATAGCATGCAAATGCATAAACAAGACTAGTGATTGACTCTACAACCGATACCGATATTTGGACAACAGGGTTTATATATAATTTAAATTATATAAATGCAGATATAATTTAATGACAGCAATTGAAGTATACAACATTGCTTAACACTTATAAGTGTTGAAAATAAAGATCCCCAAAACAGGCTTTCACAGCAATGTCATAGAAGATTTTGTGCCATTGAAGAATCTTTCAGTGAACAGTTCTTAAAAGATAAAAAATTTTCTTGGTGCATGAGGAACATTTTAATAATCTAAAGAACCTTTTGTGCATTTGAAAGGTTCCATGGATGTTAAAGGTTCATTATAGAACCATCAATGCCAATAAAGAACCTTTATTTTTAAGAGTGTACTTCACACAATATTTATTTATAATTCACTCAAAAAGAAACAGAAAATATGTGTTATACATAATATCCATACAGCAGGAGGAACTACAACTCAAGTGGGCATGCACACTTATCAGCCAATAATCTCAAAAAGGACAAATTTTAGGTCTATCACTAAACAAGGCCATGCAATTGACCTTCGCCTTGATGCATCAAAAATGCTTTGAACATTTTGAATGTTCATAAACAATGACTTCAAAGCTCGTCAAGCATTAGAACGGTAGAGCATGGCCAAGGGTTCAATTCCCAGGGAGTGCACGAACCAATAAAATATGAATGCAATAAGGCACTTAAAGCAGCTGCCAAATGCATAAAATGTACAGTGCAAGACTCTAGGTTCAGTGAAAGCACATCTGGGTTTCCAAATGTTTGCATATTACAGGTCCAAGCTGTAAAATGTTCCAAACATCTGTAAATGACTGATAAGCCCAGATATGATTATATAGGACTACACTGACCTTTTATTATGCTGGAGTTTACTTAACAGACTCTTGCATGGGTGGGAAAAATGTTTTTAACTTTTGTCCTTTTTGCAAGTCACTCTGCACATGTGCTACATGTGTATGCAAAATGTTCAACAGTCATAATGCATTGTGTTTCACATTGCATATTCTGGAAATGCCAATAACATCTCGGATGCACTATTCTGATAAACTAAATACACAGCATTTAAACATTTACATAACATGCAGGAAATTCTATTCACAGGGAATGCGCTTTACTATGGTTTGAATTTTGCACCATACCCAAAATTTTTTAAATGAAGATGATTTTAAATGTAATTATTGTAGATAGATTTTTTGGTCAGTCCAACGGACCATATGCACGGTTACTTCCTGGTTTTCAATAAGCCAGCTCAGGCATTTCCGGTGAATAGCTGTCATTCTGTACTCGCTGTACACAAAACCATCAGTGGTTGACAGTGGTTCTTTATATTTTAATGCAGTTTGCATTAATGCAGTAAACCAGTTTTACTGATTGCAATAATGACGAAGCTAATAGAACATTGGAATAAGAAACACGTGTCTGTAATTGAACACGCACAAAAAAATCTACTTTTTTCCAGCACTTCAAATGTTATTTTTAATGTGATTACCAAAAACATTATTTGTTCATCCTTCTGAGATTGTTTCCATTTGTAAAACCAAACGTTTCAAGATGTAGGAAATACAGCATTTGATAGAAAACACTTTATTTTAAAAATAAAAAAGACGTTCATTACCACTATAACCAACAGATGGCAGCAGAGGAGCATTTATTGGCTCATATTAGCCATTTCCATTTTTAATATTTTTTTCACTCTGTTTCGCTTTTGAATACATATTAAAAATTATAAAATCCCTAGGTTTAAAAATAAATTTTGTCAAGGTGAAGTATGAAGTACTCACAAAAGCCTCATGAAAAACAATAACTTTTGTTGTGAATGAATTACACAGAAAGCAGCAGCGCGCTCTCCCTCCCTTTATAATCACTGACTAAAGCTGTCAAACTTGTGAAAACTCCAGTTTTGTTCAATGAATCTAACTAAAGTGCTTAATAAATCTTTAATTTACCGTGTGTTGATGCATTGTTTTCACATGAAAGTGAAAACTGATGGTCGAATTGAATTTTGCCGAGGAGGAACACTGAGGGACGCGGCTTTTTTGTCTTATGTTTGAATAACTAAATTAATGCTAGGTCTGGATATTTAAATGACTATATTCTGATTATAAACTAAGTATTACACTAGTGATGAAACACAAATAAAAATGTCTGTTCAAAGAAAACATATGCCAATCAATGTTGTAATTTTGCTGTCTTTATTAAAACCACTATCTTATTTGCATTCTTAACGAAAACTGTACCCGGTGTTGTTAATTGATGCCCTGTCTTCAAATAAATAAATAAATAAAATAAATATATATATATATATATATATATATAAAAATAATATATATCTATATGTATTTGAATATATATGTATGGTATGATTAAGGGCCTGTTCACACCATATAACTATATAACGATAAAGATATAGTTCTAAAAATCTCAATATTCTCAATATTAAAGAATAGCAAACATCTTTATAGTTATTGTTCTTGGTGTGAAAGGGCCTTAAAAGAGCGACACTGCAAGTACCAACAAAATGATCATGTTATTATTATGTTTTCTGGACAAAATACCAAGTAAATCAGACACCATGCAAATGCCATGTTATAAAAATATGATAATCATCCAGTATTACGGTATATATCAAGAATACAAAGGCAGTAATAAAAAAGGCAGTGGTTAAACATTTATATAACCAGTGGGAAATCTTCAGGTTGTCAACTCAGGCTGTTAGGCTCACAGTCGGCACTGGCTAGAGCAATTAAAAGTGATTTTTTCCCCCAGGTTACAATGCTACATTTTTTTTTTTTTTTTTTTACACCTCTCCAGTGTTAGAAAATTACAGAAGCTCGTAGCAGATTCATTATGCATGAACTGTCAATATGATTAAGTATGCTTTAATCACCCATTCTTAATGGAATTGCACAACACTACAGTACAATTACAAAATTAAAAATGTGGATTAGATTAGTTGTGAAAATTAATATCTTATAAGAGTTTAGGGTTGTAGCTGAGAACATTTGGCACTCAGCTGGAAGCTTCGACTTAGGTATTTGTTGTAATCTTTCATTTAAAACAAAACACCTAATCTCTCCAACAGATTACAACATCCCATCTTCATCAAAGACATAAAACTTGTCCCCCAGCATGTTACATTGATAGCTGGCCTGACCTTCTGCTCTCTAATACACAAACCACCCATGACCGCCCTCTGCTGGAGAATTTAAATACTGTCCAGGTTAAATGAAGGCAATTGTAATCTACCAACACTTATCATGTAGAATATAACGGAGAGAGAGAGAGAACGGGAATGCGCAGTGTTACAGTGTAACATTCAACTTAAATTACTAATAATGGCAGCAGTGACTCAAAGGAAACCCTAAGTGAAAGAATAAAAACAACCTCTTTTAAGAACAAATGCTGGGCAAAAAGATTGGTGCTCATCGTTAAGCCATCATTACTTTGCACATGCTGTACACTTAAAGGGGAGAGTGGGGGTAAACTGTGACACCGCCTTAATCTAGTAAACTGCACAATAATATTTAGACTAAGTGATTCAATAGATTGAAATACACACATTTTTCTTTTTATAGTACATTACATTTTTAAAATTTATTTTACACTACATTACATGACGTTTCATGTCAAAGCAAATGTATTCGGGTCTATATGTGTTTAATAGCCTATATTATGCTGGTTATTACAGTTTGTATACATTATTTTAATATTGTATTTAAAATGCACATTTCTCAAGTATTCCCCCAATGACTCAGCTTACCCCAAACACTGGTCGAGTTCACTACACTTTTTTGGCAGTCATATTTTTAGGGCCCTATATAGACACTTTCTTCTAATTTCAAGTCAAGTCAAATTTTATTGCCTTTATTTCAGTAGATAACAGAGATATGTAGAAATATATCTGTGTGTATTAGCGCATGTCATTTCTCTTTGCCTAAAGGACAACTTAAATAGTGTCCCAACTTACCCCACTCTCCCATACTGTGAACGAACTGAAAGCTGTCATGAAGAGCACTGACTAACGGAGTAAGCAGATTAGGTCAAATCAATTATTCAACCATTCAAACTTCCTATAAACTGATTCTTTCACACACAGTAGAGAAATAACAAGAACACAAGAGTCGTGTTATTCCCTGTTGCCGTTTCAAAACTGTCACGTTGGTTAAACTTAATCTAATTAAACTACTCTTTTTAAAAAGCGAAACACATTTTTAAAACGACCTTCGACGGCCAGATAAAAAGCTAAGCCGTGTTTTATAAGAAACCTTTAATCGTGGGATCGGAAGGTAGTGAAGCGATCAAAGTGAACCTCACCTCTCTCCGTGGTCCGTTGGACAGCAGCTGTGTGCTCGCGCTCATCTCTGTCCGTCCCCGGTCCGAACTGCCCTAAGAGGTTCGGTTACATGAAATCCCGCCTATTTAGAGGTAAAACCTCGCGGAAAGCACATTTTGACAGCATTCTCTCCACCACATCGCTTCTATAGACAAGGCTGTCTGGGAACTTTTTGAGGTTTTAGGTAGGCGACGTTTCTCTGAACTTTTTCACCCACACGAACAGAACGGACAACCGCGCGGTCCTAGCGCCGCCGGATCAGCGCGCGCACTACTGCGAGTAGAGGGGAACCTCGCGGGTCACATTTCACCTCAAAATAATAATAAAAACGAACACTTTAGTTAAAGATTATTTTTTAATATTGACAACTATCAATTATTATCCGAGTTTGTTTGTAATTCTCATTACTGTTACATGATTCCAGACGAGGGTTGTGTCAAATAAAACTAAAACCATAAAAATATTTCCATTACTTGAAATAAAATAAACACACACATACATACATATACATATACACACACACACGCACATACATATATATATATATATATGTAAATATGTATGTTTTATTTTATTAACAAAAATGTATGGAATTTTAAAGCTGACTAAATTATAAATACATAAATATACAAAGAAAAAATAAATGAGTATTTATACTTTTATTTCCTTATGTATAATTGTATTTTTTTCCACATTTATTTATGTATATATGTATTTATGTCTATATTTATTTCCACATTGTTTTAATTTAGTACAAGGGCAATTATTATTACCATATTATATAAATGCTTATATAAATTTCCAACACATTTGGAAATGCTAATGATAATAATAATAATATAATAATATATAGATAATATAAAAATAATAATATAAGAATTGGTTTAACAGGTGATCTGAAGAGAATCACCACTGAGAATGAGAATTACAAAGAATACCAAAAGTAAAACATCTCGATATTATGTTATTGAGAATTTGGGAAAATATCCTTTTCGCAATATTTTTTCTTTTTGATTTTGAGCAGAGATGTGACCAAGACATGAGGTTGATGCAATAAAGCCAAACAAACTGGCCTCAACAGCTTTATGTGTAGACAGTGATACCAAGGTAACACTGCTTCACAAATCACAACGCATGGATTTTTGTTTCCTATAACATAACTAATTATTTGTTGTCCATAGACAAGCAGCAGTAAGAAAACTATAATGAAGTTGCACAACTACTTCCTTTCTGATTGCACAGGTTTAACTGCAGCCTAAATGCTGCAACATGATCCACAAAAAACATGCATTTTTCAAGCATCTTACACAGTATAATGCAACACTTATATAAACGCATCAACGGGAAAGCATGTATTGTTTTTTATTGTTTATTTGTCCAAGATATTCTCTGTTATTGAATTTCATCATAAACAAAAAAACAAAAAACAAAGACTTTCTCTCACCGGAAATCTTTAAAATGAACTGACGTCTATTTACAAACATTACAAGAATAAGGCCTTCCACTGAAATGATGAAAAAAGTTCACCTAAATAATGCCCGGCGTCAGACCAAATTATCATAAGTCGTCATTCTGTGTCCTGACATTTGACCCAGGCTTTAGGTGATTGGCTCGTTTCAGGAGGGGCAGAGTCAGCCTGGCAGGCGTCAGAAAACCGTTCCCGTGCACGTTCCCAGTTCCTCTGGGTTTTGGTTCTGGTAAGTGTGGCGTCTTCTACCGACACGGCAGCTCCAGAACCAAGACCAGACTGAGCCTTGCGCATATGCAGCTGAATCTACGACGCACACACAAAGGGAAGTGAGTGTAAATTACGTACATGACACTGCGTAAACAAATGAGAAATTATATTACCGGATCCTTTATTCCAGCTCCGTCCTTGCCAAGCCCTTCTCCTCGTTTCCAGCCCATCTTCTCCAGCATCTGTCTACCCTTATTCTCATCTCCGATTTCACTATATACATACACACAGTGAGAAAGAGCACAAGTCTGTGAAAACATCTTTAACCTTCATATTGTTGCGCAAAAACTCTCCTGAAGTGCAGTGTTTGACTGAATAGGTTACATACACATGAACAGAAGCAGGGGCATCGTCTCTCTGGAACACTCCCTCACTTCCGACTGTCTGTCGGCGGTTTTCGGCTCTATCTTTATACCTGCTGCTCTTCAGGGCCTTCAGCTCCTCATAATCACTGCTCTGAAACACACAAATGCAAGTGCTGAAACTACAAACATCTTTAAACACAACAACGACAAAAACGAGTACATTTTCTGAATTATGCCTATGAAATATACACTGCCCGGCCAAAAAAAAAAAAAAAAGTGGCTGTTTGGACTTAAATAGGCAAATGCTTAGGAGTCTATGATTGGATCATTATTGCAGTGATTATGTTTCTAGCATGTTCTATGTTTGGCAACAGTTCTTCTTAACCCTAATTGATGGAGTGTGTAGCTTTTCATTTCTTAAACAACCATGTAGGAAGACACATCATGACCATATTCCAGGATGACAATGTCAAGATTCATCAGGCTCAAACTGTGAAAAAATGGTTGGGAGGGAGCATGAAGAATCATTTTCACACATGAATTGGCACCTCTGAGTCCAGACCTTAAATTAATTGAAAGTCTTTGGGATGTGCTGGAGGAGACTTTACAGAGTGCTGGACTCTTGCATCGGCAATACAAGATCTTGAGCAAAAATTTATGCACCTCTTGATGGAAATAAATGTTATTTGAGCCTGACGTATCTTGACATTGTCATCCTGGAATATGGCCATGATGTGTCTTCCTATATGGTTGTTTAAGAAATGAAAAGCTACACACTCCATCAATTAGGGTTAGAAGAAGTGTTGCCAAACATAGAACATGCTAGAAACATTATAATCACTGCAATAATGATCTAATCATAGACTCAAGCATTTGCTTATTAAAATCCAAACAGCAACTTTTTTTTTTTGGCTAGGCAATGTATAATACATCAACAACCTTACAGCAAGATTAAGATTTTTTTTTTTTTTCCCCTCAATGACTATTGTTTTATTTAAAAACATACAGTTTTTGAAATGCCTGGAATCACAACATGAATTCTGGTTAATTTAATATACTATTATGCTTAGCTTCTGGTGAAAAAAAGTTTGAAAACAAGCAGCTGTCATAATTACAGCAGAAATATTTTAGACAATATAAGAGGGTCCTTTGAATATTGTGTTGGACACAGTGTTATTATTGTAAACTAAAACCATAAAAACATTTTCATTACTTGAAATAAAATAAACATTAACTGAAATAAAAAATTAAAAAAAAAAAAAAAAAACTAAAACATAATAAAAACTATACAAAAAAAACAAAACTAATAAAAAAAAAAAAAAAAATGACAAAAACACAACAAAACCACTAAACTAACTAAAGTTACAATGAAAACAAAAAAAATCTAATTAAAAATATTAACAATAACTACAATAGCATACCAATGATGCTAAAATACACTGGTTGGACAATGGGGCGCCTTCAAGTTAAAAAGGTTGAGAACCACTGAGTAGCACAATCATTGCAGGACAAGTTATGTGCCAAAGTTTAATACTTGGTGTTAATAATTTAGAACAAACCCTCGGACAAAGTATGCACAATAATAATAGTGATTCTTGCCATAGCACGATATCTTGGATGACAGAAGCATTGTTTTAGTGGTTAAATATTGTACCTGTTGTAGCTTGCAAGTTGCAACACCCAGGAATAGTGTGATCGTCTACTTGCTGACCAAAAGAGGGCAGCACTGACCGCACACAACTAGCAAGCCAATTTAACACATCTGACTTGTGCTTTAAAACATATTTCAACACCAAAAGAGCTTGTACAGGACATGAAAAACTTACTTTAAGACCATATTTAACTTTCATCATCTTCAGTTCCTTTTGTCTTTGAACCTCCTTGTCTTCTTTACTGAGAACAATTCCTGAAACATATTCATTCACATGTAGTGCAAAAGAATGTAAGCTGCAACTGATTCATAGTAGAGATGCATATAAGATAGAAGTTTTTGTCAATGTGTGAATGCATACCAGAGGTCTCATCTCTCTTATGGCGGCTCAGGTGTGCTATGATCTGTCCTGGTTCACAGCCGTCACATGTGTCTGTTCCTGTGTGGATGTGGAAGGACAACACCGTATCTCCCATCTTCACTTCATCCCCGTGGGTCAGAGGGCAAGGGTCACAGCGAACTTTGGGCTGTAGGGACATAGAAAACACATTTACAATTCTGATAAACATCCTTATATTTAGATATGTTCAAAAGGATTCTGGGATACAACAGCTGTTTGTGTTACCTGTAGTATTCTGTTCCCATTGAGGACGGTGCCATTCTGACTGCCCTGATCTATCAGCATATAACACTGCTGCTCCTGGTCAAAATAAACTTCTGCATGGGACTACACACACACACACACACACACACACACACACACACACACACACACACACAGAGAGAGAAAGAGAGCGAGAGAGAGAGAAACAGCAACAATGAGGTAATACGCTATTAAAATGAACTCAAATTGACCCCATTTACTTTTTAAAACATGTTCAGGTCTTATTACGCTATTTCACTCAGAAATGCACTACCGATCACCGTTCGTGGTTAGTAATATTTTATGAAAAATAAATTAATACTTTTATTCTGTAAGGATGCATTAAATTGATCAAAATGTATTTAATTTTAAAATAAATGCTTAAATGGTTTGCGTTTTTTTTTTTTTACTTTCTATTCATCAAAGCATCCTTAAAAAAAAAAGTATCTGTTTTCAACATTGATAATAATAATAAATGTTTCTTGAGCAGCAAATCATCATATTAGAATGATTTCTGAAGGGTCATGTGACACTGAAGACTGGAGTAATGATACCGAAAATTCAGCTTTGCATCACAGGAATAAATTACATTTTAAATTATATTAAAAATGTAAATTATGTAAAAGTCATATTACAAAAATAAAACGGGCTGCAATTGATGTTATAAAATACTTAGACAACAATTAAAAAAAATATATACAAAAACAATTATTATAACAAACTAAAATATAATAAAACATTTAAAAAAATATAAAAAAATTGTTACTTGAAAAAAATAATTAAACCTATTTTAAAGAAACCAAAAACACACAACAAAACTTTCACTGAATTAAAAATGAAAACAGAAAATAAAACATAACATCTAATTCAAAATATTAATAAAAACTATAATAGTATCTCCATGACACTAAAATATCTGCAACTAAAAAAATACTGCACTAATCTTAAGAATCAGGTGCAATTACTCCTGGGATTCAGAGAGTATGTTTCAGTGTACATTCTAATAATGCATGAACATTAACTGAAGCCCATCACCAAGATGACATTAGGCCACAAAAATCATGAATCTCAGTACTTTAGATTGTTTAATGTCATAGTAAAAGTGCTTTTGGTCTAGAATGCTTGTCTATAGTTTGATTTGAGTGTTTTCGTATAGTTTTTAGTTTAGTTTTACCTTACTGACTCCCATCTCAGGGATTCTGATGGCATGATTCATGTCCTTCTCTCTGTGAACAGATACACACAAACATGTTAAAGAACACAATGGATGAACAGAACCACACACACAGAGAACTATACCAACCGGCCGATAGTGGCGACTGTGTCAGCCGTAAGGATGAAGAGCGTTCCGGTCTGCAGAACAGGAGAGCGAACCACAGTTACCCGAACACATGGTGGCCAGGCTTCTGAAATATAAAAACCACACACATTACGGATAGACAAAAATAAAACCCTACAGTAGTGCGCGCATTCACCTGATACACATTCCATTTAACACTGCATCTACAAAACAGCCAACACCAAACAAACAGCCACCAGGGGGCGTAGTGTTCACTTCCCCCTGAATGTGCCTCCTCACCTTCCTCCTGTATCTGCATTTCCAGTTCTCTTTCAGGACTGTCATGTGCTGGTTGGACAGGAGATGCAGCTGAGGATGATGAAGAAGCTTCGTTCCCTCCATCCGACTCTGTGATCTCGCCTTCCTCCGGCTCACTCTCACTGCTCATGTTACCGGATCGTGACTTCCTGTCTCTGCGCGTCTCAGAACGTGACCTCTTCCTCTCTTTCCTCTTCTTCTTCCCGCTGTGCTTGTCATCCGAATGCGACCCGTTCTCTCTCCGCCTCCTGCTGAGCGAGTCATCAGAGGGGGACTCGCTCCGCCTCCGGGTTTTCTTTCTGTTCGTAGAGCGCTCTCTGCTTCTGTCTCGGCTCTTGGTCCGTCTGGATCGTTCTGTACCACTGGGTCGCTGGGGGCTTCGGGACCGAGACTTTCGCCCTTTAAGTGATGACACATCATCCTTCTTACCTCTGTGGTAGTTTTCAGACTGTTTGCCAATCTCAGACCCCGCCTCTTTATGGTCCTGTCAGTGAGCAAACACTTAGCCAATCAGGACGTCACTAATAGTGTCTCCATATTGTTTTGATGTGAAAATATAAGATTTGTTTTGGCTTTCAAGGTTCATTTGAGTCTCAGCTTTGAGTTAGTTCAAGAAAATGTAATATATGATGTAAAACCACCATCCAATCTGGCTCAAGCCTTACATCATAGTTTGATGACGTTTTCACTACTTTATTGTCAAAAAAAAGAAAGAGTTCAGGCACAGAAGAGTTCGGCATGGGAAATCCAGATGTGAAGAAACAAGCATGTGCGCAAATTGCTAGGCCAAAGCTCTGTCACCATATGATGTCTTGGACCCAGTCAAAACTAGGGGTGGGAATCACAGGGTACCTCACGATACGATACGATACGATACGATACACGGCACACGATACAGATAATATCATGATACAGCAATTCTGCGATACAGTGTATTGATTCTCGTATCAGACGGAGAAGGACAACGATATATTGTCCTATCGATATTTTTTTACTCACCCCTAGTCAAAACACAACCAAATGTTAAATGAAATGTAGAAAAAAAAAATACCAGGTTAAAAAGATAAAAACTAAACCACACTGACAGGCGGCATATACAACAATATAACAGATTCAAAAGTTTGAGGTTGGTAAGTTTTATTTTTGTTATTTGTCTCTTATGCTCACCAAGGCTGCATTTAACACACATTTTATACAATTTAAAACAACTGTTTTCTATTAGAATATATTTGTTTTTTGTTTTTTTTCTGTGATGGCAAAGCTGAATTTTCAGCATCATTACTCCAGTCTTCAGCGTCACATGATCATTCAGAAACCATTCTAATATGCTGATTTGCTGCTCAAGAAACATTTCTGATTATTGTCCTTTTTTTTCTTCAGGATTCTTTGATGAATAGAAAGTTCAAAAGAACAGCATTTATTCAAAATAGATGTTTTTTTGTAACAACTAGTTAGCTGAATTTAATGCATCCTTGCGGAATAAAAGTATTAATATCTTTAAAAAAAAATTTACTGACCCCAAACTTTTGAATAGTAATGAAGTTGCACTGAATGACTCTAGCTTGTTACAACCATTTAAGGAAAAATACTAAAACGCTATATAACTTTAAAGCTATAAACAAGTGCGTACCTCTCACTCCAACCAGTCTCAAATGTTCTATCTTCAACTGAGCCATTGAGCAAGTCAAATCCTGAACCTACAGCGAAAGGAAGAGCACACGGTCAGCTCCATCAGACATTACATTTTCAGAATTGCTCGACGGACCCCCTTCTGAGACCGGACTGTTCTACAGACCCTCACAATCATCAACTACTATTCAATGAGACCAAGAACCAGAGGCGAAAAACATTGAAACAATACTGAAAACTGAGACTCAAAATGGTGATCCAGAAACTGAATTTGAACTCAAATCAAGTTGAAGGGGGATTGAGTGTCAACCACTAAATCTCTGTGATTACAAAACTATGTAAAGACAATGTGTGTCTGTGTGCATCTCACCCCTCCGTCAGGACAGGAAGCTCTATCTGTGTTCTTCACCGACTTCCTGTTTTTCCAATCTTTGGTCTTCCTCTGTGGCGTCTGCTCCACTTCGGGGTGTGCTGTAGGCACCTCTATCCTAGAGTGGAATTGGTATTTCCCGCTTTCTGGGTCGTAGTAATAGTACATGCCTGTGTTAGCATCATAGTACAGCTGACTGGACTGGGGGAAGAGGAAAAAACACATTAACACAGGCGATTAAGATTACACGTCGATTACACACATAACAGCAGTCAAACGTCCCCATAGAAGAGTAGCTTACAGAGTCGTAGTAAAATCCAGTGCTATGGTCGTAGTACATGCCGGAACTTTCATCAAACACAAAGTTGGTCTGGTTCAACGCTTCCTCTGCTGTTGCTCTCAGCATGTCTGCTATAGAGCCGCCTTCACCAGAGGCCTCCTGAGAACACATACAGTGTTTACACAGTCAAGAAACTGGCTAATAATTATTCACATTACAGGCTGTAAATTGCTTATGTTTGTTTGAAATTTTTAATCATATTTTATATGGTTTTGGCTATATGTGTGATTGTTTTGATCATACTTTTAGACTGTTTTGGCTGTGTGTTGGGCTATTGTGGCCATTTTATAAACTTCTGGCAATATGTTAGATTAACTTAACTATAATTATTTTGGCCTTATTTTAGATGTCTAGTTATATGTTAGATTAATTTAATTTACTTACGTTTTATTCTGTTTTGGCTATATATACACGGCTATATATATCAGGTTGAGGTCAGGACTCTGTGCAGGCCAGTCAAGTTCCTCCACACCAAACTCACTCATCCATGTCTTTATGGACCTTGCTTTGTGCACTGTTCCCACAAAGTTGGGAGCATGAAATTGTCCAAAATGTCTTGGTATGCTGAAGCATTAAGAGTTCCTTTAACTGGAACTAAAGGGGCCAAGCCCAACCCCTGAAAAACAACCCCACACCATAATACCCCCTCCACCAAACTTTACACTTGGCACAATGCAGTCAGGCAAGTACCGTTCTCCTGGCAACTGCCAAACCCAGACTTGTCCATCGGATTGCCAGACAGAGAAGTGTGATTCATCACTCCAGAGAACACGTCTCCACTGCTCTAGAGTCCAGTGGCGGTGTGCTTTACACCACTGCATCCAACGCTTTGCATTGCACTTGGTGATGTAAGGCTTGGATGCAGCTGCTCGGCCATGAAAACCTATTCCATGAAGCTCTCTACACACTGTTCTTGAGCTAATCTGAATGCCACACAAAGTTCGAGGGTCTGTAGCTCGTGGCCTACCACTTTGTGGCTGAGTTGCTGTTGTTCCCAATTGCTTCCACTTTGTTATAATACCACTAACAGTTGACCGTGGAATATTTAGTAGTGAGGAAATTTCCCGAATGCACAGGTGGCAACCTATCACGGTACCACGCTTGAATTCACTGAGCTCCTGAGAGTGACCCATTCTTTCACAAATGTCTGTAGAAGCAGTCTGCATGCCTAGGTGCTTGATTTTATACACCTGTGGCCATGGAAGTGATTGGAACACCTGAATTCAATGATTTGGAGTATATAGTGTATATATTAGGGGTCGCACAGACTAGTCGACTTTAATGCTCTGCCATGATGCTTTAAGCTTGACGTCGACTAGTCGCTGGCCTATAGAGGGCGCAACAGGATAAGCCATTTCCTGACACGCACGCTCTGTTTCCAACAGTTAAAATGACAAGGCATACTCGGAGAGCTCTCCACAAGACATGTTTGATTTAACCATCTGGATGCTCAAAATTAATCGGGAGAATGCACGCTTATTGTACAGGTAAGTTAATCACCATTCTAAACAAACGCGTGCTGCATCCATTGTAACACACACACATAGCTCGCGGAGATCGTGCGCGCACCTCACACAAAATCATTCTGTAGCACAGAAATGTATTGTCAACACTGTTCTGTGATTTATCAATAAAATAGCTTAGAAACTGAAAAATTCTAGCACATTTCTTAGTAACTAAAACTCACAGCTTCACTATTAGTAGAGAAACGCTGGCAGGTAGAATTAATTCAAACGCAATCGCTCTCTCACTAATGCATTCATATAAATGTAATCTTTATTGTGCTACTTTATCGGTATCTGATTCAGAACCAGCAGAAATCTGTGAGAAATATACCGACCCAAAGACAAAAGAACTGATACAAAAGCTGTTATGTAGGAGCAATAACCTTATGGGCAGCGCTGTGCCATAGTTGTTCTGTGCACAAGAAAACCCGCGTTCGCGTCTCAGCTCAAGGTTCAGGCTTAGTTATTAATTAATGATGTCATCAGCGACTAGTCGACGTCGACTCGACTTTCATCACATAAATGTCGACTTTAAAAAATCTGAAGTTGTTCAACCCCTAGTGTGTGTGTGTGTGTGTATATACGACTTCAGATTTTTTAAAGTCGACATTTATGTGATGAAAGTCGAGTCAGATACCGATAAGGTTCTGATTCAGGTGTTAGGTTCGGTTATGTTTTTTTTTGGTGCTAATTTTGGAAATATTTCATTTTTTTTTGTGATGCTACATTATTTTAGCCATAATATAGATTCAATGTAGACAAAATTTGTTTTGTTTTGACTTTCAGATTGGCCATATTTTAGACATTTTGCAATATGTTGGATTAATTTGGCCTGAGTTATATTTTGCATAGTGCTGGATTCTTTTGGCCATATTTTAGGCTATTTTGGCTATACGTTGGATTGTTGTTGTATTTTACAATCTCTTTATGAACGGAAGTGTCACATCATGCCTACATCATCAGATGCGAGCGTGTTGGATTAATCTGGCTTTAACTTATTGAGTAATTTACTGGAGTTTGACTGGCTGTACTAGTCAACATAGAAAAGACATCATTCACATTTTATTTTACACATTTTTATGTATTTTATAAAACATTTTATTTTTATTTCACAATATTAACTTAAAACACTCTTTTTAGAAACTAAATTTCTGATTGATTTACAATAACAGGGTTTTGTAGAATTCACCCGAATATGCAACATGCAAATCATGTCAATACCCACATTAATAAATGCCTAGATCTGTTATAAGAATTAAATAATACTTAAATCAGCAGTAAATAAGTAACCCTTCTCATACCTCTGTTTGTGGAAATTCACTTGATTCATTTGGTTGCTCAGGATTGGCTGGTGCCGTCTCAGCTGTTATGAGATGCTCCTCAGTGTATTCAGAACACTCTTGAGTTTCCATGACAACATTCTCCTGTGTTTCTGCTGTTGTCTCTGTTCCAGACTGATAGTATCCACCATAATAATAATTATAATAATCTGTTTTAGGAAGAAAATAACATTAAACCTCACATACGTGCTGTAGATGATTGGAATATTCCAGGGTTAGTTCACCCAAAAATAATAATTCTGTCATCATTTACTCACTCTCATGTCGTTCCAAATCCATAACTTCAGTTCATCTTTGGAACACAAATTAAGACATTTTTTATGAAATCTGAGAGATTTCTGTCCCTCTTTTGAAAGTCTATTCACCCAAAACTCTGACGCTTCAAGCGAACAATCAGAACTGATCAGCAAACAATGTTTACAGCATTCAGTTTTGGTAAACAGAAACATGAGAACCAATGAGGCTTGTTCTCACTCGTCAAGCAGGTTCGGTTGAGCTTCTGTTTATGTTCGCTGATCAATGTTTATAATGTGAATAAAATTCAATCTGTTCATCATATAAAGTGATTGTGTCTCTTCAGAAAACTTGGACTAAACCACTCGATTCATACGGATTTATTTTACGATCTCTTTTTATGAACGTTTTGAAGTGTCACATTGTGCCTACATCAGATGCGAGCGGCGCGGCAAAGGCAAATAGACCCCATTATAATCAGTGATGCTGTCAACACTGGCCGCCACACGACAAATGCCTGACAGTAATCTGATGCCCCATTCTATTTCTGACTTACTCCAAGCGCTCAGGCTACTTCTCATAGGAAGGACAAATGGATTTGCAACGATCGCTTTGTCGGGTTCAGTGTGGACAGCTTCTAACTGTTGTGCGACATGACAACAGTTGCGTCCGGTGTAGACACGTGTGAATAGACTTTCAATGGAGGGACAAAAATGTTTTAGATTTAATTAAAAATATCTTAGGGTGTACTCACACTAGGCGATCTGAACCATGCCCGAGCACTTTTGACCCCCAAAGTCTGGCATCTTGCATCGTAAATGATGTAAGCGTGCTCCGGCCTGGAACATTAAGTGCAAGTGTGAGTGCAGGCCAGCGGGGGAGTGGGGAGGGGGGACAATCGCGCTTGGTACAAGGCAACTGTGCCTAGTGTGAGTAAACCCCTAAATTTGTGTTCCGAAAATGAACTAAAGTCTTATGGGTTAGGAAAGACATGAGGGTGAGTAAATGATGAGAGAATTTAAATGTTTAAGTAAACTATCCCATTAAAAATGAAATAAGAGACTAACCTGTCTCCGTCCAGGTATACTCCTCCGCCTGAGTCTCAGCATCCACTTTCTCCCTCTCTCTTTTCTTTCGCTCATGGATTTCTTCACTTAGTTTATCAACCTAAATCACAAAGATCAAAAGCAACATAAGTGATCACAATGTTATCAACAATAGCTCCGTTTCCATTACCCTTCAAAATGCGCAAATTGAAATTGTAAATTGAAAAAACGCCCAAAGGAGAAACATCAATTTCTCAAAAACTCCCATATATTGCAAAAAAGTTTTACGCTCGCATGAGGTGGTTTTTCAGGCAATTCAAAAAAGTTATATTTCGCGAAACTGAAATGGAAACAGCTTTTTCACATTAACTGGTCACCTGGCGTACGTAAGTGTCACATGATCATTCTTTAAAGATGGCGCAATATGTTTGGACAGAAGACGAGACAGAGTTCTTTATTCCTTATTTATTGCCGTTGCATTGCACAACTCAAAAAATCTGTTCATCCGGAAATTCTGAATCTACAGTTCCTCTGTGAAATCATGTACTATAACCTCCTAGAAACACCTCATACGTGGCCGCTCCCAAGTATAAGGGGCTTTCGTTGCCATTAATGCTTGGATAAAACGCCTACGTCTCCTTCGATTAAAAATAATGGCTATTGTGGTGGCTGTGATATACGTAAACCTACCAACATCCGTCACCATGATTTTTGGAATGACTTTGGAATTATGTTTTAGGCGCATAACATCTGTTAAATGGAAACGCTGTCATTTCGCAATAGTTTTTTATCGACATATAAGAAAATATCGCAAAAGTTTTGCGCAAATATGTTATGGAAACCTGCCTAATGTTCTTGTGTTGGCAAGTTTTGGGAGTACACTAATCATATAAAAAATGGCCTAAAAAGGTAACAGTCTTGTTTTCACAGACCATCAACTGTCCCTGTTCTCCATGAGCACCTGGCTCACCTGCTGTCTGAGATCTTCATTGTAGCTTTCTGTGGTCTTCTGAAGCCGTTCGCTTTGGCTGAGCTGTTTCTGTAACTTCTGAAGTTCATCCTTACATGCCTTCAGCTCCTGTCGCAGCACCTCTGCTTGTGATCTCAGAGACACAAGCTCTGCTTGCAAACCCTGATCATTGGGTTCAGGGTCTGGTTTTCCTTCTGCAGCCATTGCTGAGGATGTTCTACCTAAAATGTAGATTAGATTAAGAAAGTATAGTGACTAAAATGAAAAAAATAGTATTCTTTAGATTCAAACCACCATGTAACACGTTACATATAGTCATAATAAAATGATACACAGTAAAAGTTATTTATTAATTAAATTACTTAAGTATTTTTCTCTAACTACAAGTCATCTCATTTGTGTCTGTTTATATTCCGATCTCCAGACAAATCAATTCTTAAAAATAGGTCTTTAAAAGGGAAAATATAGAGCTGCATTTATATGTTTTAGGAAGTGAGTTCCTACATATCAAAGGGTTTGAAACTCAACTAGACTCTAGATTAGATTAAGATATACATGAACTGAAAACAATTAAACGACAATAATCTAAGCACAACAATCAACCAAAAGACTCCACTAATTTTATATACAGTATAACAAGATATATTAAGAGTGTATTAATAAATAGAAAAGTAATGCTTTGAATTTGTATTAGGGCACATTTGATTTTTATTGCACAGTATCCTCACCGATTTAGACCACCTGTTTTCTCTGCGCGTTCCCAGATTTCCTGCGCGCGCGTCAATCTGCAAATCAAAGATAAACATCATATGACCAGCGTGTATTGGACACATATTCGTGTAGAAGTTTGTGTTATCGTAAAGTGCGTTACAGGGAACAAACGCGATGAACTTTAGTCCCACTTCAACGGACGCTGCCATACTTTCACTTTGTGATGTCATGGCTTACTTCTGCATCACTTCCGTTTTTTCTATGACGCCACAGCGCCCCTAGTGTAACACCCTGCCAACTGCACTGTCACTGAACTTTGAAAAGAAATTTGAAAAGAAGACAAATTACAACTATACATATATTTTTTGTCTTTTGTAGAGGACTTTAATTGAATTTTTTCGAGATACCCGAGGATATTCGAGGATTTTTCAGGTAGGCTATACCACAATATTTGGACGTTTGGCTAATAGCCTACTAGGCTACATCTTTTCCTTTTTTAATATGCAAATACAATTTAAAGACTGGGGATACTTACAGTTGCCCATGATTTACAAACAAAATGTATAATAAATCAGAAAGTAGGCCTATGTATAATATAAATAAAACCATCCTTTAATATAACACAGTTTGGTTCATGTATGCTTAGGAAGTTGCAGGCACTGCAAATACAAATACAACACATTAAAATAATTTATAAAGATCTGTTTCAGCCTTTGATCATTTACAAAAGCTGTCAAAGAAGAAAATTAGCCTGAAACCTAAATAACTGCAGAGGCCTGATACAATAAAATATAATTAAATTCATTTTTTTCTCATGTGACCCCTTTAAATTGGGCCCTGTGTTGTTTTTAATAAAATATCTAGGCTACTTTATACTGAAGCTCATTGACTAAGAAACGTATTTCAAACATTGAGTGACAGTTTGATTTTGGGCAGCAGAGGGCAGTAAAGGCAAGTACAATTACACTCCATCTTTAGTTTCAAAGAGATGTTTAAAAATGTTTTGAACAAACTGACTTCTCTGTGTTGAACGTCACCACCTTCCAGTGTAAAAAGTTCTGAGTTTGGAAGCCAAACTGTCTATGACGTCCCTCATGAAGCACTTTTATTCAGGATATGAGACTAAATCAAATTAAAACTGTGTTTATTCTAACACCTGTGTCAGGCAGCATGGTGAAGAAGAAGAGACCACAGGTGCATTTAATATGAAAGAAGCTTAGAGCGAAGTAATAAACAGGAAATAAAAGACTGACAGCCTGAGGAAATCGAGGGGGAGAGATTTGCTTTCCTTCACACCGCTTACATGGTTATGTCGCCTCAAGCGTTAGCTAATTGGCATTTGCATAGAGAGCATAAGAAAGAAGGCTTAACGGAAGTACTGACACATTCCTTGTTAAAAACAAAACTGCAAACAAGAGACAAGAGACAGAAACTTAATAATTTACAAAAGCAGGATGTTCATTACATGAAGGAAGTGTTTATTTACACTCAGAGTTGCAACTTCATTAAATTGACAGGTTGAGAACCTTTCATGAATGACACACAGATAAGCACATACACACTCATTCAGCGCACACACTAACAGCTGACACTGATGGCAGAATGTGTGAGTGTCATGACCCACAAGTAAACCCTTCCCGTAAACAGTACATTACAGTAAACCATCCATCTCCCTTGAATTATGCAATATTTGCCCATTATTTTACTTTGTAGCATTAGCTATGAGCATATAAACTAGTGGTATTCATTAAGTCAAGCATCACAACTACTACCTATACTACTGATAATAAGTGAGTATGAAATGGAAATTCTGATAGTATTTTCTTCTCCATTGTGACGTATATCGAGAAGGCAAGTAAAAAGGTTTCTCAAATGAAAGAAAATGTAGAGCTAGACTTGATTTTGTCCGGTGGGAATTTCGTAATGAGGAGGGATTGAGCGCAACAGTGTCACAAAAAACTACAATCCCATGAAGCATTAGCATAATCAAATTAAAAATTATGGAGAAATATAAAACTACTCATTTACAAATGTTGATATATAAAGAAAAACAATTCATTTTAAGTTTAAGTATGCAAATTCAAATACGTAATTATTTTGAGAGCATATATGGAGAACAACTCGATTGCGTCAGTCGCAGTGCTTCATGGGAGTGGGCGGAGCTAACAAGATCTTTTGGCGTCTTTTGCTTGTTTCGACTCTCTCATTGGTGGAATTTTCTGCACAGCGTCATGGGTAATGTCATTTTTCACCATGAATTCCACTGTTAAACAATTATTTTAAAAGTTGAAAAAATGCAGGCTAACGACTTCAGCAGAAGCAAATACTATTGATTAATAACCTAGTAGCTCACAGTAGGGCTGTCTTTAAAGGTTCATGAGTTATTGTTTAAAATCGTTAAAATTGTGTTTGTACATTATGTACTTTATATACAGCGATCAGACATAACATTATGACCACCTTCCTAATATTGTGTTGGTGCCCCTTTTGCTGCCAAAACAGCCGTCAAAGCATGGACTCCACTAGACCCCTGAAGGTGTGCTGTGGTATCTGGCACCAATATGTTAGCAGCAGATCCTTTAAGACCTGTAAGTTGCGAGGTGGGGCCTCCACGGATCGGACTTGTTTGTTCAGCACATCCCTCAGATGCTCGATTGGATTGAGATCTGGGAAATTTGGAGGCCAAGTCAACACCTCAACAACAACTCGTTGTTGTGCTCCTCAAACCATTCATGAACCATTTTTGCTTTGTGGCAGGGCGCATTATCCTGCTGAAAGAGGCCACAGCCACCAGGGAATACCGTTTCCATGAAAGGGTGTACATGGTCTGCAACAATGCTTACTGTAGGTAGGTGGTACGTGTCAAAGTAACATCCACATGGATGGCAGGACCCAAGGTTTCCCAGCAGAACATTGCCCAAAGCATCACACTGTCTCCGCTGGCTTGCCTTCTTCCCATAGTGCATCCTGGTGCCATGTGTTCCCCAGGTAAGTGACGCACACACACCCGGCCATCCATGTGATGTAAAAGAAAACGTGATTCATCAGACCTGGCCACCTTCTTCCACTGCTCCGTGGTCCAGTTCTGATGCTCACGTGCCCACGTGCCCACGTGCCAACAAAAAAAACAAAGAAATGTCAATTTTTTTTTATTACACACGTCACATTTAGCGACGTTTCACTGAAATTACGTGGGCAAAAAAGATACATTGTCAATTTTCAATAATGTAATGTATGAAACACAGCTCACACACATCACAGATCTGAATTTGCATTACCATCAAATAAACAATTACAAAAACGAAAAAACGGAAGCCGCAGGGATAAACATAGATGCAGAGATTGTTTCTTTTTTGATCAGATATGATCCGCCTCGTTCTCATATTCCGCGCATCAAGAATTCAATCAGCGTTTGTTTGTGCATGGAATTGCTGCTTGTTGTAGTGTCATAAACGACAAAAGATTCCTGTTGTGCACTCAGATTCAAAATGCAAATGCCCTTTCTGATGAGCTCAGCGCGTCGGGGCTGTTGCACCGTTTTGCAGAGAAGAGATTAGCCTGTGTGTGTGTTTGTAAGGAAGAGTGTGAACGGGTTTGTCGATGCAAGGCGTGTGTGTATGTGTGTAGGGAGAGTATGTTTATTGTGCTCTGTCCTGAAGCCAAGCATATCATGCCTCTGTGAATGTGTGTGTGTGTGTGAGAAGTATCATACACACAAGGGAAGGCTCTGCAGGACTTGCATTATGACATGGAGTTGTGCGTAACAACAACGTCATCCTGGCGAGGAACAGCTCTCCAAAAAACACAAAGCGCAGAGATAATATCACACCAAACTGCTGATATCCCACACTATCAGAACTTGCATCAGTTTTTCCAGGCCCTCTGTAATATTGGTGAGAATACTGTAGGGTTATTAGTTCACTATAAAGCTAAACTATTAAAATTATTAATAAAATAAATTGTAACTGAAATAAGAGAAAATAAAATAAACTTATTTTATTTCAACTTGATATACTAAAATAACAAAAAATATAAAAATGGATAAAACAACACAATTGCTAAAACTTTAACTAAAAATAAAATGAAAACAGAAAATACAAAAATAAAAACGAATATTTATAAAAACCTATAATAATAGTAGTATCTCAAAGATACTGAAATAACATTGTAATGTAGAGCCATTATCAGAACTCTTCATGATTTAAATTTCAGCAATAAAAAAAGGTTTTTCTTATAGCTCAGTTTCAGATGTTTATAATAAAAAACACTACAAAAAATATTTTTTTAATTGGTATTTTTAGTATTAGTATTTTCTTGTTTTTACCTGGAAGCAGCACAATTATAGAAGGGAATTTTTATATATAAACTACTTGGGTTCAAACATTAGCAGGAGCCGATTACACAATACCGTTTTCAACTAAAGACGTAAAACTTTTTATGCGTCGCCTGTTCATTTACACGACAGCAGCGTTTTGCGGGCCTGAAAATGCAAACTTTTGAAAACGGGTTTCAAAGTGCACATTTTTGAAAATGATACTGTTATCGTCTCCGTATAAAATATAAGAATGCGTAACGGTATTGAAAACGGTAACACCATGCACATGCGCATTACGTGTTCAGTCTATAGGCGCGTTTCTTTACAAAGTGACATCGCCATCTACGTACTTGCCAGGCAGCATAATACAGCGTTTTTAGACATTTTCACGAATCCATGTGAACGGGGATTGTTTTGACAATGGTGTCGTCTTGTATGCGAAAAATACAAAGTTTTGGCCCATCATTTACACGACAATGGTATTTTGGGAACCTGAAAGGGTTTCAAAGTGCAAGTTTTTGAAAACGATGGCGTTATCGTCTCTGTGTAAACTACAAAAAAAGCGAATTTGTGAAAACAGTGACATCATGCGCATGCGTATTATGTGTTCAGTCAGCACTTGACAAAACAAAAACAACAATGGCGGACTACAGGACTGTGTTTTTTCTGCTCAAGATACTGAGTTTATTAACGCTTCTCCAGCAAAGTTTTATTTACTGCACCACTGTGACCAGGGGAGACTCACATTCACATCAAATTCTAACATTGCCAACTACTGGCCTGGCATGCATGATACAGCGTTTTTAGTCGTTTTTGCGGATCCGTTTTGACAACGTTGTCGTCTGTACGCAAAACTTTTCAAAAACGCAAACGAAAAAAACTTGCGTGTGCAAACAAGAAAATTTGCACAGAATAATGTTCATTCGCTCACCCGATAACATTTACGGTGTACAGTATGTGTTTTTTTCCCATGCGCATACAGTTTCTCGAGCGGGCACATTTTTTTTTTTCTTTATCGTGCACACGCATAAGGTAAACATAATTTTAGGGGCTCTATAATTGGCACGTGACGTGAGTATCATTAGTGGTGAGTATTGGTATTTTTCTTATGAGAAATAGCTGAGAAGAAGGAGATTTTTTTTTTTAAACATTGATAGGAGAAACAATTGAGATACTAAAATAAGGGTTCATTAGTGAACTACATTAGTTAACATGAACTAATAATGAACTGCACTTCTACAGCATTTATTAATCTTTGTTAATGTTAAACATTTACTAATACATTATTAAAATCAAAAGTTGTATTTGTTAACATTAGTTAATGCACTGTGAACTAGCATGAACAAACAACGAACAGCTGTATTTTTATTAACTAATGTTAACAAAGACTAATAAATGCTGTAACAAATGTATTGCTCATAGTTGGTTCATGTTAGTTAATACATTAACTAATGTTAACAAATGAAACCTTATTGTAAAGTGTTACCAAAATACCTTTACCTTTGTAAACTGTAGATTTTTGTTAAAAGGTGTGTGATATTACTCAAATAAATAATTTAAAAATCCCATGGAATTACAGCACATTTTTCCTTTGCAACATGGAAATGAGAAGCTCAGATATTCTGTTGAACTTCTCTTTACTGGAGGAAGAAAAACATATAGTCTTTCAGCTCCATCCATGCATAGAGTTTAATGTAGGCTACTTGAATTAAAAGTAACATAAATATAAATACAGTGAAGTTTTAATCTCACGTTTGTCAAAGTTGAATGATGATACTGACTTGAGGAAGAATCTTGGATCTCATTCATAAGCCTTCTGCTTCATCAGACGCTCAGACCGCTCAGGCTGATGGACACAGCAGATGAAGTACCAGAGGGCAAAGAGGCTAGAGCCAAAATCAGACCTGAATATCATGAAGGATCTATATTTAGAGATCCCATTAGAGCCTTTTTTAGACACATGGAGAAGACATGCACCAAACACACACATCAAAACTCACTGACGCTGTGAGTGTGTGTTTCTGAAGATACGTTCTGCATCACAAAAACCTGTCGTTGTCCTTTGGCTTATTTCCTGTCTGGCCTCATTTCTGTCTTACTTTTTTCAGTGTTTCTTATTCTTCTCCCTTTGGCTGTTTATGTTGGTTTTTATGTTGGTAAGGTGTCAAACCTGTGTCAGACTGAATGAAGCGTCTCGCTGTAGTGAAGCTCGGGGCTGATGGCCTGTTTGATGAATGTGCTGTGGTGTTACTATCGCTGATGTTACTAAGCCAGATTCAAGTCAATCACTGAGGTGTTTCTTCTCCTCTTTTCAGTGATACACCGCTCGTTTGAGGTTGTTTTGGGGTGTTTTAGAAAGAAGTCTCTTAAGCTCAACAAGGCTGCATTTATTTGATCAAAAACAGCAATATTGTGAAATATTAATACAATTTAAAATAACTGTTTTCAATTTTAATATTTGTTGAAATGTAATTTATTCCTGTGATGCACAGCTGAATTGTCAGCATCAGTCTTCAGTGTCACATGATCCTTCAGAAATCATTCTAATATGCTGATTTCCTGCTCTAGAAACATATCTGATTATTATCAATGTTGAAAACAGGACTCTTTGATGAATAAAAAGTTCAAAAGTACAGCATTTATTTGAAATAGAAACCTTTTGTAAGAATATAAATGTTACTGTCACTTTTGATCAATTGAATGCATTCTTGCTGAATAAAAGTGTTAACTTCTTAAAAAAGAAAACATTTTACAGACCCCAAACTTTTGAACAGTGGTTTATATAAAACTTTCTGATTCTTTTTGTAGAAAAATGTTTAATTAAATTCTGCTATTCTTCACTGTTTTCAAAATAGGGTGCTTAATATTTCTATTTAGGCTTATTGTAAATTCATCCAAGTTTGATTCTGTCAAATATAAAATAATTTAATTTAATATATTTAAAAAGATAATGCCACTTTATAAAGTTACTTTTTTTGTTGTATCTCTTAAAGCGGTAATTCACCCAAAAATGAAAATTCTGTCATCATTTACTCACCCTCAAGTCGCTCCAAACCCATAAGATTTTCTTTCATTTTCGGAACACGAAGATATTTTTAATGAAATCTGAGAGCTTTCTGTACTCTCCATTGACAGCCAAGCAACTACCACTTTGATGCTTCAAAAATTTCATAAAGAGATAGTAAAACTAATCCATATGAATTGAGCAGTTTAGTCCAAATATACTGAAGAGACTCGATTGCTTTATATGATGAACAGATTGAATTTAGACTTTTATTCACATATAAACATTCATCAGCAAATATAAACAGAAGCTCAACAGAACCTATTTGATGCTCAAGAACAAACCTCATTTGTTTTTGCTGAACCTCAAACGTGCTGTGTAACATGAGAATGAACCTCATTGGTTCTTGCAGAAGCTCAATCGTGATGCGTGACACGAGAATGAACCTCATTGGTTCTTGCTGAAGCTCAAACGTGCTGCGTAACACAAAAATAACCTCATTGGTTCTTGAGGAAGCTCAAACGTGCTACGTAACACGAGAATGAACCTCATTGTTTCTTGCGGACGCTCAAACGTGCTGCGTAACACGAGAATGAACCTCATTGGTTCTTGAGGAAGCTCAAACGTGCTGCGTAACACAAGAATGAACCTCATTGGTTCTTGCTGAAGCTCAAACGTGCTGCGTAACACAAGAATGAACCTCATTGGTTCTTGCTGAAGCTCAAACGTGCTGCGTAACACAAGAATGAACCTCAATGGTTCTTGCTGAAGCTCAAACGTGCCGCGTAACGCAAGAATGAACCTCATTGGTTCTTGCTGAAGCTCAAACGTGCTGAGTAACACAAGAATGAACCTCACTGGTTCTTGCTGAAGCTCAAACGTGCTGCTTAACACAAGAATGAACCTCATTGGTTCTTGCTGAAGCTCAAACGTGCTGCGTAACACAAGAATGAACCTCACTGGTTCTTCCTGAAGCTCAAACGTGATGCGTAACATGAGAATGAACCTCATTGGTTCTTGCTGAAGCTCAAACGTGCTGCGTAACACAAGAATGAACCTCATTGGTTCTTGCTGAAGCTCAAACGTGAAACGTGCTGCGTAACACAAGAATGAACCTCATTGGTTCTTGCTAAAGCTTAAATGTGCTGCGTAACACAAGAATGAACCTCATTGGTTCTTGCTGAAGCTCAAACATGATGCGTAACACAAGAATGAACCTCATTGGTTCTTGCTAAAGCTTAAACGTGCTGCGTAACACAAGAATGAACCTCATTGGTTCTTGCTAAAGCTTAAACGTGCTGCGTAACACAAGAATGAACCTCATTGGTTCTTGCAGAAACTCAAACGTGCTGCGTAACACGAGAATGAACCTCATTGGTTCTTGCTGAAGCTCAAACGTGATGCATAACATGAAAATTAACCTCATTGGTTCTTGCAGAAGCTCAAACGTGATGCGTAACATGAGAATAAACCTCATTGGTTCTTGCAGAAGCTCAAACGTGCTGTGTAACACAAGAATGAACCTCATTGGTTCTTGCTGAAGCTCAAACATGATGCGTAACACGAGAATGAACCTCGTTGGTTCTTGCAGAAGCTCAAACGTGCTGAGTAACACGAGAATGAACCTCATTGGTTCTTGCTGAAGCTCAAACGTGCTGCATAACACAAGAATGAACCTCATTGGTTCTTGCTGAAGCTCAAACGTGCTGCGTAACACAAGAATGAACCTCACTGGTTCTTGCTGAAGCTCAAATGTGCTGCGTAACACATGAGAATGAACCTCACTGGTTCTTCCTGAAGCTCAAACGTGATGTGTAACATGAGAATGAACCTCATTGGCTCTTGCTGAAGTTCAAATGTGATGCGTAACATGAGAATAAACCTCATAGGTTCTTGCAGAAGCTCAAACGTGCTGTGTAACACAAGAATGAACCTCATTGGTTCTTGCTGAAGCTCAAACATGATGCGTAACACGAGAATGAACCTCGTTGGTTCTTGCAGAAGCTCAAACGTGCTGAGTAACACGAGAATGAACCTCATTGGTTCTTGCTGAAGCTCAAACGTGCTGCATAACACAAGAATGAACCTCATTGGTTCTTGCTGAAGCTCAAACGTGCTGCGTAACACAAGAATGAACCTCACTGGTTCTTGCTGAAGCTCAAATGTGCTGCGTAACACATGAGAATGAACCTCACTGGTTCTTCCTGAAGCTCAAACGTGCTGCGTAACACGAGAATGAACCTCATTGGTTCTTGCGGAAGCTCAAACGTGCTGCATAACACGAGAATGAACCTCACTGGTTCTTGCTGAAGCTCAAACGTGCTGCGTAACACAAGAATGAACCTCATTGGTTCTTGCTGAAATTCAAACGTGAAACGTGCTGCGTAACACAAGAATGAACCTCGTTGGTTCTTGCTGAAGCTCAAACGTGCTGCATAACACAAGAATGAACCTCACTGGTTCTTGCTGAAGCTCAAATGTGCTGCGTAACACATGAGAATGAACCTCACTGGTTCTCCCTGAAGCTCAAACGTGCTGCGTAACACGAGAATGAACCTCATTGGTTCTTGCGGAAGCTCAAACGTGCTGCGTAACACGAGAATGAACCTCACTGGTTCTTGCTGAAGCTCAAACGTGCTGCGTAACACAAGAATGAACCTCATTGGTTCTTGCTGAAGTTCAAACGTGAAACGTGCTGCGTAACACAAGAATGAACCTCACTGGTTCTTGCTGAAGCTCAAACGTGCTGCGTAACACATGAGAATGAACCTCATTGGTTCTTGCGGAAGCTCAAACGTGCTGCGTAACACGAGAATGAACCTCACTGGTTCTTGCTGAAGCTCAAATGTGATGTGTAACATGAGAATGAACCTCATTGGTTCTTGCTGAAGCTCACACGTGATGCGTAACACAAGAATGAACCTCACTGGTTCTTGCTGAAGCTCAAACGTGCTGAGTAACACGAGAATGAACCTCATTGGTGCTTGCTGAAGCTCAAACGTGATGCGTAACATGAGAATGAACCTCACTGGTTCTTGCTGAAGCTCAAACGTGATGCGTAACATCAAATCAAATCACCTTTATTTATATAGCGCTTTTTACAATGCCAATTGTTTCAAAGCAGCTTCACAGTGGTAACAGGAAAATAATGCAACAGAATTTGATTCGGCTGTACAGCTGCTCTGGTGAAAACGGTGATGTCATCCAGCTCATTTCAATTATCATATAGTGTCAATGCGGGCAGATCAGTAATATAGTTGAAACTGAAGTGTCCCCAACTGTGCAAGCCAAAAGCCAAAGGTGACGGTGGCAAGTAACCAAAACTCCTTCAGGGCCAGAATGGAGAAAAAAACCTTGGGAGAAACCAGGCTCAGTCGGGGTGCCAGTTCTCCTCTGGCCGACGAACAAATAGTGTATGATTATGATTCTGGCAACATTACAGGTCAGAAGTCATATTAGATCAATAGATTATAGATTAGATTATTCGAAAGATTGGAGTCGTCACGCCGGGGACGGGATTAATGAGGATGTCGTGTCGATGCGGTATTTACAGGGGGGAGTTTAATTGACACGGTCTCTGCAGACACTTCAGGGATGCGTTGGTCATGTCCAGGCACAGGTCCACCATCTGGTCTGGATACGGCCCGGATCCGGCCGACTGCAGTAAACCTCGGGATAAACAGAGAGACTAACATTAGTGTAGATGCCATTCTTCTTATGATGTAACGAGTACATCAGGTGTTATGGGAAGTGTTCCCGGTTCTGGCTGACCTAGTTAATGCAGCCTAAAACAATCATTTAACTGATTTGAATAATATAAATTAAAAATGTTTTATGTGTATGCCATAGTAAAGAGATGTGTTTTTAGTCTAGATTTAAACTGACAGAGTGTGTCTGCTTCCCGAACAATGCTAGGAAGACTGTTCCAGAGTTTAGGTGCTAAATAGGAAAAGGATCGACTGCCTGCAGTTGATTTTGATATTCTAGGTATTATCAACTGGCCAGAATTTTGAGACCACAATAGACATGATGGAGTATAATGTGTTAAGAGCTTGCTCAAGTACTGGGGAGCTAAACCATTTAGTGCTTTGTAAGTAATTAGCAAGATTTTAAAATGTATACGATGTTTAATAGGGAGCCAATGCAGTGTTGACAGAACCGGGCTAATATGGTCATACTTCCTGGTTCTAGTAAGAACTCTAGCTGCTGCGTTTTGGACCAGCTGCAGTTTATTTATTAAGCAAGCAGGCCAACCACCCAGTAGAGCATTACAATAATCTAGCCTTGAGGTCATGAACGCATGAACTAACTGTTCAGCATTTTGCATTAAAAGCATGTGCTGTAATTTAGATATATTTTTAAGATGGTAGAATGCAGTTTTACAGATGCTAGAAACGTGGCTTTCAAATGAAAGATTGGTATCAAAGAGCACACCCAGGTTCCTAACTGACGACGAGGACTTGACAGAGCAGCCATCAAGTGTTAGACAGTATTCTAGGTTATTACTTGTGGAGTTTTTTTGTCCAATGATTAAAAATTCATTTTTTTCTGAATTAAGTTGCAGGAAATTACTAGTCATCCAATTTTTTATATCAGCTATGCATTCCGTTAATCTTGTGAATTGGTAAGTTTCGTCAGGGCGTGAAGAAATATAGAGCTGAGTATCGCCAGCATAACAATGAAAACTAACGCCATGCTTCCTAATAATATCTCCCAGTGGTAGCATGTACAGGGTGAAAAGCAACGGTCCTAGCACTGAGCCCTGCGGTACTCCATACTGAACTTGTGATCGGTGTGACATCTCTTCATTTACTGCTACAAACTGATAACGGTCAGATAAGTATGATTTAAACCATGCCAATGAAATTCCACTAATGCCAACATAATTTTCAAGTCTATTCAAAAGAATGTTGTGGTCGATAGTATCGAATGCAGCGCTAAGATCGAGTAACACTAACAGAGAGATACAACCACGATCGGATGATAAGATTAAATCATTTGTAACTCTAATGAGAGCAGTCTCAGTACTATGATACAGTCTAAATCCTGACTGGAAATCCTCACAGATACCATTTCTTTCTAAAAAGGAGCATAATTGTGAGGACACTGTCTTTTCTAGTATTTTTGACAGAAAGGGTAGATTTGAGATTGGCCTGTAATTGACTAATTCTGTAGGATCAAGTTGCGTTTTTTTAATAAGTGGTTTAATAATAGCCAATTTAAAAGTTTTCGGTACATATCCTAATGTCAAGAATGAATTGATATTAAGAAGAGGATCTATGACCTCTGGAAGCATCTCTTTTAGTAGTTTAGTCAGTATAGGGTCGAGCATACATGTTGTTGATTTTGATGATTTAACGAGTTTAGCCAATTCTTCTTCTCCTATAGCAGTGAATGAATGTAATTTTTCCTCAGTGACACTACAATGCACTGTCTGATGTGATACTGTAGTAGACGGCTGCATGGTTATAATTTTTTTCCTAATAATATCAATCTTACAAGTAAAGAAGTTCATAAAGTCATTACTGCTGTGCTGTTTACAAACATCAGAAGTTGAAGCTTTATCTTTGGTTAATTTAGCCACTGTATCGAAATAAATACCTAGGGTTGTGTTTGTTTTCTTCTAAGAGAGTCGAGAAATAAGCAGATCTAGCAGTTTTTACGGCCTTTCTGTATGCAATCATGCTCTCTTTCCACGAAATGCGAAAAACTTCCAGTTTTGTTTTCTTCCAGCTGCGCTCCATTTTTCTGGCTGCTGTTTTAAGGGCCTGGGTGTGCTTGTTGTACCATGGCGTTGGACTATTTTCTTTAATCTTCTTTAAGCGCTGGGGAGCAACTGTGTCTAAAGTGCTGGAAAAGAGAGAGTCAATAGTTTCTGTTGCAACATTGAGTTCCTCTAGGCTATCTGGGATGCTGAGGAGATGAATCTGATGAGGAAGTTATTTACAAAGCAATCTTTAGTCGCAGCAGTGATAGTCCTGCCATATTTGAAGCGAGGGGACGGCTTTGCAGCCTTTGCTAAATTAAGTGTACATGATACTAGGTAATGATCTGAGATGTCATCGCTCTGCTGCAGAATTTCAACGGTATCAACATTCATTCCATGTGACAATATTAGGTCTAAAGTATGATTACGCCGATGAGTGGGTCCTGACGTGTTGCCTTACTCCAATAGTTTAGAATGTCTCTAAATGCCAATCCCAATGCGTCTTTTTCATTGTCTACATGGATATTAAAATCACCAACAATTAGGACTTTATCTGCAGCCAGTACTAACTCTGATAGAAAATCAGCAAATTCTCTGGTAAAGTCTGTATGGTGCCCTGGTGGCCTGTATACAGTAGCCAACACAAATGTCAAAAGGGATTTATCAATTTCACTACATAACGTTACATAAAGCACCAAAACTTCAAAGGAATTATATGTGAAACTAGACTTCTGAGTAATACCGAAGACATTATTATAAATTACAGCAACAACTCCCCCTTTACCTTTCAGACGCGGCTCGTGTTTATAACAATAATCTTGGGGGTGGACTCATTTAAAGTAATGTATTCATCAGGTTTTAGCCAGGTTTCTGTCAAACACAGCACATCTAGATTATTATCTAATCATATCATTAACAATAAGCGTTTTTGAGGAAAGGGTTCGAATACTCAGCAGCCCGAGCTTTATCATTTGATCATCTGTATTATATCTGTTGTTTATTTGTTGGACATCAATTAAACTTTTACCGTTGAATGGTTTTGATGGTTTTTTGTATTTACTAATTCGTGGAACAGACACAGTCTCTATGTGATAATATCTAGGTGAAAGAGTCTCTATGTGCTGGGATTTATCTGACTTCTGTGACGTGAGACAGCTAGCGGGCGGTCGGTTAAGCCAGTCCGTCTGCTTCCTGACCTGGCCCCAGTTAGTCAAGGTTTAGCTCTAAGACTATGTGCCAAATTACTAGAGAGAAAAGCGGCACCATCCCAGGAAGGATGGATGCCATCTTTTTTCAACAGGTCAGGTCTGCCCCAAAAGCTTTTCCAATTGTCTATGAACCCTATGTTATTTTGCGGACACCACTTAGACAACCAGCCATTGAGTGATGATAGTCTGCTAAGTATCTCATCACTCCTTTTAACTGGGAGGGGACCAGAACAAAAAACAGAACTGGCGAAGTCGAACATCATTAGTGCCGACGTGAATAATAATCTTAGAGAATTTACGATTAGCGCTAGCCAGCACTTTTAAATTTGCTTTGATGTCAGGCGCTCTGGCTCCCGGTAAACATGTGACTATGGTGGCTGGTGTCTCAATTTTCACGTTCTGTGTAATAGAATCGCCAATAACTAGGGCACTTTCAACAGGATTCTCAGTGGGTGCATCACTGAGTGGGGAGAACCTGTTTGATGTTCTAATCGGAACGGAAGAGTGGTTTTTTGATACGCGACTATGCCGTCTCACCGGCACCCATTTGCCCTGCTGCATGGGCTCTACAGCCGGAACCGAACAATGTACAGAGTTCACTAAGCTATTCGCATCCAAAGCAGTGTCTAAAGCTGTTACATTCTCACTACTCTCAAATAAAGTCTGGATGCGTGTCTCTAATTCTGAAATCTTCTATGTCAGCCTGACTATCTCCTTACATTTATCACATGTGAAGCCCTGTTCGCCAACGGAGAAAGATATACTAAACATGAAACATGCAGTGCAAGTGACAATGACAGGAGAAGAAGACATGGCTTACCGTATTTGTTGATTAATCCAACTTACCACAGTTGTTTGATGGAGTCTATTTACTAATCCAACTCACCACAGTTGTTTAATGAACTCAGAAAACAAGAGACCCGAGTGCAGAGATGGCAAGCTAACAGGCTAGCGAAATGCTAACGTGTGATAGTGATTTAGATTAAAAGCTAGCGATGTCAGATTTAATGTGGTAGGCAATATTAGACAATATATGGTGATGGGTAAGTTATATTTAGCAGTTTAAACAACAGGGAATGATATCAAATAAAGATTCAAAAGCAAGCAAAGCACACGCGAGCACAGCAGGCAGCAGGACAAACAGGAGGCAGACAGGAGCAATCCAAACATGAGAATGAACCTCATTGGTTCTTGCAGAAACTCAAACCTGCTGCGTAACACGAGAATGATCCTCATTGGTTCTTGCTGAAGCTCAAACGTGCTGTGTAACACGAGAATGAACCTCATTGGTTCTTGCAGAAACTCAAACGTGCTGCGTAACACGAGAATGAACCTCAGTGGTTCTTGCGGAAGCTCAAACGTGATGCGTAACACGAGAATGAACCTCACTGGTTCTTGCTGAAGCTCAAACGTGCTGCGTAACACGAGAATGAACCTCATTGGTTCTTGCTGAAGCTCAAACGTGATGCGTAACACGAGAATGAACCTCATTGGTTCTTGCGGAAGCTCAAACGTGCTGCGTAACGAGAATGAACCTCATTGGTTCTTGCGGAAGCTCAAACGTGCTGCGTAACACGAGAATGAACCTCATTGGTTCTTGCGGAAACTCAAATGTGCTGCGTAACACAAGAATGAACCTCATTGGTTCTTGCTGAAGCTCAAACGTGCTGCGTAACACGAGAATGAACCTCATTGGTTCTTGCGGAAGCTCAAACGTGCTGCGTAACATGAGAATGAACCTCATTGGTTCTTAATACTGCAATTTTTCATAAAACAATAAGAATAGTGAGTTTTGATTTGCTTAAGCTTACCAATCTTGTAGCTTTGTAAGCTACATGTACAAAACAGCTTGCATTTTTTTAGGTGTAGTTAATATAGCTAGCCAGATTGTTTGATGGTGTTTTAAGAACTTGGTGACAAATGGTAGTTCATTCATGACCAGCAGGTTTAAGTCAATAATTCTATCTCAGAACCACCTAAAGAGAATTTGAGAACTGAAACTGTAAGACACTCCATGCCATGTAGAAAAATTATTATCTAAGTCTGTTTGCAGAATCTCTACAGTGCCCTCAGGTGAAGCATATGAAATCTTCATTTGCTCTGAATGACTGTCAGATGAGAATCAGCTTTGGGCCATGTCGATGTTACACGCAAGCTTGATTTTCTCTGGTTTAAGCTCTGATTGGTGAATACACGTGTGTGACACATGCTCACAGATTCAGAGCATTGATCAAATCTCCGACGACATGAGATGGACACCAACAGACAGAAAAGCGGTTAAACTGCAGTGATTTGTTCATGCGTACATTGATTTCTCATCAATCGATCTTGACAGTATGTCGCATGTTTGCGACTCGCCGGGCGCTATTGTGGAGTGATCACTGAAGAGTGTCAGCAAATTTGTTCTTTGCGTGTAACGGCAGCACAGAAGAGCTCAACAGATGAACGGTTAGATGTGTGTTTTATTAACAGTTGTGTGATTCAGTATGGCTCCAAATACGTTTGACATCAGAAAACAGCTCCTTTGAGCACTGCCAGATCAACGTCATCAATAATTAGGACGATGCATAAGCATGAGCGGTTCATCTGGGTGGTTTTCAGACAAATATAACAGTGCATGCACTGCTGACTCCTCACGTTCATAAATGTCTGTTATCTCTGAGGGCCGTGTGGATCACTTCCTCATGAGCCGCTCCATTAAACACATTACAGCTATTACGTCTCTGCAGCGCTCATCTTTTTTTTATTTATCTCTTCTTTTATAGGAGGAGTAAAGTACAGAGCGTCAAGAAAGACAACATTTTGTCTGATGAATTATGTTGGTACATGACAAAGTTGGTGATCTGGAAAACTAAGAAACACTGGGGAAGGATGCTGAGAGATTTGATAACTGAGAACTTTTTTGTTTTTTTATGAAAAATGTTTTTTTATTTTTTTTAAATGCATATACGTTACCATTCAAACATTTGGTGTCAGTAAGATTTCTGTTTGAAAGAAATTACCAGTAATACTTTTATTGAATTAAGATGCATTAAATTGTTCAAAAGTGACCGTAAATACATTTATAGGTTTCTATTTAAAATAAATGCTGTTCTTTGAACTTTCGATTCATAAAAGAATCCTGAAAAAAATATATCTTGGTTTCCATAAAAATATTAGGCAGCACAACTGTTTTCAACATTGATAATAATAATAAATGTTTCTTGAGCAGCAAATCAGTATATTACAATGATTTCTGAAGGATCATGAGACACTGCAGACTGGAGTAATGATGCTGAAAATTCAGCTTTGATCACAGGAATAAATTACATTTTAACATATTCAAATAGAAAACAGTTATATTAAATTGTTTTAAATCTATTTTTTATCATATAAATGCAGTGTTGGTGAGCATAAGAGACTTCTTTCAAAAACATAAAAAAAATCTTACTGACCAGTGACCACAAACTTTTGAACAGTGGTGTATAATAAAATAAAAAATAAAATAATATATATATTTTAAATGATTCATTTTATTTGAATAAGAGCCTAGCTGTGTGAAAGATACCGATGTATTAGTATACAGTTGTCTTAGTAAAGATGGCTAAACCTTTCTTCTCTGCTTTGCTTATATCAACTATTCTCTTCTGTTCTACACCGATCAGGCATAACATTATGACCTAATATTGTGTTGGTCCCCCTTTTGCTGCCAAAACAGCCCTGACCCGTCGAGGCATGGACTCCACTAGACCCCTGAAGGTGTGCTGTGGTATCTGGCACCAAGATGTTAGCAGCAGATCCTTTAAGTCCTGTAAGTTGTGAGGTGGGGCCTCCACGGATCGAACTTGTTTGTTCAGCACATCCCACAGATGCTCGATTGGATTGAGATCTGGGGAATTTGGAGGCCAAGTCAACACCTCAAACTTCTTGTTGTGCTCCTCAAACCATTCCTGAACCATTTTTGCTTTGTGGCAGGGCGCATTATCCTGCTGAAAGAGGCCACAGCCACCAGGGAATACCGTTTCCATGAAAGGGTGTACATGGTCTGCAACAATGCTTAGGTAGGTGGTACGTGTCAAAGTAACATCCACATGGATGGCAGGACCCAAGGTTTCCCAGAAGAACATTGCCCAAAGCATCACACTGCCTCCGCCGGCTTGCCTTCTTCCCATAGTGCATCCTGGTGCCATGTGTTCCCCAGGTAAGCGACGCACACGCACCCGGCCATCCACGTGATGTAAAAGAAAACGTGATTCATCAGACCAGGCCACCTTCTTCCATTGCTCCGTAGTCCAGTTCTGATGCTCACGTGCCCATTGTTGGTGCTTTCGGCGGTGGACAGGGGTCAGCATGGGCACCCTGACTGGTCTCCGGCTATGCAGCCCCATACACAACAAACTGTGATGCACTGTGTATTCTGACAACTTTCTATCAGAACCTGCAGTAACTTCTTGAGCAATTTGAGCTACAGTAGCTTGTCTGTGTGATCGGACCACACGGGCCAGCCTTCACTTGCTGCCTAATATATCCCACCCACTAACAGGTGCCGTGATGAAGAGTTAATCAGTGTTATTCACTTCACCTGTCATAATGTTATGCATGATCAGTGTATATACAGTTTGTACAGTATACAAATCATTATGTCAATGGAAAGGCCTCATAAAACATGGAACACAGTATATGTGTGTGTGTGTACCTCAGGCACTTTGTGCTATGTGTCTCCACTGAACACACAAACACACACACTCAGACACACGGGTTATGCAGAGAGATGTAGATCTGATTCCAGTTGCATCTGTTGAAAAGCAGCTTTAGCGTCACATTACGTTATCATTAAGCTAATATTATATTAGCATTACATTAGTATTTCTAGAGTCATTTAGTGCTGGAGGCTTTCAGAACACTGAATATGTGCATGTTTATAATACATAACGTCTCAAACGGACAGCCTCTCTATAAAAGCGAGTGGGTTTGTGTGTCCCATTATTGACCCTGAAACACTGAACCATTAAAAATGTGTAATTTCATGTCTGCCAGTTATGAAAAGCCATCTACCCCTCATTTACCAAAGGCCACTGCTTTATTTACTTCTGCATGCAGATATTGGCCACTGTTTATGCAGCTTTCCCCCCCTCTCTTTCGGTCAATTCTCTCTCTGGTTGAAGTATTCAAAAGAGCCTCTTTTACAAATACTCTCTTTCCATTGTTACACATGTACACACGCACGTCATTCTGAGTGTTTGTAAGCCTCAAAGAGAAATCAGTCATGTTCGTCATTATTACATGAAGAGTCGGTGTGTGACCTTGTCCAGCAGTCCCTCATCAAATGCTCCACTTTATGTGTCAGGCTGAGTGCTTTAAAGAAAATTTGAGCACAAACCCCATCACATGGAGCATCTGTACATTGTAATGAAATCCTTTATGGAATTAATGACTCATTTTGCAATTAAAGCAGCCATTTACCCTTAAATTTCAGTCTTTTTCTCACAAAAAATAAGTAATTGCTTGCTGAAAATCATCTCCAGTGCATTTTCATGGTCAAATTTCATTTATTCACTACAGTAGGTGGTCAACTGATTGTTTTTGTATAGTTCATTTTAAACAATATTTGAACATTAAGATGGATTTTAAGCAAATAATTACATCTTGTTACTTTTGTTTCATTTTAATGAGTAAAATGTAAAGTATGGTTAGTAATATTTTTTAATAAGCAAGGATGCATATTTGGTCACAAGTTAAATTGATCACAAGTGATAGTAAAGACATTATTAATGTTACAAATGGATCAAAATTTCCACAAAAATATTAGGCAGCACAACTGTTTTCAACGTGTCACAGATCAGCCAGACTCTCTCACCTCCTTCACACAACGATCACAATCACCCGAGTTCTAATCACCCACACCTGCATCCAATCACCTCATCACCACTCACCATAAAACACCAGCACTCACGTTCAGTCAGCGTATGGCCTCGAACTAGGAATGACCTATTTACCTGTTCTCCACTAATCTTTCTGTGTGAGCTTCAGACTCCCAGCGCCTCTTACCAACGTGTTGGTTTCCTTGAAAGCTTCTGATACTCAAGCCGCTGGCTATTCCGGTACTCCTGAGCTCCTTCCTTGGCCGTAAGACTGATCCCACTCTCCCATCCTCATGGTCTCACCCTTCACTGCCCTGTGTTCCCAAATAAAGTCTTCTTGAGTTCATTTATAACCTTGTCCAGTGTGTGTGTATCCTGACAGAAGGCCAGACCCTGAACCGAAGATGGAGCCAGGTTCCCGCGATCCATTTCAAGAACCCACTGAAACTCTATGGAGAGAGTTAGCGGAACCCAGGGCAGCAACAAACACCACTGTCACTTCCACAACAACCACTTCTTCACCTGTCTACGTAGCCAGTCCCATGGTCAAACCAGCGCCCTTCTCTGGTCTGGAGGAGGACTGCAACGGATTTCTGCTTCAGTGCTCTCTCGCGCTAGAGGCTCAACCACAACTGTTTCCCACGGAATGATCCAAGGTTTCCTTCACAATCTCTCACCTGTCAGGTTCAGCTCTTCAATGGGCGGAGACGATTTGGTTCCAAGCTGGCCCCGCCACCAGTTCTCTCCAGAGTTTCATGTCTCACTTCAAGGAGGTGTTTGGCCGTTCCACGGGTGAATTGGCTATTGGTGAGACTGTATCATCCCCAACAAGGTACACGTTTAGTTTCAGAGTATGCACTCACATTCAGAACCCTGGCTGCTGTGAGTGGATGGAACGAGAGCACTAATCACCACGTATCGTCAAGGTCTTAATCAAGCCCTTCGTCTTCAACTGGCAATCTATGACGACACTTTGGGCTTAGAAGTTTATTCAGCACTCCATCCGTGTGGATCGCCGGGCTCAAGGCTGTTATGACAAGTTTCCCAAGTTGCAGTCCTCCCACCATCTCTTCCAACCAGAGAGATCGCTGCCCCCAGAACCAGAGAATATGCAAGTTGATCATGCTCACTGTGTCACCTACAGAGAGAACCCGCCGGCTGACCCAAAACTTATGTTTCTATTGTGGAGCAAGTGACCATCATATTAGGGCTTGCCCCATTCTTCGTCCTCGTCTTCTGGTGAGTTCCGTCTATAATACTGCTGTTACACCCTCACCATTGTCCACCAATGTGACCTTGATTGCTGCTGAACTCTGTTATAGTCACGGCCCTCATCGACTTCATCTCTCCAGCGACCTCTGCAGGCAGCTCCAACTCACTACAACCCTCTCCTCGACCCCGTACAAGGTTAAACCTGTGACTGGACGTAATTTGAACCGAGGGTATGTGAAGCGTCAAATCAGTTATGCGAGTGGGCTGTCTGCACAAAGAAATATTCTCACCTCTGGTTCTGGAGGGTTCCACCGCGGCAATCATTCTGGGCCTTCCCTGGTTAATGCAACATCATCCTGAGGTCTCTTGGTGCAATGGAGACATTCTGAGGTGGGGTTCCAATTGCTTTCCTGCCTGTTTTCCTCGACTTCCTCGACCCACACATCCATCTCCCAAGACAATACCTGTAAATTCGACGTCTATAGAGAGCCCGCTAGAGAAGCGGTCCGTCAGCATCCCAGCCTGCTATAACCCCTACTCAGATGTTTTCTGCCCAGCACGAGCCTCCGAACTACCACCTCAACCATGGGACTGCGCTATCGACCTGGATCTGGGTGAGTCAGTACCCCGTGGTCACATGTACCCCCTTTCCATCCCTGAACAGAAGGCCATGAAAGAGTACATTGAGGCACTTAACCAAGGCTACATTCAACCATCTACTTCTGCTGCTTCCAGTTTCTTCTTTGTGGCGAAAAAAGATGGTGGCTTGCGGCCTTGCATCGGTTACTGCGCCTTAAACAAGATAACCAAGAAATTCCGTTATCCTCTTCCCCTTGTCCCAGCTGCCCTTGAACATCTCCGTGGAGCAACCATTTTCTCCAAACTAGATCTACGTAGTGCGTATAATCTGATTTGCATCCGAGAAGGTGACGAGTGGAAGACTGCATTCATCACGCCCTCAGGGTACTATGAATATCTCGTAATGCCATATGGCCTGGTCAACGCTCCCTCCATCTTCCAAGACTTCATGAACGAGATTCCAAGACTTCCTAAACAAGTTTGTACTCATCTACATTGACGACTTCCTTATATTTTCCTGAAATCTGGTAGAACACCGCCACCATGTCACAGAGGTTCTCAAAAGACTCCGCAGATACTCCTTGTATCTCAAAGCCGAAAAATGCAGCTTCCATCAATCCGTGCAATTCTTGGGCTACAACTTGAGTGCACAAGGCGTCACTATGGACGAGGGGATGGTTTCCGCCATCACATCTTGGCCAACTCACACTTCTGTTAAAGAGCTTCAAAGATTCCTTGGATTCACTAATTTCTATCGACAATTCATCAAACTACAGCATTCCAGAGCCAGTGCTTCCAGTGTCTTCGTTAACCCTATCCAATGGGATCTGGACAGCCAGTTAGCCGAGGCCTCCCGTCTTTCTGTTCTGGTGGCCTGGCATGGCAAGGGACATCAAGCGGTTTGTCCAAGGCTGTCAGCTCTGTGCAGTATCCAGAGTTCCTCACCACTTACCAACGGGTAAACTCCTTCCTCTTCCCATTCCGAGACAACCATGGTCCCACTTGGGGGTGGATTTCATCACCGACCTACCTCCTTCAGAGGGTAACACTTGTATATTGATTGTAGTGGACAGACTCTCTAAAGCCTGTAAGCTGATCCCTCTAAAAGGGCTTCCCACAGCAATGGAAACTGCAGAGTCTTTGTTCACCCAGGTTTTTCGCAATTTCGGCATCCCTGAAGATATTGTTTCTGATCGAGGGCCCTAATTCATTTCCCGTGTGTGGAAGGCCTTTTCACTTCTGGGAGTCACCGTCAGTTTGACATCAGGCTACCATCCTCAAGCCAATGGACAGACAGAGAGGAAGGTGCAGGAGATCAACCGCTTTCTCCGAACATTTTGCCAGCGCCACCAGAATTCCTGGAACCAGTTCATTGCCTGGGCCGAGTACGCTCAACTCCCGTCAGTCAACCACCGGTCTCACTCCTTTCCAATGCATCCTTGGTTTTCAACCCCTCTATTTCCCTGGTCAGGTGAACCTTCAGAGGTACCCTTCGTCAACCACTGGTTCCGGGAGAGTGAGAGGGTCTGGGATGAGGTGCATCATCTCCAGCGGGCAGTTCGCAGACACACTACGCAGATGTCCGGCGAGGAGAAACGCCCATCTACCATCCAGGACAACTCGTCTGGCTCTCTACCCGAGACATCCGTCTGCGACTGTCCTACAGGAAGTTGAGTCCTCGTTACATCGATTCCCTTCCAGGTCGAACGACAGGTCACCCCCGTCACCTACAAACTCCAGTTACCACCTCACTACTGCATCCATCCAGTATTCCACGTGTCACTACTTAAGCCTCACTATCCTTCTGTTTGTACTCCCTCCACAGAGTCTGGCCAGGAAGACACGCCCCCCCGAACCACCTGTCGAAGCCGATGCCATCTACTCCGTTCGAGATATCCTGGACTCCCGACGTCGAGGTGGTCGTCTGGAGTACCTGGTGGATTGGGAAGGATACGGCCCTGAAGAGAGGTCATGGGTACCCAAGGACGACATTCTCGATCCATCTCTCCTTACTGAGTTACATCGCAGTCATCCGAACCGACCTGCTCCTCGACCACGCGGCCGACCACCACAACGTCGGGGTCCATGGTCCGCTTCAGCGGATCCTGGAGAGGGGGGTAGTGTCACAGATCAGCCAGACTCTCTCACCTCCTTCACGCAACGATCACAATCACCCGAGTTCTAATCACCCACACCTGCATCCAATCACCACTCACCATAAAACACCAGCACTCACCTTCAGTCAGCGTCTGGCCTCGAACTAGGAATGACCCATTTACCTGTTCTCCACTAATCTTTCTGTGTGATCTCCAGACTCCCAGCGCCTCTTACCAACGTGTTGGTTTCCTTAAGCTTCTGATACTCCAGCCGCTGGCTATTCCGGTACTCCTGAGCTCCTTCCTTGGCCGTAAGACTGATCCCATCCTCTCGATCTCACCCTTCACTGCCCTGTGTTCCCAAATAAAGTCGTCTTGAGTTCATTTATAACCTTGTCCAGTGTGTGTGTGTGTATCCTGACCCATTGATAATAAATGTTTCTTGAGCAGTAAATCAGCATATTAGAATGATTGTGTGACACTGAAGACTGGAGTATTGATGCTGAGAATTCAGTTTTGATCACAGGAATAAATTGCATTTTAAAATGTATTACAACAGAATAGTTAATTATATTTACTGTATTTGATCAAATGAATTCAGCCTTGGTGAGCAGACAACTTTTAAAACATTAAAAAAAGTTACCATCTATGAGTAGTCACATATCTCTTCGAACTGAGTAAGTTATCAACTGTTTCATAATGAACACATGGTTATCTTTTTCTGTCATCATCAAACCATTCAAGAACCTGTCATAAACACATCCGTCATATTTATCCTAACAAAGAGGATGCTGGAGCCAAACGCTCTGTGTTATACACATGTTTGCCTCCCTCACAGCTAAATGATTGCCTGATCTGATGGTCCTTTTCTCCTTTCTGTTTATCTAAGTAAACGGATGCTGTGTGTTCCACGGGGGCATTCCAGGAAGCAAGGTTAACTTATCGTCACATATAGCCTGAACTCTTGGTTGATTAACCCAAACCTTGCTTACTCGAGGTATGCAGGTTCCAAAATGTAGTCTGGAGTAAGTTCAGCCAACCTGAGGCCTGTACCATAAAGTGTGCTAAATTGGGGATTACAGTCCGAAACCTGACTTGAATTAACCTAACAAATCAGTTGGGGCTAAAGTGGTTCCATAAAAGGACAATTTAAGTCCACGCAATCCCACTAATTTGACCCAGGGTCAATGAGTCAAGATCACTGTAAAAAAAAAAAAGTATAATCAACATGGATGTTTAAGTCTTAATTACATAAATTACATTAAACTGACTTTAAAAAACAAGTTGAATCTTGTAAAAAGTTGAAAATTACTTAACTTATTTTAATGAGTTAAAGCAATGCAAAAACATATGTTGTCATAATTTATTGATCATATATTTTTTTTACAGTGATGTGTACGATACACTGTAAAAATTGCCAGGAATTTACAGGATTAAAGAGTATTATTTTACAATAAATTACTGTAGTCAGAAATTTACAGTGAAATTAATGCATGATGGATCATTTTCAGCTCGTTTGCATCTCTGTATAGACTTCAGAAGGATACCTGCATCAGGAACAAGTGGATGGTTTATTTTTTAATGGTGGCATGGGTCGCGTCGAGAAGATTATATGTTTGTTCTGAGAATTTGACTGCAGATTGTTTTGTAAATGAGGCATAGTGTAATGGAGAGTTCGCAACGAAGCTTTTGTTGACAGCTGTATTGGATCTGACAGCAGCTATATCACAAACATCACGTAAGTAAATGATTTCATAATGCTTTGTCTGAAAATGATGTTTTAGATAATGTTTTCAAAACACTTACTCATGTCTCATATGCCATAGTGAGTGGCCATTGATACTATAGGAGCTGCCCCTTAAAAACTGATAATTTCAGACAGAGGGTCAGAATCAGGGTTGAAAATAATATTTTTTCCACACACACACACACACACACACACACACACACACACACACACACACACACACACACACACACACACACATATACATACACCAATCAGGCATAACATTATGACATATATTGTGTTGGTCCCCCTTTTGCTGTCAAAACAGCCCTGACTAGTCGAGGCATGGACTCCACTAGACCCCTGAAGGTGTGCTGTGGTATCTGGCACCAAGATGTTAGCAGTAGAACCTTTAAGTTCTGTAAATTGTGAGGCAGGGCCTCCATGGATTGGACTTGTTTGTTTAGCACATCCCACAGATGCTCGACTGGATTGAGATCTGGGGAATTTGGAGGCCAAGTCAACACCTCAAACTCGTTGTTATGCTCCTCAAACCATTCCTGAACCAGTTTTGCTTTGTGGCAGGGCGCATTATCCTGCTGAAAGAGGCCACAGCCTCCAGGGAATACCGTTTCCATGAAAGGGAGCACATGGTCTGCAACAAAGTGTCAAAGTAACATCCACATAGATGGCAGGACCCAAGGTTAGAACATTGCCCAAAGCATCACACTGCTAGCCTGACAAGCCAGACCCACATCAAGATGTTGGGTCTGGGAACATACCATTGGCAGGGCTCAATCCGAGGGGTGGGATAAACAGTTGTCTTTCAAATTCCCTCTGCACGCAATAGGATAGCGCTACAACCAACCAGAGCAACGAAGAAGGTGAAGCGGAGCTAGCTGATAGATTAAACTTTTGCTGTATCCGGTCGGCAAAACTCCTTTTTTAAGAATGACTTTAGTGCCGTTCTTTGTTCTTTTCTCAAAGAAAAGCTTAACTCCAAGTCTTCCAGAGTCGCGGCCAAAGCCGATTCGAAAGACTGCTGTTCGCCAGCTTCTTTGTTTTTTAAGTAGCACGCGAACTTATGTTAAGCCCGCCCACCGACTCTATACACGATGTGATTGGCCTGACTAGAGTTTGGATTTTCAAGCTCGCAAGCCAACGGAGAGTTGCTAGACGACCCTGGCTGCAAATTACATTTGCTGCCGCTAGGGTGCGTCTAGATTTCTAGGCTATCACACTGCCTCCGCCGGCTTGCCTTCTTCCCATAGTGCATCCTGATGCCATGTGTTCCCCAGGCAGAGATGGGCAGTATTTCAGATACATGTATTTAAAATACGTAATTGAAATACAAAATACTATTTTGTATTTTGTATTTTAAAGCCTTTGGAAAAAATCTAATGTAATTTGTATTTAAATACATTTAAGATGAGTATTTTTGTATTTTCAACCTCTTTATCAGGGTGCTGTTTTCATGCATCAACTAGTTCAGACCAGACACTCCCCTCCCCCAAACCCCAACATTCATGCACGTGAGCCGCAGCTGTACAACCCAGCCTTGGATCGGCAACTTTTTGTGGAATAAGGTGAGGATGTCATGGTCAATTCTACTTGTTGATTAAAGTAGCTTGTCAAATGTGTTTGAAGCATTAACGTTACTGCATGTTAGGGATGGGTGATATCATATGAAAATACATATCGTAGATTCGTAGCGATGATATAAATGGTGAATCGATGGAACTTTTTCTAAATCATTTACATAGATAGGCCTATCGGGGTAAGCAAATATATCTGTGCAGCTTTTAGTGGGCAGGAATAATTGGAATGTTGGAGTGGAAAAAGAAGAAAGGGCGAATGAGTTATTGGGTGTGATGTGATTTGTGTTATTATAACTGCCGTGAAAGGAAATTCAAATTCACACTTGCATGTTGGCAGGCAGTTTTTTCAGGGGAAGGATTTGAACATCTTGAACCAGTATCCACTTATTAGACAGCTGTTTGTGAGGTTCAAAACAATCATTCCCTCTTCAGCCCCTGTAGAGCGCTTGTTTTCCTTTGCGGGTTTAATCAATAGGCCACACAGACGACGCCTTAAACCCAATCTTTTTGAAAAGCTGGTGGTGCTAAAGGGTATCGCCTAGATGGATGTCTGAAACACACAGGTACACCACCTGGAAGTGGTGACCAAACTGTGATGCACTGTGTATACTGACACCTTTCTATCAGAACCAGCATTAAGTTCTTGAGCAATTTGAGCTACAGAAGCTCGTCTGTTTGATCGGACCACACGGGCCAGCCTTCGCTCCCCAGGTGCATCAATGAGCCTTGGCCACCCATGACCCTGTTGCCGGTTCACCACTGTTCCTTCCTTGGACCACTTTTGATAGATACTGACCACTTCAGACCGGGAACACCCCACAAGAGCTGCAGTTTTGGAGATGCTTTGACGCAGTCGTCTAGCCATCACAATTTGGCCATTGTCCAACTCGCACAAATCCTTACGCTTGCCCATTTTTCCTGCTTCTAACACATCAACTTTGAGGACAAAATGTTCACTTTCTACCTAATATATCCCACACACTAACAGGTGCCGAGATGAAGAGATAATCAGTGTTATTCACTTCACCTGTCAGGGGTCATAATGTTATGCCTGATTGGTGTGTATATATATATATATATACACACACACACACACACACACACACAGACTTCACCCCAATGGAAAGCATATTTACACTATGTGCCATTCACCATGTAGAAAATAGTAAATGTGTCTATTTGGGGGTGGGACACTTTAGAGAGCATCTGACTGGACAGAAAATCTGATGAGAAGTTGAAGTGCAGAGCAGAGTGATATAATCAAAATCATTGATCCATATTGGCGGAAGTGAGAGACTGTAAGTTTTGAACACTTATATCTTCTAAATGACTAAAAGCCAAAAAAATTTTGATTACATGGGGACTTTAAATGCTCAAGCTCTGAAAAGTCTGGATTCTGATTGGCTGTCAAAGTTTTTATTGTTCATCAGCAGAAAAAAAAAACATTCTGAAAGTGATTCTAACAATATTGTTTCTCTGTGCCGTTATCGTTGTAGTTGTGGTGTGGACTTTAATATTTCTTTTATAATAGGAATGATTTTAGAATTATATATCTATATCATTATTTTTAGTTCTTGTCCTTGGTGTGAACAGGCCTTTACTCACTTTCATATTGTTTTTTAAACCCATCAGAAATTAACATCAGAAATGGACATGGTGCAAACTGTTTACAGAAGCCCCACTGCTAAAAGGATAGTTTAAACAACTTAAGAGGAGTTAATACAGTGCTTTAAAAAATACAAAGTGCACATTTCTGCCTTTAAACTCTCCTTTGAACTGTCTTTCCCCATAGACTTCCATTGCAAGTGCATTGCTGTAAACAAAAGTTTTGTTTTTGCAAACTGAGAAACTCAAAGAGAAAGTCAAAATTATTTTCTGTGGTCATCAACAGCATGTCACAGATGCTGTCGATAGAGCTTAACTTGGATTGAACCCCAAACATTCTTTTAATCCGTATAAAACCTCAATAAGTCATTCTTGAAACACAAAGAGGCCACAGAAACACACACACAAGAGACTCTCCAGTCGCTAATACCATAGCGATTTCAACATCTCGATCTGTGCACACTGGTTAGAGGGCCAACGGAAATACATTCCTGTTCAGACAAGTTAATACGTCTGTGTGTGCGAATGATATCCTCGGAGAAATGGAAGATTAATGCTACAACAGTGGCCTCCTATCTGCCAAAGTGCGTCATTCTTCCTTCTCTCCCGCTGTACTCTCCACTGCATGGATGCAGGAATGAAATAAATGAAGCAGGGGGGACGCCACACAGTTAGCCGGGATCAGTCAGAAATTTGGGTCGGATTCCAATAAATACACACCACACAGCTTATAGTAGGTTGTAAAATAACGAGCAAACACATGGCACACTATGTTAAGTTTCATAGACTTTTACAGGTTGAGTTCAAGTGAACAAACATTCAAACATACAGGTGCATATATGAGAGGATGTTTTTCCTAAAATGGCCCCTATTTAAGTTGTGTGGATTCCTATTTTTTCCCCTTTTTTTGTTTAGAGGTAGGTAACTTAATAGAACATCAAAAGTCTGTATATTTATATACAGTTTGACGGGTTGAATTAATAGGCCTATATACATTTTTTCAATTGCAGTCTTTTAAAAAGGCATCTGAAATAAAAAACTAAGTGCAATGTAGTGTTGTCAAAAATATAGATTTTTCGATACATATTGATACTGAAATATCTGAAACACCTGCGATACTCATTTTCCGCAGAATAGATACACGATACCAGCTGTGCTTTCTCATGCTCTCATCTCTCAGACAGCAAGTTGACACACAAACCCGCCTCCCCTCACTCACTCGTTTCATTTGCTCTGGTTGAATATTGTTGGTGTTACAGGCCTTGCGCATAATTTTACTTATTCCTGCATATTTTGTGCTTACACCCAAAGTGCATGCACATAATTGAGTTATTTTTCGCTGCGTATTGCGCTTAAACAGTCAAATACCCACAAAATAATGTCAATGGCTCAACCAATGGCATGAGTTGGGGGCGGGACTATCTGTTTGTTTGACCAATAGAGTGCAATAGTCGGGTCCCGGAGGTAAAAACTCCATTCATTTTCTCCATAGGGAAATAGATTTTTAACGATAACTAATAAACCTTTAACGACAGCCCTACTCTGAGCTACAAGGTTGTTAATCGATAGTATTTACTTCTGTGGAAGACGTCATCCCACTTTATTTCAACGTATTTTTATAATTGTGTTTAACAATGGAATTCGTGGTGAAAAACTACATTACCCATGATGCTGTACAGAAAATTCCACCAATCAAGTCGAAACAAGCAAAACGTGCCAAAAGATCTCATTAGCTCCGCCCACTCCCATGAAGCACTGCGAATGATGCAGTCGAGACAGCCTCCCTACTCTCTCAAAATGCTTAAATATTTGCATATTTTGCAATAAACTTAAAATTGTTCTTATATATATAATTAACATTCTTAATTGAGTAGTTTTATATTTTTTCATCATTTTTAATTCCATTATGCTGTTCGCAGTGCTTCATGGGATTGTAGTTCTTTCTATTACTAAAGCCGCAGTCTAAAGGTACAGTCTTGCAGTGTTGGGGAAAGTTACTTTGAAAAGTAATGCATTAAAATATTGCATTACTCCCTTAAAAAGTAACTAATTGCGTTACTTAGTTGCTTTTTAAGAAAAGTAATGCGTTACATTACTTTTGCGTTACTTTTTCTCACCTGGGCTGGTCTTGTTTTTTTTTATAACATAAAAGTTTTATTTTGGGCAAATGTAAAGGCCATTTCACATAAAAATTGAGCTAATAAGGCTGAAGGAAATGCAAATTCACGCATGGACAGTAGAGGGTGCAGCTCAAACACACCTTTCAGCTGTGCTGCCATTCTGGACTACAGAAGAATAGGATGAAGGAGAAGAAAGTTTAACTCAATTTTGTCATTTTTGCTTATGGTTTAACTGAATCATCTTAAGGTCAGCAGCAAGTACATTGGTCAATAAAGTGAGATTAAATGCATAAAAATATTTGTTTTATTTAACATATTTAATTATTGGAGATTTGCGTGGTATTCTGATTTTGCATTTCACTGATTGTGATGTACTTACTCCCGATTTCACTCAACATGGCGACAAGAGAGCTGTCAGTCAATAAATGGGAAAACAAAGTAACTTGCGTTGCTTATTTGAAAAAGATATTTTGTTGTAAATTTAAAAGTAATGCGTTACTTTACTAGTTACTTGAAAAAAGTAATCTGATTACGTAACTCGAGTTACTTGTAATGCGTTACCCCCAACACTGCAGTCTTGTATCTTGTATTTTTGTCCGGACAAATACTTTTTTGTTTCAAATCAAAGTTTGTAATATGATTCACCTTGTAGCTGGTTGGTTTGGTTCAAGGGTTATAACACTTTAACAAAGACTTTTTTCAAAATCCCTATAGGTGAAATGAATGGAAAAAATAGTGATCAACCTGTTTGGGGTCCATCAGACGTAAATATGTAAAAACATGAATTTTCTGTAAATTGCCTTAACTTCTGGCAGTCTGATGAGTCAAGACAGGGAAATTGCTTAACAAAACACAAAAAATGAAAGGTCAAGTGCATACAGATTTAAATGCAACATCCTCAGGTTGTATACTGAATATTGTGAAAATATTTTAGGCCATTCAACACATACAAACAACATACTGCACACATACATATGCATACTGCCATTCTGAATATATTCATTCACATTCTCAGAAACGTCAGAAAGGTATACTGGTCCTATAGTTCACAAGAGGCAAATGTCCCCTGATTCCAGAGAGGGAGTGTGAGAAAGACAGCTGACCTTTCAGTTCACCCGGGGCAGGTAAGACTCTGATAGAAGCGGACACCCGAGCAAGAGCTGGCTTTCAAATACCAGAACAGGGTGTTTGATGGGTAGGAACGTCTGCAGCTCCCTGAAGATGATAGTGCACACTGGGTAAGGACAAACACAAACAGGAAAGAGGTTGGTTTCATTGCAATGTGTTAGAAAGCCCTTCAAAAAACCTCAGTACACATTCACGGCACGTTTTACATCATGCAAAGACAAAAAATTCAAGTCAAAAATATTACTTGCAGTTTTTGTTTTTATTGTTTTGATGCTACATTTTCAAAACTCTTAGTACTAATATCACACCAGATCATCACAAGTGCACTTTTTTCAAACATTTCAGCATGTTTTCAGTTGTGTTCTCAAAGTATCCTTTACACAACACTAAATAAGTGTTTCATATAAATGTTTCATTCACAACTGCCTACCTCTTACTACCAAACTTTTGATTTGCATCTCAGTTTAAAACATTTGTCTATTATTCAATCCAACTGAACTAAATGGTTAATCAATGAATCATTTGTATATATAGATTTGTAGAGATATAGATTTGTAGAGATACTGATTGTATAGACAGTTTCTATATTTGTTTGCAATTTGTGATATGGATAACCAAATGTAACTAATTATTTTTACATTATAAGCAATTTATCTTATTTATAACCACTATGTTCAAAGTGTGTGTGTGTGTGTGTGTGTGTGTGAGATGAGAGATTTGCAATTTGTGAACATAGAGCAGGATAGAATACAAGGGAGAGGAAAGTCAATGACTGTATAGCATCAGATTGATCAGAGATGCATCAGAAAAAAGGAGACAGATGGCATCAAATACAGCATTTTACATGCCATGTGATACTGTAAACAGATTATCATGGTATAGACTGCCACATTACTGTAACTCACCCTTATAAAGGTCAACTACAGTATAGATTCAGTCATATGGCACAGTGAGAACATTTACTGTATTGCCAGCAAACTCTGTTCTAGCACAAAACCTCATGCCATTTCATAACTTCATCACAACTTTTGATAACACACTGAATAGATACTAACATTATGGATTTTATGTTGTAAGTTAGGTAATGTAAGTGTATTTTCTAATGTGGTTCCAATAAACTTATTGTTAAAAGTACTAAATTGAAAGAAGATCATACTGTTGTACTACGAGTTTTAAAAATGTATACCTTACTTGTGAAAATATTACCAAAGCGAGAAAAAAACCCCCCTGTAAAATAACTGAACAAACATATTTTTAAGGGTCAGATCATGAGCTAAATACTATAAAATACTATAAAAGCATACTGCAACTCTTGGAAACTTAAATCTTCCTCCTCTGTCCAACATGAGCATTTACTGAACTACAGCAAAAATGACTCATCTATACTTTTCCACAATTTCCTGATGTCACACAGATAAATGCATGTTGTTGTGAGCAGCAAACTCAAGCACAGCGATCAGCGCTGTTACTCATTTTTATACACAAAGGGGGCGTTTTTTAAACAGACCGCTTAGAGAGAGGGTGAAAAATGGTCACGAAACACAGAAAAAATAAATAGATAATAAAAATGCATGATATGACTGCATTAAATCTTTTTATATTGTGGTTGGGACCTTCTGCTGACTTATGTTGTTCGACTATTGAGCTAATTATAATTACTGCACACCCCTTTACAGACATATTTTGGCATTTGAGACTTTATTTAGTTTTCTTATGAAGCTGTTTCCAAGGAACCCTCATGCACACACACATTCTGATTGGGGTTTGACCTGAGGTGACTTTCAGCGACTAATTCTCAAAGACCTTTAAGCTGAGAGCAATTAGGTTTAAGAGCAGTGGTTATCTGATTTACTGCAGTGAAATTCTGTTATTCAGCTCACCTGACACAGTTGGTTCACTGTAGGTGTAAGAAAATAACACCAGTCTGAGACAATTAGTGGATGGTAATATTAAGTGAAAAGTTCAACTGCCTCATTATATTAGTGAATTAATGTTAAAAGGTTAGTTTACTCCCCCCCCAAAAAAATCTGTTATCATTTACTCACATTCATGTTGTTCATGTTGTGTCTGTATAACACAAAAAGAAACATTTTAAAGACACTTCACATTGCACAGAAGAAAGCAACTCATACAAGTATGAAATGACATGATGGTGAGTAAATGACAGAACTTTTTTTTTTTTTTTACTTTTCCTTTAAAGCAGCCAGTCATACCTCACTGTATGTGACATTCATTACTTCAATCAGTCCACCTTACCATCCTCCCACTGCAGTGAAATTCCTTCATTTTTTTTCTGCGCTGAGAAACAGGAGTGCACATCTTCACTATAGATGGAAAAAAAACATGGGTTTGTTTAGGTGGTCCAAAATGTGCAAAGGAGTCTTTTAGGGTGTTTTAAGCAGCAAGGATGTTTTAACAAGTGAATGTATATTATTATATTATATTATAGTATTTGAATGTATGTATTTAATGTATATAACCTATATACAGTGGGGAGAACAAGTATTTTATACACTGCCGATTTTGCAGGTTTGCCCACTTACAAAGCATGTAGAGGTCTGTAATTTTTATCATAGGTACACTTCAACTGTGAGTGACGGAAAATCCAGAAAATCACATTGTATGGTTTTTAAGTAATTAATTTGCATTTTATTGCATGATAAGTATTTGATACATCAGAAAAGCAGAACTTAATATTTGGTACAGAAACCTTTGTTTGCAATTACAGAGATCATACGTTTCCTGTAGTTCTTGACCAGGTTTGCACACACTGCAGCAGGGATTTTGGCCCACTCCTCCATACAGACCTTCTCCAGATCCTTCAGGTTTCGGGGCTGTCGCTGGGCAATACGGACTTTCAGCTCCCTCCAAAGATTTTCTATTGGGTTCAGGTCTGGAGACTGGCTAGGCCAGGAGCTTGAGATGCTTCTTACGGAGCCACTCCTTAGTTGTCCTGGCTGTGTGTTTCGGGTCGTTGTCATGCTGGAAGACCCAGCCACGACCCATCTTCAATGCTCTTACTGAGGGAAGGAGGTTGTTGGCCAAGATCTTGCGATACATGGCCCCATCCATCCTCCCCTCAATACGGTGCAGTCGTCCTGTCCTCTTTGCAGAAAAGCATCCCCAAAGAATGATGTTTCCACCTCCATGCTTCACGGTTGGGATGGTGTTCTTGGGGTTGTACTCATCCTTCTTCTTCCTCCAAACACGGTGAGTGGAGTTTAGACCAAAAAGCTCTATTTTTGTCTCATCAGACCACTTGGCCTTCTCCCATTCCTCCTCTGGATCATCCAGATGGTCATTGGCAAACTTCAGACGGGCCTGGACATGCGCTGGCTTGAGCAGGGGGACCTTGCGTGCGCTGCAGGATTTTAATCCATGACGGCGTAGTGTGTTACTAATGGTTTTCTTTGAGACTGTGGTCCCAGCTCTCTTCAGGTCATTGACCAGGTCCTGCCGTGTAGTTCTGGGCTGATCCCTCACCTTCCTCATGATATTTGATGCCCCACGAGGTGAGATCTTGCATGGTGCCCCAGACCGAGGGAGATTGACCATCATCTTGAACTTCTTCCATTTTCTAATAATTGCGCCAACAGTTGTTGCCTTCTCACCAAGCTGATGGCCTATTGTCCTGTAGCCCATCCCAGCATTGTGCAGGTCTACAATTTTATCCCTGATGTCCTTACACAGCTCTCTGGTCTTGGCCATTGTGGAGAGGTTGGAGTCTGTTTGATTGAGTGTGTGGACAGGTGTCTTTTATACAGGTAACGAGTTCAAACAGGTGCAGTTAATACAGGTAATGAGTGGAGAACAAGAGGGCTTCTTAAAGAAAAACTAACAGGTCTGTGAGAGACGGAATTCTTACTGGTTGGTAGGTGATCAAATACTTATGTCATGCAATAAAATGCAAATTAATTATTTAAAAATCATACAATGTGATTTTCTGGATTTTTGCTGGATATTCCGTCACTCACAGTTGAAGTGTACCTATGATAAAAAAAATGATACAGACCTCTACATGCTTTGTAAGTGGGCAAACCTGCAAATACCGGCAGTGTATCAAATACTTGTTCTCCCCACTGTATTTAAAATAATTTAAAAAACATACTTTTTGTTTATAGTACTTTTTATTTATTTATTATAAATATTATTTAATATAATTTTTAAATATTCATTCATTTAATATATATATATATATATATGATTATATAAATAAATATAATATGAATAATATTTATAATAAATGAATAATATTTAAAAATAAGTACACAGTGAACTGTGAAACTATTCTGTTAATAATCACTGCATATTCTTTATATTAGTACTTATTAGATGCCTATTTATGAGATATTTCTTAGCCTGCTACAGTTGTTCTTTGACTAGTGTGAATGCCTTTATAGTTTTACTTTTTAGCATTTTATTAATATGCCTACAATTTAAAAAAAAAATAGTTTCTTAAGTCTATGTAGTCTATTCAATTAGTATTCTAGGAAAACTAGAATAAGCGCAAGGCGTCTGTCATGCTCGCTCTCTTTCTCACTCACTCACTCACTCACTCGAGCTCGCGGACTCGCATCAATTGATCCATACAGGCAGCCCCCCCTCGTCTATTTATGTGAGGGGGTATAAAAGGAGCAGTCTGGTCGGGAGCTCTCGGAATTTTTCTCTTTTTGCTCAAATCCACGCGGACAGACGGCACGGAGATGTCGGGCACTTCGCGCGCACAGCTGTGTTTCCTCCTGTTGAGCGTCACGGCTCTCCGGGGACACGCGCGCTTTCTGGACATACAGGTGAGATATTGACACCTGCTCACCTCTCTCACACACATAGACACAATCATTAGAGTAGCTTTCTACAACTTTTGATGTGTATATACCTTACTGTGAACTCAATGTGTATGTTTATTATTAGTACTTTGGCATTTAACATTCAATATAATGTCTGTACATTATAATAATAGGCTATATAGGCTATTATATAATGTAATATTTGTAAATAATGATGTGTATGTACAACTTTTATTATACAATTCATTGTGAGTGTACCCACTGTAAAATATGTCTGTCAGGTAACTTAAAACATTTCTTTAATGTGGTAACATAAATTGAAAGGTTTGAATCAATGCAAAAATATTGTTTAATATGATTAATACAAGCTGATTACATTGGGTTACACCAGTGAAAGTAATTTTAAGGGTCGGTTCAAGCAGAAATAGATCCTCACCTACAGTGCACATATGCTTTGGCATTAAATATTTATGTTTTTGTATATTTTGATGTATTTTGTATATTATTTATTTCTATATAATATGCAGAGCCTTTTATGAAACTTTCAAGCTCTTTCCAACCCTTATGGGAAAATCCTAAAATGGTTATTTCCTTGAGCACATCTGATTGAAATGCAATCCTAATTTATTAATATTGCTAATTTTTTTTTTACCATGTCCTGTTTCTTGTTGTTTTATCAGGATAACGAGATCAGCCCGGAAGGATTATTATCTCTGCTGAGCTCTGAACTAAAGCGAGAGTTACCGGAGGAGTTTGTGTACCGCAGAGCGCTGAGTGAGTGACAACAGAAGCTGCTCATGATGAGTTGACTTCATATTTGTTTTAATAAATACATTTTTAACCGTCAAATTAATATGGTTGCACAATATGGCACAGCTTAATATTTAAAGAGTGGTTATTCATCACATATACTATGTATATTTTCATATGGTCGCCTTTTCTCATCTTTATCTTCCTTCGTGTCTCTCAGGATGTCTGGATATGGTGGCCATAGAGGGTCAGTTCACATTCACAGCCGAACGTCCACAGTTAAACTGTGCTGTGTTTTTCATTGGCGAGCCCAGTGACATTATTAGCATCGAGTATGATTCGGTCAACATCGACTGCAGAGGAGGAGATTTCATAAAGGTGAAACATAGGTGCACATACACAATTCATCACCCACAACAACTTACATCCATGTTGTTTTGTAGTCTTGAGTACAAAAAGTAATGTAGTACATACACTTATTTTATACATAACAGCAGGTGTTTGTGTGTATATCTGTACCGTGTTTAAGCTGTGAATTGTACACTAAGCCCGGTTAAGTCAGGGCGCCAAAACATCACATGTGATGTCATTTTAAGCCAAACCGTACACCAACAACCTTGTTTACATTGATCAAACACATTCTGCTCTAAAAAATGTAACTAAAAATCCAATTAAGCAAACTATTTTCGTCATACAGTTCAGCTTTCATTTATGCCAATTAAATGTAGTTTAATGGGACTGAAAAACACACATGGAATATTGTTAAAGTTAATGTACTGAATTAATTCCTGTTCAATGAAATGGACATGAAATGAGCAGGAATTTATTATGATTTATTAGCACTGAAACAAAACTGCCATGAACTCAACTGACCTGAAACTACTGCAGTCGAGGTGAACTGAAGGGAATTATGTAAACTGAATCTGACCTGAACTAAAATGAGTTCAACACAGTTAACTTGAACTGAAAAGAACTGGGGAAAAATGGTGTATTTACTTTGAAACAATTTTCACTCAGAAATTCCTAGTAAATTTAACACAAAATTACACAGAAATGGCAAGTAACACATTAAATTAAACATTTTATTCTGAAGTAGAAAGACTTAAATAGCATTTTCTTGTAAAATGTATTCTGAATGTACTCTACAGTACACTGAATGCAGTAGATGAGCTGTTAAATGCGAACTTTAAAAAAAAAAATTGTTTTAAACATTTTTAGGTATTTGATGGCTGGGTTATGAAGGGCGAGAAGTTTCCCAGCACACAAGACCATCCTCTTCCTCTGTACGAGCGTTATTCTGATTACTGCGAAACCGGAGTGTCTCGACCAATCACACGGTCATCTCAGAATGTCGCCATGCTGTTCTTCAGACTCCACCAATCAGGAAGCAGCTTCACAGTAACATTCCGCAAACTCATCAACCCATTCCGTAAGTGCACATGCACAGAAATACAAATAAATTCCTTTTTTTTTTTAAACGTCATTTTGCAGTACTAATGAACTTGAAAAACTTGAGTTTTGGTTTTGTCCAAAAGGGTTCAGAGCATTTAGACTTAGCAGAATGACACATGGCTCACGCAGAAGCCACGCTCAAAGCTTAACATGAAAGATACTGATAGTTAACCATCTGTCTCTTTCTCTCTTTTTGTAGCTTGTAATGTTGTCTCTCAGACCCCAGAGGGCAGTTTCACCATGGTCATTCCGCAGCAGCACAGGAACTGCAGTTTCTCCATAATCTATCCAGTGGAGATCCAGATTGGAGAGCTCAGTCTCGGCCAACACAATGATCTCAAGGTGAGCATACATCTGATTTCTGGTCAAGAAACATAGCTTTTACACAGACCAGTGTCTTTATATCAACTATATGAGACTTCTGGTTTATCTATGTAGCGGTCCATTCTCGGCTGTGCTGGTTCTGGAGACTTTGTCGAGCTTCTGGGTGGAAACGGCATGGACACATCCAAGATGTTCCCTATGGCAGATCTCTGCTACTCCTTTAATGGACCAGGTGAGAATTCCCTCTTTATCTCTTGTGCATCTTCATTGATTCTAGCAGCAATCATGCACTGTCCAATTCAGAGTGCAAAGAATCTCATAAACCTTTCCATATCTCTTTTCCCATCAGCTCAAATGAAGGTAGGCTGTGATAACACCGTGGTCAGAATGGTGTCGAGCGGGAAGTTTGTAAATCGAGTTAGTTTCCAGTATCGGCTACTGGGCCACCAAGAGCTTCAGCGGATGAAGGGCAACAGTGTTGAAGACGTGTGTTTAAGAGCATAAGACCCTCTCTCTGTTCCCTACTCTTGTTAGCGGGGATGCCAAACTAACTTGAGTTTGAGCCTTTGGGCACCTTATTGTATATTTTCCTTATTAAAAAATTATTTATTTTTTGCCTCATCTTTTCATTTGACTCTTCTGTTCTTTTTAATATCATGAACTTGTAAGATCTGTGGCTGATGTTAAATAAAATATGTACTTGTGTTGGTGCACATCACTGGTTTTGTTCAGCATGTTTCATTTTTAAGTGCCCAAATAAAAACTGGAATCTAGCGAGCGGTACTGCACAAGTATTAAAATACAGTATGTACGGAAAATGTAATTGTCTTTATTTATTTATCTGTATTAAAGAACTTTTGTAATAAAATCAGTCGACATGAGCAAAGCAAACTCTGGTTACAGTAATTTCTAATTTTACACCAGAAAACACACACATTTACTCATTTTATAAGGTGAAGCAAATTATCTGAACTAGTTATGCCACAAATTACTTGGTGACCTGGCATTAAACAAGAACTTACAGTGCAAAAGGTGAATATAAACACTTATAAACGCTTTATATATAGTGAAATTCATCAGCATCAAATTATCTCACGGTATGTAATTTTTGTTACCCAATGTCAGCGGTCATCATGTGCTAAAAAGCGATGATTGCTTGAGAATATCAATGCTGATTTATGAACGCAAAGTAAAATGTCATAGCTCTCTAGGATACATCAGCTGCGTTCATGTGAATGTCTCTGTTATTAACTCATTTTATCAAAAAATGTAATCGCATCTAAACTACATGCCAAGACAAGATACACGACTATCCTTTTAATGAGAAGGATAATCAGTTGGGCCTCTTCATGAAAATTGCTGCCCTAAATTCAATAGACTGCAATGAATCACTATTGTTAAATCAACAGATCGATTAATGTTTTGTCGTCACACTCTTGTACTGCAGATGCTCGTCATTATCGCTGACAAACTGCTCACATCATGACTCATCATATCCTGTCAAATCTGTCCTATAATGGAGGACACGTCTTTCTTGTGTATGCGCCAGGCGTCTTCAAGGTCTCCTCAACATCTTGACTGTCCCCCAAAATGACGCAGACACTAAAAGATGTGGTGGTACTTAAAGGAATAGTTCACTGCTATTATTAAATACTTATACTGCTATTTAACAATAGGTTTTAGGTGCAGCTGCTAAAAAAAAAGAGAAAAAAAAAAGAAAACAATCGCTAAAACCGGCCTAAGATGGTCTTAGCTGGTTTAAGCTGGACTGCATGCACCGATTTCAGTGTTGTTGTTAAGTTGTGGATATTTTCAACAAACTGTGTACATTCAGTTTAACAGCATTAAAGAGGACAATTGTTATCATTCAACTGAACTGTGTATATGCATTTTAAACACATTCCCCTGGTTTCACAGACAAGGCTTAAAGGGATAGTTTACCCAAAAATGAAAATTACTCCATAATTCACTCACCCTCAAGCCATTCTAGGTGTATATGATATTCTTCTTTCAGACGAATACAATCAGAGTTATATTTAAAAAATGTCCTGGCTAATCCACACACGTAAAAGTAATCCATATGGCATATTCTTACAAAAAACGCATCACTTCGCTTTAGAAGGCCTTTATTAACCCCCCTGAGCCGTGTGGAGTACTTTTATGATGGATGGATGCACTTTTTTGGGCTTCAAATTTTGGGCTGCCATTCACTGCCATTATAAAGCTTGGATTAGCCAGGACATTTTTTTAATACAACTCTGATTGTATTCGTCTGAAAGAAGAATGTCATATACACCTAGGATGGCTTGAGGGTTGGTAAATCATGGGGTAATTTTCATTTTTGGATGAACTATCCCTTTAAGCTTGTCCCAGACTAAAATGCATGTTTGAGCTGTTTTAACCGAAAGCAACTTGTATATCTTAAAATATGTCAGTGCTATTGTTTTGTCTCAAGATCCACACCAGTAATGTTTTTTTCTAAGGCACATTTATAAAAGCTACTTAAATGTCCTAATTGAACTAAGGCCTAAAGGCCCCGATATAGTAGCGATTTACTGTCATCGAACATCTGACGCCGCCCACACTGCTGAGAGCGACGGTTAGATGAATATATAAATATGTGCTGCATGCTTTCCTCTCAATAACAAAATAATAACACAACAAAACTGAGAAAACAGCAAACATTTTAATAAAGCATAAGAAATGCATCTGATCATAGCAACGTGGATATGTCTGTTTGCACAAGCTCTGCAATTCGGCACTCTAGTAAAGTCACGTCACGTTTATTTAAATAGCATTTTATACAATAGATTGCTTAAAATTAAGCAGCTTTACCATATTAAACATGAAACACAGTGTCAGTGTCTCGTTTCATTAGAAGTAAAACTTCATTTTCTACTACAAAGCAGCTCTCCAGTGGGTTCACGTTTTCACTTGTGGACGTTTGACCTCGACGGACTGAACAGAAGAAATGAAGCGGAAAACATTTCCATGTGAAAGAAGGTGTAGCCTCTGCGCACACCCACCTATTACGTAATTGCCACGGACCAATGGTAGTACAAAGGTGTTTACCAGCCAGAGTGAACATTTCCGGAAAGTTTGCTTTGGCAAGCTGTTTCGAACTCCCAAAATGAACTCCAAATGAACTTCGTTTTGACCTGATTTGGTTTGAAATGATGTCACATCAGTTAATTCTTCGATTTCGCTTGAAGTATGTCAGGGCCTTAATCCTGGCTTAATCTAAGCCCTGTCTGTGAAACCAGGCCTAAATGTTCTTCATCCATGAAATAAATGCACGTCCCTGAATGAACGCGGTTTTACAGCATATTTTTCAACTGCTCATGTAATGTTAATGGTATGACCCATTGGGTGTCCCCCTCAGCTGAAATTGTGTTCCCTTGCTGGGCTTTGCTGGGGAGTTGGGAGGGCCATTGCAGATCATTGCAGTGAGGATTAAGCAACCCAAGCACCCCCTAATGCCAGGCCTGAGTCACATACTTTTTGTGCCAGATAAATACTGATCTTTTCATCTGAATTATCTGCTCCATTAAATTGATTTAGTATAGTCGGTATCTTGCAGTTTAGCAAGCTACAGTTTTTTCCAACAATGCACTACCGTAAAATCATTAAGCACCTTAAAAAAAAAAGAAAAAAAAAGACAATAAATCAGACCTAAATTCAACATGAAAAACACAATCCACTCACATTAAAAAATTTTTGAGTGTTGCCTGATATTGCAACACCTCAATAAAACCAACTTACAAACTTCCTTTTTTTTTGTCTGAGACAAAACAAGGTCATTAGGGCACAAAAGCACTTAAAACAGGCAGTCCTGAGTATGAAAGAAAACAAGTACCCATAATGCACTGTAACATGAGTAGCCAATAATAACTATAGACTGTGATGCTATTCAACAAGAAAAAAAGAGTAAAGCCCGAAGTATACTTCGGAGACTGTAACAACAACAGACGCCCGCACTGATGAGCTCTTCTGTGAGGGGGTTATGAGATAGCCAAAACTTTAGTTTAAAGGGTTAATGCCCCTTTTTTATGTAAAATAAGTTTCTGATGTCCCAGAGTGTGTGAAGTTTTAGCTCAAAATACCCCACAGATAATTTTTTATAGCATGTTAAAAATGTCACTTTTTGGGGGTGTCCCTTTAAATGCAAATGAGCTGCTGCTCCCAGCCCCCTTTCAGGAAGAAGGCGGAGTTTGAAGAGCTTGTGTTATCAGCTCCGATTACCTCACGCAGATACACAGTGAAAATGTCAGAAACTGTTCAGCCTTTTATGTTCAAACCGGAGTCGGACAATGATGGAGAGACTCAAGAAGAAGTGACAACATATAGAATGCAACAGGACGTTTCTGAATGGTTAGTTGATGAATTTATGTAGCTGATGTGGAGTTAAGTTAAGTCATTGATTAGCATATTCTGTCATGATAATCTATAAATCGCTCGTGTGGGAACTGTTGTAAGATATGTTGTCATCTTGCTTTTATGACATGCTATTGCATTTGTGTTATGTACTGTATTGCAATAAAGGTGAAAAGATGGATGCGACAGCTTATGCAGACTCCCAAATGTGCTCAAATACAACAACTCTTCCTCTTCTCAACATGGCCTTTGTTGCGTGTTCCCGAGGGGCAGGGTTTGTGTCAATTTTAGGTTTAGTGATGTCACTAACCCGTGAAGTAGCTTGTTGTAGTCCCTACCAGCCATTTGTTGTAGTCCTTAAAAAGTGATTTATTTAAAAGAAAATATCTCCCTTTGCTTTGAACTTTGAGAGTTGTAACTTTGCAGATGTTGTTTATGCTCAAACAGCAACATTACACACTAACTAAAGTTAAAAAAATGGGACCCACTTTATATTAGGTGGCCTTAACTACTATGTACTAACATTTTAATTAATCATTTGATACAATGCACTTATTGTGTACATACATGTTTTTACATTGTACTTTTTAAAATTAGCTGCATGTAATTACATCTGTAATTAATTTCTGCAGTTACATTTATAATTACACTGTTGTCACTTCCCTTACACCTAACCCTACCCTTAAACGTACCCATACCACCACACCTGTCCCTAACTTTACCCATATCCCACCTCAATACCAGCAAAAGTGTTTTGCAATACAATATGAACACAATAAGTACACTGTACTTATTTTTTGATGTAAGTACATAGTAGTTAAGGCCACCTAATATAAAGTGGGGCCAAAAAATGAAATCATAATCAACCACCCCTTTAAAAGAATACAAAGACAATTTTTATCTGTCATAACTTCTGGAGAAAAATAGCACAGACACTTGACAAAGATGAAACTTATAAGAGCGCATATGTCGATACTTTGAATGGCTAACCATTTGACTGTACTCGTAAAAAAAAAAAAGGAAAACATTTTGGTTACACTTTATTTTAAGGTGACGTAGTTACATTGTACTTACTCAAATAAGTACTGAGTAATATTAATTAACTACATGTACTTGCTATAGAGTTGCGGTTAGGGTTAGGATTTGGTTTAGGGTTAGTTACTTGTAATTATGCATCATTTACTGTTGTTACTACAGTAAGTACATGTAGTAACGTGTAAATTACCTTAAATTAAAGTGTTACTAATATTTTTTTCTTATTATTAATGGTGCGGTCACATTTACCGTTGTTTGGCAAGATTTTGCTGGCAAAAATCCTGTCATTTCAATTGGAATCCATGCAATAGGGTGAAATATTTTCCCCATGCAGATTTCACATCAGGTTTGGTTGGTCATGCGTATTCAGCTCGTTGACCAACAGAAACCTGCTTGGTTTGAAAGTGACTTTGTCTAAATTTGGCTAATGTGACAGCACCATAATTAATTTTGTGCACCTGGAACAAGTGGCTTATGCAATGACGTCTTGCATGTGGTTTGAGGGGAGGGGCTAAAAAATATGAGGGCTTGGTGGCATAGTTATTATATTTAATGAAAGGTTACACAAAAATGTTATTTCTTTGAAATAATGTGCATCGATGAATCGTGTACAATACGACCAATAACATGTAGGCCTACCTGTATGAAGAAAGTAAAGATAAAAAAGATAAAAAGATAGCCTAAAAAACCAAACCAAGAAAACAATTTCACAACAACAAAAAGTTTATTTGATATGTTGTGTGAAGCATTCATGTTTTATGAATGAAAACGTGTGTGTGTTTGTGTGTGAAACTACGACTCTTATTGCATCTCTGTGGGATTTGATGAGACGGGTCGCCTCATGCTTGATTAAAGGTTGGCGTTCACATTATCCCGGTCGGAACCACGCGCTCCAGAGAGAGTTCAGCAGAATAATTGATAACGAACTGAGAATCCCAGCAGGACGTGCAAAGAGGTAAGCACAGCTGCGCTAGTCCCCTACTGCGCACATCAGCGCAGAAATCAGCCAACAGTGGAAATTACACCACCACTGCCACACGTGGGACTGTTAGTGAGAATAAGCAAGAGAGAAAGACAAAAAAGAGGGAGAGACAGAGATATATTGAGATTGAGGGAGAGGGTTGCGTCATGAGATGTTTGAGCACAGCCTAGCTGAGTTTCACAATAACACACTCATAAAGTAGCCTATTGCAAAACATGTCAAAGTGATCAAATCAAGCTGTAAAATGACAACTAAATTTGAGAACTTTACTAAACTAATTTTATTTTCTCCAATAGATTTACAGCAATGAGAGGCATTAAAATGTATTAGCTAAGTTAATTTGCTAATAATGTGCAGTTAAAGATCTGGGGTTGTAACTGAAAGCTTGCAACTTTAAACCTCTCAAAAAGATTGTTTCCAGACCTGTATAACTTTCTTTTTTCTTTTTTCTTTTTAAAGGTAAGTTTTTGAATAAAACGTTTTCCATGCAACTACAATGAACTGCTTTTCAGCTTAAAAAAATAAAAAAAGCACTATACAAATAATCCATGCAATTTACATGCTATATTTAAAAACTCGGCATGAAATGAAAATTCATTCTATCTATTTTTTGTAAATGCATGTTATAGATCTTATTGTTAATTCATCCATGCATATGTTTCTTTTTCTTTTTTATTTCTGCACATGAACTTTAATGACATCCCATTCTTAATCCGTAGGGTTTAATATGGAGTTGGCCCACCCTTTGCAGCTATAACAGCTTCAACTCTTCTGGGAAGGCTTTCCACAAGGTTTAGGAGTGCGTTTATGGGAATTTTTGACCATTCTTCTAGAAGCGCATTTGTGAGGTCAGGCACTGATGTTGGACGAGAAGGCCTGGCTCGCAGTCACCGCTCTAATTCATCCCAAAGGTGTTCTGTTGGGTTGAGGTCAGGACTCTGTGCAGGCCAGTCAAGTTCCTTCACACCAAACTCGCTCATCCATGTCTTTATGGACCTTGCTTTGTGCACTGATGCGCAGTCATGTTAGAACAGGAAGGGGCCATCCCCAAACTGTTCCCACAAAGTTGGGAGCATGAAATTGTCCAAAATGTCTTGGTATGCTGAAGCATTAAGAGTTCCTTTCACTGGAACTAAGGGGCCAAGCCCAATGCCTGAAAAACAACCAGTGACAAGCAGGGCGGGCAAGAGCCATGAGAGAACGGCGCAAGGCCGGTGGCGTGATTGCAGATGAGCGTCACCTGCACGTCACAGCTCATCTGCAATCACACCACCGGCCTCGCACCGTTCTCTCACGGCTCTCGTCTGCCCTGCTTGTCACACAACCCTACACCATAATCCCCCCTCCACAAAACCTTACACTTGGCACAATGCAGTCAGGCATATACCGTTCTCCTGGCAACCGGTAAACCCAGACTCGTCCATCGGATTGCCAGACAGGGAAGCGTGATTCGTCACTCCAGAAAACACATCTCCACTGCTCTAGAGTCCAGTGGCGGTGTGCTTTACACCACTGCATCCGACACTTTGCATTGCACTTGGTGATGTAAGGCTTGGATGCAGCTGCTCGGCCATGGAAACCCATTCCATGAAGCTCTCTACGCACTGTTCTTGAGCAAATCTGAAGTCCACACGAAATTTGGAGGTCTGTAGCTATTGACTCTGCAGAAAGTTGGCGACTTCTGCGCACTGTGCACCTCAGCATGCGCTGGCCCCGCTCTGTGATTTTACGTGGCCTACCACTTCATGGCTGAGTTGCTGTTGTTCCCAATTGCTTCCACTTTGTTATAATACCACTAACAGTTGACTGTGGAATATTTAGTAGTAAGGAAATTTCACGAATGGACTTTTTGCACAGGTGGCAACCTATCACGGGACCACGCTTGAATTCACTTGATTCGACCCATTCTTTCACAAATGTTTGTAGAAGCAGTCTGCATGCCTAGGTGCACCTTTGGCCATGGAAGGGATTGGAACACCTGAATTCAATGATTTGGAGGGGTGTCCCAATACTTTTGGCAATATAGTGTATAAAGGCCTCCTCGCGCTGATTGGGTATTATCTGAAAGTATAATTTCTTTGTTAATAAAACCTTGTAATGTTTAATCAAAATGACAACTGGGTATTCTGGTGAAAACAATAGACTTCCTTCTGGTGATGGGGCAGATGCAGGATTTCTTTAATCATTTAGTCCAAAATCACATTCATCTGCCTCTTTTGAGTGCCACGCCCACAACTCGACATCCAATCAACAACCGTTGCATAGATTAAGTCCCAGCCCAACTTTTTTTCTTTTTCGACAATCCTTTACACTCGAATATACAGTACATCACAATACGGCCGCTACTTCCATTTCATTGCATCTTTAAAACAGTGATGGATGGGTCGATCATGAACGATTTGTTCATTTCGAACAAATCTTTAATATGATTCGGGAACAACGAGTTGTCTCAGAGAGCGATTTGTTCATTTTCTGTTGACCGCGCATGCTCAACATCCTATAGGTTCTGTACACGAAACAGAAAGGATTAGTTCACCTCCCAAGTCTTCAGCTGCATCCAAAATCACATACTCTCTTGGGTAGGTACTTATTTTAAATAAGTAATTACTTCACAACCGCTAAAAAAGTATGTTTGATATAGTATGAATGTGTGCAGTATGAATGTAATCTGGATGTACTACATTCGTCATGTTGTCACTATCATGTGTCCAGCTTCAGTTGCGTTACTTCACTGCCATTCACAAATCCTCTCCTGTGGCCTCATGGGATAGTAAAGTGTCCATCGTATACACACTTCAGAATCTTGCCAGAAGAAGTAGGTATTCTTTTATGAGTACCATAAATCCGGACATACGTCACATACTGTTTTTCGCCTACTATATAGTAGGGAAGTATGCGCTACAGCCCATGGGTCTGAGTCTTTCATTCTTTTGTCATGTGACGTGATGGCTGTATTGGATACAGAAATTAGTTAATAATTCCCAACCTTTTTTAAAAAACAAGTGCGTTAGTTTTTTGTCTTTTACAGTCACGTAATGCGTTTCTGGTCTCAAATTTCTTACAATTTATACATTTGTAAATTTCTGTCATGAAGCTTCTTTTCCATAATTCGTGATGAACGACCGACTCGGTACAGACTGCATAGCTTTAGCCTATGGAGATGTGACGTGACAAAAGAACGAATGACTCGGATCAAGAGGTGAGGTAAAATTCAAAAGCGAATTTAACTTTTTGCACGAGTAGATTACATACAAAGTCAATGCAAAGACGCAAATAGACACAGATTTACTTGCAAGCAGCAATAGTAGTTATCTCCAACATGGTGGATGACGGAAAAAATGGCAGAAAGAAATGCTGTTGTTGATGTGTGTGAAGACACTCCTCATCGCATTTTTATTTGCGCGAGTGAGGCGAAAAACAAGTAATCCTGCGAGTAATCTAGAGCGAGTAACGCAATGCGAATATTCGATTCGCTTTTGGTGTGCACACACCATAAAAGACTGCATAGCCTGAAGACCCAGCTAAGCAGTTAATTAATCATTTCTGTTTCTCATAATTTGGCCTCGGCTGCATTATAGTTTGTTTTTCTTATTCTAAATGTGATAAACGTTTGCGAAAGTTGATGTGTTAGAGAATTTGGGTAATAACATATTATGTACAGATACTATGAACAGATTCGTTCATTTTGCTGAATGAGACTCAAAAGATCTGAGTAAGTAAAATAATCAGAACTTCCCATCACTACTTTAAAACATCTGAATAAAAATGTTCTTAACATAGTGATTATGAATGTAAACTCAAACAACTTGTTTTTCTTAAACTGAAAAGTCCCAGCTAAATGATATCTGTCAAAAAAAAAAAGCTTGGTAACACTTTAGTATGGGGTACACATATTCACTATTATCTACAACTTTTGCCTCAATAAACTCTTAATTTACTTCTTATTAATAGTTAGTAAGGTAGTTTTTGTAGCATTTAAGTTTAGGCATTGGGTAGGATTAAGGGATGTAGAATAAGGTCATGCAGAATAAGGCATTAATATGTGCTTTATAAGTACAAATAAACAGCCAATATCCTAGTAATATGCATGCTAATAAGCAACTAGTTAAAAGCGAGAATTGAACCCTAAAATAAAGTGTTACCAAAAACTTCATCAAACATAGTCTAATTTCATACCCAATGTTTGTCTCTAATGTTGCCATTCCTGATCTTAACCTAAGCACAAGCTCCACTCTTCACCACAATATTAACCTCCAAAACTACACCACAACAGAAACTCTTACTAAACACTACAGCTCCCCCCCTTTTCATATTTACTCAAAAACACTTCATTTCAAAATCTAGAGTGCTTCTCATGTCTTATCTGTGCATCCTTGCTTCCTTTCCTCTCTTCCTAACTCCACCCCTCCCCCCATGCGAAGGGAAAAAGGATGCAAGGGAAAAAATAAGGATAGGGGAATTGAAGAAAAGCTTATCTGTACAGCACATTGGAATAATCTTGATCACTCAAGCGTCACTTCACAGCGTCATCACCTGCGCTCAAGGGATCTGCCCTTATGTTGTTAATGACAGTCTCTGTCTGGGGATGACAGTCTGTTAAAGGGGTGGTTGATTATGATTTCACTTTTTTAACTTTAGTTATTGTGTAATGTTGCTGTTTGAGCATAAACAACATCTGCAAAGTTATGACACTCTAAGTTTAAAGCAAAGGGAGATATTTTCTTTTAAAGAAATCGCTTTTTAAGGACTACAACAAATGGCTGGTAGGGACTACAACAAGCTTATTCACGGGTTAGTGACATCACAAACCCTAAAATTTACATAAACCCTGCCCCCAGGTTGTTGCACATTTGGGAGTCTGCATAAGCTGTCGCATCCATCTTTTCACATATTGCAATACAGTACGTAACACAAATGCAATAGCATGTCATAAAAGCAAGATGACAACATAAGTTATAAGCGTAATTAAACTTAACTATAATTTTCATGCAGCATATATTCTCTGGCTCTGTAGGCATCATACAACAGTTACCACACGAGCGATTTATAGATTATCATGACAGAATATGCTAATCAATGTCTTGAAGATAGTTAACTCCACATCAGCTACATAAATTCATCAACTAACTCTACATGTAACTTCTACATGTTGTCACTTCTTCTTAAGTCTCTCCATCATTGTCCGACTCTGGTTTGAACATAAAAAGCTGAACAATTTCTGACATTTTCACTGTGTGTCTGCGTGAGGTAGTCGGAGCTGATAACACAAGCTCTTGAAGCTCCGCCTTCTTCCTGAAAGGGGGCTGGGAGCAGCAGCTCATTTGCATTTAAAGGGACACAAAAACGGCACGTTTTTGCTCACCCTCAAAAAGTGACAATTTTAACATGCTATAAAAAATTATCTATGGGGTATTTTGAGCTAAAACTTCAAAATACACACTCTGGGGACATCTTGTAAAAAGGGGCATTATAGGACCCCTTTAAAGTCGGCATGAAACAGAAGTTGCAATAGACTTTTCTTCCCTATTGTGACATACAGGTGCATCTCAATAAATTAGAATGTCGTGGAAAAGTTCATTTATTTCAGTAATTCAACTTAAAAGGTGAAACTAATATATTATATAGACTCATTACATACAAAGTGAGATATTTCAAGCCTTTATTTGTTATAATTTTGATGATTATGGCTTACAGCTTATGAAAACCCCAAATTCAAAATCTCAGAAAATTAGAATATTACATGAAATCAATAAAAAAAAAAAGGATAATAAATACAGAAATGTCGGCCCTCTGAAAAGTATAATCATGCACGTGGGCCCCTTTTGTGGCACTGCTGAGGTGTTATGGAAGACCAGGATGCTTCAATAGCGGCCTTCAGCTCTTCTGCATTGTTCGGTCTCATGTCTCTCATCTTTCTCTTGGCAATGCCCCATAGATTCTCTATGGGGTTCAGGTCAGGCGAGTTTGCTGGCCAATCAAGCACAGTAATCCCATGGTCATTGAACCAGGTTTTGGTACTTTTGGCAGTGTGGGCAGGTGCCAAGTCCTGCTGGAAAATGAAGTCAGCATCTCCATAAAGCTTGTCTGCTGAAGGAAGCATGAAGTTCTCTAAAATGTCCTGGTAGAGGGGTGCGTTGACTCTGGACTTAATAACCTATGGGACCTTGGTTTCCAAATGAGATGCAAAATTTGCTCTCATCAGAAGAGAGGACTGGACCACTGAGCAACAGACCAGTTCTTTTTTGCTTTAGCCCAGGTAAGACGCTTCTGACCACATTTGAAGCCCATGTCCAGGATCTGTCTGTGTGTGGTGGCTCTTGATGCAGTAACTCCAGCCTCAGTCCACTCCTTGTGAAGCTCCCCCACACATTTGAATGGCCTTTTCCTGACAATCCTCTCCAGGCTGCGGTCATCCCTGCTGCTTATGCACCTTTTTCTTCCACACTTTTCCCTTCCACTTAACTTTCTATTAATGTGCTTTGATACAGCACTTTGAGAACATCCAACTTCTTTTGCAATTACCTTTTGAGGCTTTCCCTCCTTGTGGAGGGTGTCAATGATGGTTTTTTGCACAACTGTCAGGTCAGCAGTCTTCCCCATGATTGTGAATTGTACTGAACCAGACTGAGAGACCATTTAAAGGCTCAGGAACCCCTTGCATGTGTTTTGGATTAATTAGCGTATTAGAGTGTGACACTTTGAGCCTACAATACTGAACCTTTTCACAATATTCTAATTTTCTGAGATTTTGAATTTGGGGTTTTCATAAGCTGTAAGCCAAAATTATAACAAATAAAGGCTTGAAATATCAAGTCTATATAATATATTAGTTTCACCTTTTAAATTACTGAAATAAATGAACTTTTCCACGACATTCTAATTTATTGAGATGCACCTGTATATCCGAGTGAAACTGCTTCTCAAACAAGAATAAATGTAGGCAGGGACTAGATTTTGTTCATTAGGAATTGATTGGATGGTTGTGGGTTGCTATTGGTGGATCTCATGTGAGTGACAAGTTGCCCCACCTTCACGCCAGTAAACACATCATCAGAGAAGAGAAGAGAAGAGATGCCGCTGCAAGAGGGAGGGGGAAGTTCTTTTGATTAAAGATTACTAGAACACATGAATTTAACAAAAAATAATGATGTGCATAATAATATTCCATAAAAAATAAGAAATGTCCATTCATGGTGTCTTTAAATACTTTATCAGATTCCCTCCATTAGTTTCTACACCCTGCTCTGTTTAAGCAACAGACATATCTAAGATGGGAATCATATGAACATTGAAGAATCTAATTAGAGAGGTTTTTATAGGCTACAGAATATTTCATTTACGTCAGCGGGACAGATGCACAGCCACAATAACAATCAGATTGGCTACCCTTGTCACCACCTGACCACATCTCACAAGTTTCTGCGAATTCATTGTATATGTTCTTAGAAATAGGCCTACTTCAGTCCCTGAGATCAGAGACCCGTCTGATACAACAGTACTTACGGATGTACCAAACTTTGAGCTTATTTTGTCCTTGGGTTTTCCTTATGAAAGACTTCATTTCAAAGAAATCTTGAATCTAAAAGGGCAATTTTATAAATTCAAAAAAACGTTGAAATTCAGCATGTGCTCTCAGCCAGCTAATACCACAAAGCAGACGAAGATGCTGCGTGGACGAAGAGAAAGAAGAAAAAGATGAAGAGAGGCCTTATTTGTGTGTGATTAGGCTAATGACCCGTATCCTGTTTATCAGACTGGAACAATCGACACTAATGTTAACACTATGACGCTATCATGCAGGGTTAATGATGTCACGTACACACCGCAATCACGGTTCCTCATAAGGTATTGTGGGCAGCAGGTCTACCAAATGGATTCAAAACACTGAGATGGGAGATTGAAAAGGGCAATCAGAACGTCTTTGTTCTTGACGTAGATCCTCTTGCACGTGTGTGAGGAAGATATCCAAGCTTGGCCCTAATGAGAGACCACTTCTTTAAGCGTGAAACTCGCCATTAAAGGTCTCACCGTCTAATCCACATAAAATCTGTCAGAGGAGAAGCAGAAATATGTGGGTGGATCTCACAGAACCTGTCAATAAGAACCAGTTTTGAGTCTCCCAAAGAACCTTTCAGTGAACAGTTCTTATTTTTTTTATTAGTGTAAAGAACATTTTAATTATCTACAGAACCCTTTTCCACAATAAAGAACCGTTTGTGCGATGGAAAGGTTCCATGGATGTTAAAGATTCTTTATGAAACCATCGATGCCAATAAAGAACCTTTATTTTTGAGAGTGAAGACATGTCTGGATCATATTTCAACACAAAAATACAAATAAATAAATAAGAAATTCTACTTAAAAGCGAACCCTTTAACAGTCATTTTGTTACCGCAATAGGCCTACTGTAAAGCATTACTATATATTGAATTTCATGAGGGAATTAAAAAAAAATGAAATTTAAAAATGCATTACACATTACAAAAGTAATTCTAAAGTAATTCTTCAGCATACTAAATGTAATTTATTTCTTACTTTCTGTCTGTCAGTGCTGTTAAACCAAAACTATCAAAAATCATCTTCATTTATTAAAATAAAGTTGAAAAATAAAATATAAATATTAAACTTAAAAAACTTAATTAGAAAATTACAAATGTTGCCTTGACAACTAAATGAAATAAATATGTTTAAGTTGAAGTACTAGAAGAAAACTGAAATAAAAATAAATTAAAGCTAAATTTATAAATAAATTATAAATAAATAATAAATGACAAAAGCACACAACAAAATAACTAAAACTAAAATAAAATAAAATTAATACTAAAAAAGCTCATTCAAAAATATCATAATATTATAAAATTATAAAATATTATAACAAATAAATACTATAATACAATATAAATAATACTAAAATAACACTGCTCATTGTATAGAGAATAATATGGTTACAGAAAATTTGAAACAGTTCTAAAATCTCACATTATAGAGTATTAAACACTAACAAGTGCAAAGCATGCTGGAAACTAGGAAAAAATGGCTGTATTTTACATAAAATATGCTGCAAAATATAATTTCTTATTTTTTTCCTTGTGTTAATGGTGTGAACATGTTTTTGTAAGATATATAGATTATAAGGTATATAGATTTCATATCAGAGACAACCAGGTACTCAAGTTAGTTCTTTATCATTTAAAGCCTAATTTTGTAAGATAACACACTATTTTAAGGATTTATTTATGTGCACTATTGAAATCTGTGTCCGATCAACAGGATAAATTCCCTGCTGCTGTTTTTTTGAGGATGCAGAGCTTGTTTTCCGCAGTATCTGTGGTTATCACAGGTCGTGATAACCACAGTCTTGGTCGTGCACGCTTCTCTGTTTATATTCCCGTTTGCTGTTCGTATCTCCACCTCCACATATATCCTAACACACACACTCACACACATAACAAACAATAACACACAGACTCTTTCCTGCCGGTTGAATGAAGCAAAATTCATTGTGTTCTTATCGGTGCGGTAAGCTGCATCTTCCTATCTGAGTCACTGGGGGAATAAAGTTTGTGTCTAAACCGCAGTGAGCACACACAAATGCAACACATATGCTCTTAAACATCCACTTTGTCTCAGATGTGTTGGTTAAAAGAAATAAAAACAGAAACAAATGAGACAATTGTTGCCATAGCACTAATATGGATAGCATACATACACTATCAGTTTGGACTGGAGTCGGTAAGATTTTGTAATATTTTCGAAAGAAGTCTCTTATGCTCACCAAGGCTGAATTTATTTGATTGAAAATATAGTAAAAACAGTAATACTGTGAAATATTATTACAATTTAAAGTAACTGTTTTCTATGTGAATATATGTTAAAATGTAATTTATTTCTGTGATGCAAAGCTGAATTTTCAGCATAAATCTTCAGTCACATGATCCTTCAGAAATCATTCTAATATGCTGATTTGATGCGCAAACGTTTATTTGATCAGTTTAATGCATCCATGCTTAAAAAAAAATGTCCAGTTAAAAATAAAAAATAAATAAACAAAACTAATCTTACTGACCCCAAATTTGAGTGGTGAGAAATGTTTGATTTCATATTGAGATCTCTGACTTTTGATTGCAGACTTAAGTATCCTGGCAAATCTGAGCACAGTTTGAGACAATATTGATTTTCCTGAAACTCAAAAAATCTGGTAAGGCAGGAGAGTTAAGCATTTGAGAAATAATTAGGATTTTAACCCTTAAACGCATACCTCGGGTCTTTAGTGACCCGGGACATCATTCACTATCCTCCTCCTCATTCATTTTTTAAAGTTAGACATCAACCTTCTCAGTATTCCTCAATCTATTAATTATAAACAATATAACAAGAAAAAAAAAATAAAGTTATAAAAGAATGCCTGTTTTCCCATTCATTTTTTGTAAAAAATTGTATAGGGTCGCTAACGACCTTTTTTCTGCACAACAAAAATTGAGGGCCCTATTTTAATGTTCTAAGCGCATCTTCTAAAGTGCATGGCGCAAGTGCACTTAGGGCGTGTCCGAATCCACTTTTGCTAGTTTAATGACGGGAAAAATGGTCACCTGGCGCATGGTCTAAAAGGGTTGTACCTAGTCTCTTAATGAGTCATGGGTGTGTTTTGGGCATAACGTGCAATAAACCAATCAGAGTCTCATTTCCCATTCCCTTTAAAAGCCAGTTGTGCTCGCACCATGGTGGATTGCAATTTACATGGCGGAATTTGCGAGCGGAAAGACTGAACGCTTCTCCAGAGAGGAATCCTTTCATTTTTAATATATAAAAATGTTCGTGTGCCGCTGCGCATCCCTGTGTGTGTAATAAGAAGAGTGTACGTGCGTTGTGGACCCGCCTCATTTTCAGACCAGCACGCCCATGGGCGCACAAATGGGTGCAAATACATTTGCTATTTAAACAACTTGCCGCAGGACGCGAAAATGATAACTGCGTCGGGCTGAAACTAGCAAAAAACACTTGTGTCTGCCTGCCGTCGCATTGTGCCAGGTGTATGATAGGGCCCTGAATGTTTGATGACTGAATAAGTGCAATTCACCTTTATTAAGGTGGCAATGTCTGATACACAATGATGAAGTGACGTTTCACTCATAGTTACCGCAGGCAGAAAACAAAAGAATAGGAAGCATCATCAGCAAAACTTTAAATGGCTCAGTGATTTCCTGCAGAGCAACTTCTGAACGCAATCTACAAACCCGATTCCAAAAAAGTTGGGACACTGTACAAATTGTGAATAAAAACAGAATGTAACGATGTGGAAGTTTCAAATTTCAATATTTTATTCAGAATACAACATAGATGGCATATCAAATGTTTAAACTGAGAAAATGTATCATTTTAAGGGAAAAATAAGTTGATTTTAAATTTCATGGCATCAACACATCTCAAAAAAGTTGGGACAAGGCCATGTTTACCACTGTGTGGCATCCCCTCTTCTTTTTATAACAGTCTGCAAACGTCTGGGGACTGAGGAGACAAGTTGCTCAAGTTTAGGAATAGGAATGTTGTCCCATTCTTGTCTAATACAGGCTTCTAGTTGCTCAACTGTCTTAGGTCTTCTTTGTCGCATCTTCCTCTTTATGATGCTCCAAATGTTTTCTATGGGTGAAAGATCTGGACTGCAGGCTGGCCATTTCAGTACCCAGATCCTTCTACGCAGCCATGATGTTGTAATTGATGCAGTATGTGGTCTGGCATTGTCATGTTGGAAAATGCAAGGTCTTCCCTGAAAGAGACGACGTCTGGATGGGAGCATATGTTGTTCTAGAACTTGGATATACCTTTCAGCATTGATGGTGCCTTTCCAGATGTGTAAGCTGCCCATGCCACACGCACTCATGCAACCCCATACCATCAGAGATGCAGGCTTCTGAACTGAGCGCTGATGACAACTTGGGTTGTCCTTGTCCTCTTTAGTCCGGATGACATGGCGTCCCAGTTTTCCAAAAAGAACTTCAAGTTTTGATTCGTCTGACCACAGAACAGTTTTCCACTTTGCCACAGTTCATTTTAAATGAGCCTTGGCCCAGAGAAAACACCTGCGCTTCTGGATCATGTTTAGATATGGCTTCTTTTTTGACCTATAGAGTTTTAGCCGGCAACGGCGAATGGCACGGTGGATTGTGTTCACCAACAATGTTTTCTGGAAGTATTCCTGAGCCCATGTTGTGATTTCCATTACAGTAGCATTCCTGTATGTGATGCAGTGCCGTCTAAGGGCCCGAAGATCACGGGCATCCAGTATGGTTTTTCGGCCTTGACCCTTACGCACAGAGATTGTTCCAGATTCTCTGAATCTTTGGATGATATTATGCACTGTAGATGATGATAACTTTAAACTCTTTGCAATTTTTCTCTGAGAAACTCCTTTCTGATATTGCTCCACTATTTTTCGCCGCAGCATTGGGGGAATTGGTGATCCTCTGCCCATCTTGACTTCTGAGAGACACTGCCACTCTGAGAGGCTCTTTTTATACCCAATCATGTTGCCAATTGACCTAATAAGTTCCAAATTGGTCCTCCAGCTGTTCCTTATATGTACATTTAACTTTTCTGGCCTCTTATTGCTACCTGTCCCAACTTTTTTGGAATGTGTAGCTCTCATGAAATCCAAAATGAGCCAATATTTGGCATGACATTTCAAAATGTCTCACTTTCAACATTTGATATGTTATCTATATTCTATTGTGAATAAAATATAAGTTTATGAGATTTGTAAATTATTGCATTCCATTTTTATTCACAATTTGTACAGTGTCCCAACTTTTTTGGAATCGGGTTTGTAATATTACTGTCACGGTCACTTGATGGTGGATCTGGTGAAGAAGCTGTCAGCGATCAAAATATTGAATTTGAAGATGTTGAAAATGGTAGTTTTGCAAATATGTTTGAGATGGCAAATATGAGGCAGATGCTGAGTCTATTGGCAAATGAGCTCTGACGAGGACAGTGATGATGATGGTATAAAACATCTGCTCAAACTGAACCCTTACAAGCTCCAAAAAGTAACAAAATATGCTTTATTTTATTCTTCTGTAATTGTTACTTTAATATCAGGAGAGTTTTATATTATTGCGACAGGTAGAGATCCATCTGTGTTAGATATAGATCCGGGTCGCTAAAGACCTGAATATGAAAGAATGATTGGCGAAACATTCATACTTTTAAAGAGATCTTTTTTGTGGTTTTTCTTTCAAATCAAGAATCCCCTTTAATGTCACACCACCAAAACACATTAATGTAGTGGAGGGTGAAAGTCTTCCTTTAGCTGAATGAGTAGTCAAATGGTTTCTCTAAACAAAATAACAATCTGCTCCTCAGAAATCACTGCAGTTGAGCAAGTCCTTCTCAAAATCCTGCTGAGAAAGCAGCAGACGCATAAGCATCAGGTGTGTCTGTGTCTGTGTGTTTTCAAGGATATTAGTGTGAATTCCGCTCATGTCCAAAGAATGGGATTCTGAGCAGAACATTGGACACTCAGTCAATCCAGTGAGAGCCATAAGTGATGCAAAGCCTTTCTGAGTGGTTTAGCTTCAGCATGACAAACTCACACACACACACACGTTCTTCTGCAGTCCACCTGCTGTGAAAGTCTATAAAAGTGTGAAAGACACTGGTACTAACTCAGGGTTACGTGACGTTGTTGGAGCTGATAAGCGCTTTCATCTCATGCCACTGGAGGGCAAACCCCACAGAGACGAGCGTCATCCTCTTCGTCACACTCATCATCCTCACGTCACTTGACAAGTTTTCTTTAGAGGACGTTTGAAAGTTGTCAATCACAGCGCATTCATACATAAATCTTCTGCTTCTTCAGTAGGCTGATGAAATTATAAGGGTTGAGGAGATCTCATCCATAGAAACTGACCTCGTATGATTCAATTTGGGAAACAAATCAGCAGATTTGCCAGTTTCAGCGCAAATGCAAATTCCTTTCTCAGAAATGAATCAGGAACTTCTGGAACTAAACACTCAATGGATAACAAAAACAGGCAGTTTTATCATTTAAAAATAATAACCTATTGAATTACAGAATATAAAACTTGAACTGAAATTTAGTTTAATGTTTTGGGTAGGCAACAGACACAAGCAATGCTAGCATATGAGGCACATTTAAAGTATTTAAATAACATGCAAATAAAAAAAAAATGTGTTTGTTTTTTGCTTTAGATCAAATAGATACAGGCTAATTTGTAATATCTAAACATTTTGGTTCCAAATGATTTGATATTTAGTGCATAGCATAGCTGAGATGTGTTGATATTGATATGTAAGGAACAAACATCAGTATGTTTTCACTCAAAATATGCTTTAAAAATGATTTACATTACTGTTGGTCAGATTTCAATGTTGAAAACAGTTGTGCTGTTTAATATTTTTGAGGAAACTGTGATACATTTTTTTTCAGGATTCTTTGATGAGTAGAAAGTTAAAAAATATTTGAATTATTTTGTAATATTATAAATGTCTTTACTGTTTGATCAATGTAATGCATCCTTGCTAAATAAAAATATTAATTTCGTTTTTTATTGCTGATGAACCTAAAAATAAATTAATAAAATGTGATTGCCAATTAACAAAGAACATTTAACTAAAAATATAGGCATACTTGCACGTAAGAAATACATTTACCATTTATAGTCCAAAGTAATGCATAAATTACAAACCTGATTCCAAAAAAGTTGGGACACTGTACAAATTGTGAATAAAAACAGAATGCAATGATGTGGAAGTTTCAAATTTTAATATTTTATTCAGAATACAACATAGATGACATGTCAAATGTTTAAACTGAGAAAATGTATCATTTTAATGGAAAAATAAGTTGATTTTAAATTTCATGGCATCAACACATCTCAAAAAAGTTGGGACAAGGCCATGTTTACCACTGTGTGGCATCCCCTCTTCTTTTTATAACAGTCTGCAAACGTCTGGGGACTGAGGAGACAAGTTGCTCAAGTTTAGGAATAGGAATGTTGTCCCATTCTTGTCTAATACAGGCTTCTAGTTGCTCAACTGTCTTAGGTCTTCTTTGTCGCATCTTCCTCTTTATGATGCACCAAATGTTTTCTATGGGTGAAAGATCTGGACTCCAGGCTGGCCATTTCAGTACCCAGATCCTTCTACGCAGCCATGATGTTGTAATTGATGCAGTATGTGGTCTGGCATTGTCATGTTGGAAAATGCAAGGTCTTCCCTGAAAGAGACGACGTCTGGATGGGAGCATATGTTGTTCTAGAACTTGGATATACCTTTCAGCATTGATGGTGCCTTTCCAGATGTGTAAGCTGCCCATGCCACACGCACTCATGCAACCCCATACCATCAGAGATGCAGGCTTCTGAACTGAGCGCTGATAACAACTTGGGTTGTCCTTGTCCTTTTTAGTCCGGATGACATGGTGTCCCAGTTTTCCAAAAAGAACTTCAAATTTTGATTCGTCTGACCACAGAACAGTTTTCCACTTTGCCACAGTTCATTTTAAATGAGCCTTGGCCCAGAGAAAACGCCTGCGCTTCTGGATCATGTTTAGATATGGCTTCTTTTTTGACCTATAGAGTTTTAGCCGGCAATGGCGAATGGCACGGTGGATTGTGTTCACCGACAATGTTTTCTGGAAGTATTCCTGAGCCCATGTTGAGATTTCCATTACAGTAGCATTCCTGTATGTGATGCAGTGCCGTCTAAGGGCCCGAAGACCACGGGCATCCAGTATGGTTTTCTGGCCTTGACCCTTACGCACAGAGATTGTTCCAGATTCTCTGAATCTTTGGATGATATTTTGCACTGTAGATGATGATAACTTCAAACTCTTTGCAATTTTTCTCTGAGAAACTCCTTTCTGATATTGCTCCACTATTTTTCGCCGCAGCATTGGGGGAATTGGTGATCCTCTGCCCATCTTGACTTCTGAGAGACACTGCCACTCTGAGAGGCTCTTTTTATACCCAATCATGTTGCCAATTGACCTAATAAGTTGCAAATTGGTCCTCCAGCTGTTCCTTATATGTAGATTTAACTTTTCCGGCCTCTTATTGCTACCTGTCCCAACTTTTTTGGAATGTGTAGCTCTCATGAAATCCAAAATGAGCCAATATTTGGCATGACATTTCAAAATGTCTCAATTTCAACATTTGATATGTTATCTATATTCTATTGTGAATAAAATATAAGTTTATGAGATTTGTAAATTATTCCATTCCTTTTTTATTCACAATTTGTACAGTGTCCCAACTTTTTTGGAATCGGGTTTGTATGTTTCCAAGGTCAGAGGTCATATATCACAAACAAATTGATTTAGGAATAGTTTTAAGATAAACTGATTTCATAATAATGTCCAAAGGGTTAAGAAAGTATCCTAGATTTATCAAAAAATAGTCTGATTCTATTTTTAAAAAGATAATCATATTATACACATCAGTACTTTCATTTTATATTCCATAATTATTATTTTCAGTCAGTCTCACTCTGTCTCAGGTACATTGTTCTTGTGTATTCTCTGCTGACGTTTCCTCTACTCGTCTGCTTTTCAAATAGCGTGTACGTGAATAATCCTCATTATTTTCGGCTATAAATACCATTTCTCTCACAGCGTAATGACCCATCTGTGCAGTCTAGTGTGCGTACGGCCGCTGAGTGAGTTTTACCAGGGCCTGCTCTTCTTTAGATAGAGCGGCGGGCCGTAACTCAGGTCTAAAACAGATTACAGATGTCCGGAAGGATGGGCGTGAGCAAGATGGATGAAACCGCCCATCTCTCCGACATATTACTCACTTCTAATGAAGAGTCGGTGGATGGTGGGAGTGACGCAATGCCTGACGGAGGAGTGGAGGTGTAGAGGGAGTGTGAGGAGAGATAAGGAGGTAGTGAGGTGTCTGAAAGTCTCTTAGATAAGGCCGAATGAGCGGTGGTGATTGTGATTATCCTGCGGGAACACGGCGGAAATGGATCTCAGAGTGGAGTTTTAATAGGGCCGTGCACACACTCCTTCGTGCACCTCTCTTTTTTCCCTTTAAAACACACCGTGACTTCTCCTCCTCCTCTTCTTTGACCCTTGTGTCAGTGGAGCCCGGTGATAAATGGCAGGTTCGGTGGAAAGGAGAGCGAGAGGGGGTGTAATCGCTTCCTCTCCTCGTCCTTGTTTCGTCTAGTTTTCTCTTATCGTTGTCACTGGTAAACAGACGGAGCTTCACAGGGCTGGATTTGTCTTTGTGAAGGCCGCTGTTGACGCGAGCATCTCTCTTCTGCAGACAGCTGGAGAGCAATGCAGCCGAGCAGAGGTGTAATCTCAGACACCATCTCCCCGAACTCATTCACTGATAGCAGCCTCGATGAACAAACTGAAACAGCAACAAAACCAGCAGGATTACACCCAGAGCACGGTGGTAAAATAATGGCTCACCGCAGGTTCAATAAAGAACCCTCTTTTTATCAAGAACCATACTGTGGTGTAAAAAAGAGTTAACAAATTTGAATCGGTTCTCCTGTGGTGCCATAGGACATCACATGGAACCCATAATATCCGCCTGTGAATCTTTTATGGCATTATATAGAAGCAAAAATGCTCTATAATAGTTGTTTTATGTCATTATATGAAGGACATTTTTATGAATTTGAGGAACTGGAAAGCGTTCTGCTTATGGAACCTAACATGTTCTTTTATAATTCTTCTTAATGTTCTTCTATGGAATTATAGGAACTCGTAATGCTAATGGTCCATTTCCTTGTTCCATTAAGATTTATACAAAATGTTTTAATAAGCTCGTTTTTTTTTTTTTTTTTACTCATTTAAAATTCTTAATCCATAATATGTAAGGATTATTCAGTTAAATTTGATGAAATTTTACTATATTGAAATTCGTAAATCTTAAGTGCTTACATTTTTTGAGTGAATGTGTAACAATTCACCAGTGTGAGTGCCCCTGATCACCACCAGAGGACACTCCAACCCGGACTGTCATTCCATCATAGACTACATCACCCATAATCCTTTGCCCGGACTCATCAGCACTCACTGTTTACACCTGTGTCTCATTACCTCTGCCTATATCTAGCCTGTTCATCCTGTCATTCTTTGCTAAGTCTTGTTCTGTTGTTACACTGCACTTCTGAGCGTTCTCACCGGTTTCATGTCTCTTGGTTTGTTGGATTTCTTGCCTGTGTCTCGGAATACCCTTTTGCGTCTGTCTCCTGCCTTGTTTGCCTGTTTGGACTGCCTACCTGTGTTTTGACCTTCCCTGTACTTTTGACGACGATTGTGGATTACCCCAATAAATACTGCATTTGGATCCTCAACCTTCATGTCTCGGAGCAGTACGTAACAGAATGTTTTTAATGTAACCTTCTCCCTTGAAATACTTTGGTCAGTTCAAGAATCATTTATGCAATTTTATATCATTTATTTGATAGAATTAAAAGAGCAGTTTCATGCTATCCTTGTACTGGTCAAGGTTGATGGGATTTAGAAAGTAATTAGTAATAAGTAATGGAAACTTTTTTTTAGAGAGAGCAATTAGTACAGTAATGTAATTACACTGTTGAAGATGTAATTTATTACTTATTTTAGAATAACAAATCAAACACAAGGAACCTAATATGTTCTTTTATGTTGTCATATGGAACTTAATGTTCTTTGGAATCACTGCGAAAACCAACTTTTGGAACCTTTATTTGTTCCAAATAAGTACCTTAACTTAAAATGTAGTTTTATGGCATGATATGGAAGTTAGAAGAACCACAAAAGAACATTTATATTATGTGGAACTGAAATGTTCTTGAAAAGGGTTCTTCTATTTATAACACAGAGTTTAAAATTGTTTTAAAGGTTCTTCTATGACATCATATGGAACTTAATGCTCTATGGCATCATATTACTTAAAATGGTTATTTTCTAGCATCTGAATTTAAAATGTTCTTCTATGGTTCTGCCATGGCATTTCAGATTTTTTTCAAGAGTGCAGCTCATAAAATCCAAACTTTATCCTGCTGTTTCCCTCTACCATCCAGACAACTTTGAGACATGCTCTAAATCAGCTGGCAGACTAACCAGACCTGTGGTTTGAAAATGCAAAGGTTTTGTTAATGATTTTTCTGCCTGATGTTTTTAATGAAGTTTATGTTTGTACATTTTGAATAGAACATTTTAATAAACCTTGACAACCCTGCATGAAATGAACTGATGGAAGAGGCTTTCTATGCATAATAGAGAATATGTACTACTATCAAAACACCAACATTAAGGCATTAATGTGCCATTTACTCAGCAAGACAGGTGTAATGGAAAAGGATAGAAATGGAACAGCATGATGAATCACCAAAGAGAAAAAGACAAATAGAATTAGAGGCCATTAAGAGACAACAGATAATTATCACATCTTACCCATCACTGTCAATCACGAACCAGAGAGAGAGAAAGATAGAGAGAATGTGCACTCATGGAGCATTTATTTATTTATTATTAGTCTGAAACGTCTCAGGTAACACTGATTGTCCGGCTACTGAAGGACGTTTCATAAATAGAAGCATTCTGGCAGTTTATCACAATGAACCGTGATATTACAGGTCGAGTCTCTGCGCTCAGGTTTGCAGTCACGCTCCTCTGCTGAGATCTTCATTTGTCCTTTATAAAAATACCCAGGCTGATTGACAGCACCTGGAAATGAGGTCGTGTATCATTCTTACATCACATCGCATCATCACCGACATCACAAGCTCTCCCAAGTGTGAAACATTAACCGTCCGTTAGAAGACACCAGAAGTCAACTCCAGTCAAAGAGGACGGAGGACAAACTGGGACGCATGTCAAACGCAGAAGGTTTAACCTTCATAACCTTTATTTGACTGAAGCGAGATCCAGAAATACATTTCTTTTACAGGAGATTTTTACAGTAAAACCATAATATTCAGAGATAGTGACAGATAGACAGACAGATAAATAGATTGAAATGGAAAATTGGAAATGTACTCTAAAAAGTATTTTAAGTCGTTTAACTCTTATCCATTAATAACTTAATTCAATTAAACTATGGTGCTTGTTAATTAAAATGACATTTTACACAGTGAGCTTATTTTAACACACTACACTACTCGCTGATAATGCATGGGATACAGACGGTAAATGCTCAGGAGAAAGTGCGTCATACAGTGAGCTGAGCTCTGGGGAGAATATCAAGTGCTCTATAGAGAGAAGATGAAGCGTACTGCTGAGGGACAGGCAGCGGAAATGAAATGTTTCTGAAGATGTTACTGAAGCACAGCGGTGTTTCGAGGGCAAACAAGACTTCTGGTAAATAACATGCCTTTTGTCTGATGTATTTCCCAACACAGACACTTCAAAACTTTGATGGACTATAAACAGCAAGAGCACATGGTCATCTAGTGCACGGTTTAACTTTATAGACCAGATAGCAGGGTGATAAAATAGGATGTGTTCCTGGACCAACATCTTCTTCATACTCTTCCCGAAACAACATTCCTGTCAAACAGACATCCCAAACTCCATAATTCACACAACGATGAAAATGATGTCATCATTTACTCAACCTCATGCCATTCCAAACCTTTATGACATTCTTCTGTGGACAACAAAAGATAGTGAAAAAGAACAACATCAGACAGAAATCCAAGGTCATGCTTTCCACAAAGCAATGCACTTGAATTAACCTTCCATTTCCAGTGTGACAAATAAAACGGATGTTATTTCTGCTGTAATTTTCAGGGATAGTTTACCCAAAAATGAAAATTCTGTATAATCACTCGCATGTCGTTCTAAACCCGTAAGAATGAAGTTCTTTTTAATGAAATCTGAAAGACACTGTATCTCTCCCTCTGCTGACACACGCAACTACCACTTTGACGATTCAATAAGATCATAAAGAGTTTGTAAAACTAATCTATATGAATTAAATGATTAAATCCAAATTTTCTGAAGAGACATGATTACTTTATATGATGAATAGATTGAATTTAGGCTTTTATTCACATATAAACATTCATCAACTCACACATCAGTTGTGGTAAACGGAAGCTCAAGCATGTTCGCTTGACATGTGAGAACCAATGAGGCTCATTCTCGTGTTACGCAGCACGTTTGAGCTTCCTCAAGAACCAATGAGGTTCATTCTCGTGTTACGCAGCACGTTTGAGCTTCCTCAAGAACCAATGAGGTTCATTCTCGTGTTACGCAGCACGTTTGAGCTTCCTCGAGAACCAATGAGGTTCATTCTCGTGTTACGCAGCACGTTTGAGCTTCCTCTAGAACCAATGAGGTTCATTCTCGTGTTACGCAGCACGTTTGAGCTTCCTCAAGAACCAATGAGGTTCATTCTCATGTTACGCAGCACGTTTGAGCTTCCTCAAGAACCAATGAGGTTCATTCTCGTGTTACGCAGCACGTTTGAGCTTCCTCGAGAACCAATGAGGTTTGTTCTCATGTTACGCAGCACGTTTGAGCTTCCTCAAGAACCAATGAGGTTCATTCTCGTGTTACGCAGCACGTTTGAGCTTCCTCAAGAACCAATGAGGTTCATTCTCATGTTACGCAGCACGTTTGAGCTTCCTCAAGAACCAATGAGGTTCATTCTCGTGTTACGCAGCACGTTTGAGCTTCCTCAAGAACCAATGAGGTTTGTTCTCATGTTACGCAGCACGTTTGAGCTTCCTCAAGAACCAATGAGGTTTGTTCTCACGCGTCAAGCAGGTTTGGCTGAGCTTCTGTTTATGTCAGCTGATCAATGTTTATATGTGAACAAAAGCCTAAAGTAAATCTGTTCATCATATAAAGCGATTGTGTCTCTCCAGAAAATTTTGACTAAACCACTCAATTCATATTGATTTGTTTTATGATTTTATAGATTTGCTTTATTAACTTTTTGAAGTGTCAAGGACAGAAAGATCTCAGATTACATCAAAAAGATTTTGATTTGTATTCCGAAGAGGTGAGTAATTAATGACAGAATTTTCATTTTTGGCTGAACTAACCCTTTAACTCCTTTTGGGAAAATAAAATAGGATGTGTTCCTGGACCAACATCTTCTTCATACTCTTCCCGAAACAACATTCCTGTCAAACAGACATCCCAAACTCCATAATTCACACAAGGACGAAAATGATGTCATCATTTTCTCATGTGAGTGACAGATCTCATGTGAGTGACAGGTTGCCCTGCCCTCACGCCAGTAAACATCAGAGAAGAGATGAGATGTCGCTGCATGAGGGAGGGGGTTATTTTAATTAAAGATTAAATTAAATTAAAGAGGGCACATGAATTAAAAAAATTATGATGTGCACAGATAAATCATTTATAATAAACACTGCAATATTCCATAAAAAACAAGAATTGTCAATTTTTCATTTCATGGTGACTTTAATAATTTAAAGAATGAAAAAAGACTGACATAGAAGCAGAGCTCACAGAGATGTCTACACACTATCAGAAATATTATTATCGTATATGCCTGTAGAATACAAAGTATAGCAATCAGCTTATGATAAATACATTCCTTTCATTTCAGAAAAATGTCATTTTAAATAATTGAAATGTATATAAAAAAATGTTATTTAATGTTCAGTTTGCTTTTGGAAAGAAATCAAGGAAATGACAGCTGCTAACGTAAGGCCATGAGGACTCATAACATGGTTCATAACAAATGGTTTAATGCATCATAGAGCATTACACATGCAGGGACTTTCATGCATCCGTTTCATTTGCCTTTCTTCTTCTGTTGTTCCTGGAAGAAGTCATTGCACGCAACCGTCAGCGCCGCCACCAGCACAACAAACTCGTTAAAGTCAACTTCGTTGTCCTTGTTGGAGTCCAGATCGTTCATGATCTTTTCCACCAGCATGGGGTCCTTCTGGGACTAAACAAAGAGAGGATAAACAAAACAACTCAGCACAGCATGTAATATATCAGTTTTATATTGTGCATTTATTGGTCAAATCAACATTCCAGCCATGTTAAAATAAGATATATAATATTTTCTATATACATTTTTTATTATATATTAAAATACTACACACACATATATACACTAATCGGGCATAACATTATGACCACTGAAAGGTGAAGTGAATAACACTGATTATCTCTTCATCACGGCACCTGTTAGTGGGTGGGATATATTAGGCAGCAAGTGAACATTTTGTCCTCAAAGTTGATGTGTTAGAAGCAGGAAAAAAGGGCAAGCGTAAGGATTTGAGCGAGTTTGACAAATTCAAATTGTGATGGCTAGACAACTGGGTCAGAGCATCTCCAAAACTGCATCTCTTGTGGGGTCTTCCCGGTCTGAAGTGGTCAGTATCTATCAAAGTGGTCCAAGGAAGGAACAGTGGTGAACCGGCGACAGGGTCATGGGCGGCCAAGGCTCATTGATGCACGTGGGGAGCGAAGGCTGGCCCGTGTGGTCCGATCAAACAGACGAGCTACTGTAGCTCAAATTGCTCAAGTTAATGCTGGTTCTGATAAAAAGGTGTCAGATTACACAGTGCATCGCAGTTTGTTGCGTATGAGCTGCATAGCCACAGACCAGTCAGGGTGCCCATGCTGACCCCTGCCCACCGCCGAAAACACCAACAATGGGCATGTGAGCATCAGAACTGGACCACGGAGCAATGGAAAAAGGTGGCCTGGTCTGATGAATCACGTTTTCTTTTACATCACATGGATGGCTGGGTGCATGTATGCTTACCTGGGAACACATGGCACCAGAATGCACTATGGGAAGAAGGCAAGCCGGCGGAGGCAGTGTGATGCTTTGGGCAATGTTCTGCAGGGAAACCTTGGGTCCTGCCATCCATGTGGATGTTACTTTGACACGTACCACCTACCTAAGCATTGTTGCAGACCATGTTCACTCTTTCATGGAAACGGTATTCCCTGGTGGCTGTGGCCTCTTTCAGCAGGATAATGCGACCTGCCATAAAGCAAAAATGGTTCAGGAATGGTTTAAGGAGCACAACGAGTTTGAGGTGTTGACTTGGCCTCCAAATTCCTCAGATCTCAATCCAATCGAGCATCTGTAGGATGTGCTAAACAAACAAGTCCGATCCATGGAGGCCCCTCCTCGCAACTTACAGGACTTAAAGGATCTGCTGCTAACATCTTGGTGCCAGATACCACAGCACACCTTCAGGGGTCTAATGGAGTCCATGCCTCGACGGGTCAGGGCTGTTTTGGCAGCAAAAGGGGGACCAACACAATATTAGGAGTATTATACGGTGTATATACACAGTGGATTCTGAAAGGATTCAGACTGTTTAATTTTTTAATATTTAAAAATAATTAATATTTTTTTATATGTTAATATTTTGTTATGCTGCTGACTTATTTAAATTAATTTAATTTAATTTAATTTAAATGTATGTATATTCATGTTTATAAATTAATTAATTAATATATTTTGATTAGGTTAAATATTTATAAAAACAAAATTCTTTGTCGAACTGTTTCATTGAAGTTTTTTTCAGTCTGGATTAATATTTGTTGTATTCAACCCTTACAATGCAGGCCCCTAGGGCCAAAATGCATTGCCTTAAGGTTGTTTATGTTTGTTTTGATACGAGCACTAACTCTATCTTGTATGTCAATGATCCTTGTTGCAATAGCCTATTTCCAGACCATCCAAAAAACATCATCAGATCAGACTCACGGATGTCCATCTGTCTATCCTGACATTTGTTCCACGTGAGCACGATTGGGCAAAACCCAGTGGCGGTGCATCTGTCCCAGTCGTGCCACTGGTAACCATTGAGCCGTAACTTTAAAACCATCAAAGTCCATCAGCCTGTGGCTACACGGTATGATTGACTATCTGTGTGTGTGTGCGGTTAACACATTAAGCCACCAGACACAGTTTAACATCTCACTCATTACTCTTTCTGCCTCCTAGTGTTACAGTACACACTCCCGAGAGAGAGAGTGTGTAGTGGCGAGGGAGAGGTGAGAATCTATATCGGGCTGTGTTCCAGCCAGTAATTGATGATGCGTAAGCAACAGCCTCCTTCTGATGATGCGTACACAGCTGAGACCCACATCTCACGAAAACACATCCAGCTCATATTTCACCCAAAAAATTAAATGAAGAAATTGAATAATTATGTTATGTAAGGGGGAAAAAAGCCTGTTTTTGAATCATTAAAATTTTGTTGCATTGAGACATTATTTGCATGACAATTATGCACATTTGTCCCCATAATCAAAACGCAATCATAACATTCTACTCTTCAGTTTTTACTTTTTTTAGTTGCATTCAACTGTATTTTTCATTTAAATTAGTATAAATTAGCACAGATTATGTAAATCACTATAAATAAATGAAAATACATAACAATAGAAACTAACCTAACCTATATCATATAATACACACCATTAATACACACACTATATATATGCGTGTGTATTAATGGGAATTGGAGTTTTTTTAATTACAATGCTGAATATTACAAAAACGTCATAAAATAACTAGTGCTGGGCAATCGATTAATCCGCATCCAAAATATAAGTTTGTGTTTACATAATATATGTGTGTGTGTGTACTGTGTATAATTATTATGTATATATAAATACATACACATGCATGTATACATTTAAGAAAAATATGTTATATTTATATATCAAATATTTATATTTATTTATAAGATAAATTATATAAATATATATACATGCAAATATTTCTTAAATATATACATGAAGGAGTGTGTATTTATATATACATAATAATTATACACAGTACACACACACATATATTATGTAAACACAACCTTTTATTTTGGATGCGATTAATCGATTGCCCAGCACTAAAAATAATGTAAAAAAAACCTAATAATGTTCCTAAAATTAGGCCTTTCCTTCAGTAATTAATTTTTAATAATTTTAATATTACTTATTATTTCTTTATTTTAATTTTGAGGTGAAATATGATTTGGATACATTCTTCGTTGGGTGAAAGATATTACTTTCCCCTAATTAATTACTGTAATTTAATTAGTAAATAAGGGAATACTCTTAATTTGTCTGTTATTTTAATTACAGTTACTTCTGATGTAATTGCATTAAATACTGTATAAACTATACAACAATTCTATTTAAAACAATAGTGGATTTAACATAAAAAATGTAACATCTAATGTTAAAATGTGTTTTGCTTCTCGCTTGAAATACTTTGGTCAGTTCGAGAATAATTTATGCAATTTTATATTATTTATTTGAAAAAATTTAAAGTAGTTTCATGTTGTATCGTTCAAATGGTCGAGGTTGATATGGGATTTAGAAAGTATTTAGTAATAAGTAATGCAATATTAGAGTGATGCAATTCAGAGAGAGTAATTACTACAGTAATCTAATTACACTGTTGAAGATGTAATTAGTAGCTAGTAATTAATTACTTAATTAAATAGTAATTAGTAACTTACCCAATATTGATTCTATACAGTTTCATGAGATTCACTCAAAGTGGGAGGAGAGGCAACCTATTTTCCTCTTGATACACACACACACACACACACACACACACACACACGCACACACAGCTCAAATGCCCGAATGCGAAAAGGATCTGTGTGGAAACCCTACTTCAACAGAGAGACACATCAGGACGCCGTTTGACCCAAGCTCTGTTTTCATTAACTTCGTTAACTGTTTTCATTTATATTCAGATAAAGTTTCCCAATTATGAATGGAGCTAGTTTTATGTAACGATAATGTATCTGATGGGAAAGAAATAATTCATTTAATTCATTTCCTCAGATTTGTAGCCAGCTCACCAAGTGGTCTGCCCCAGTGTGTGAGCTGGAATTACACGCCTGTGTACACACGAAATGAATTCAACGCAAACACAGTCAACAAGATGAAAAGTTCATGGCGAAATTAACCAAATCATTATCACTAATCAACACGCCGGAGCCAAAAGCTCACTCACATAAATAAGAGTGGGGATATGTGTTGGATGTCAAGATGAAATATTAAATCTTAATAGATGGAATTAAAGGATTATTTAGGGTTGACTAAGCAGTCAGTGAGGTGATGTTATGGGCTGTTTTCTTGAAGGAAAGAAAGCGCTTTGAACGTTCCCTCTCGCTCTCTGTGTGTTCATATAACAGCTCTCATGTGACATGAGGTCAAAAGATTGCTTAGTTCACATTATTTAAATTCCCTTCCTGATAAGGAAACCAAAATGAACCTCTATTTCCATCAATGCTTGCAAGAAACAAGCTGCAAATGAATAATAAACTTTATTTCTATATACAATGTCAAAATCCAATATAAGTCTTGATTGTGACAATTGCACTACGGTAGGTAACGTCTTGCGGTAACATGTACTGTAAATTAACTTGTAACTTAATTTAAAAAAGACAAGTATATCATTTAATATGACTGAATCAACCTGACTGCATTAGGTTATGCCATCAAAAGTTATTTTAAAGAGTACGGTCAGATAGAAATATTTCCTTATGGAGAACAATGTACATTTTCACTTTTAACGTGTGTTTATAAATTCATTGTGATGCCAGTCTATGCAAGTTAAGAAGATATTATAATAATATAATATAATATAATATAATATAATATAATATAATATAATATAATATAAATGTAATAAATTAAATTTATTAATAAATAAATGCAAAAATGTATAATAATTATATATTTTCTAAATGTATATATATATATAGTATAAATTCTATTTAATAATGAATATATATATATATAAACGCATGTTTATAAATTCATTGTGATGCCAGTATATGCAAGTTATATATATATATATATATATATATATATGTAGAATTAATAAATGAAAATTATTAGTAAATAAATACAAAAATGTATAATAATTATATATTTTCTAAATGTATATATATATATATATATATATAGTATCAATTCTATTTAATAATGAATATATAAAAAAATTGTAAATATATATATATTTACAGTGTGGATTAAGATTTGTTGTATTCAGATTTTATAAAGCAAGCCCCTTGGGACCAATAACATATCGTAAGATCTACGCAAATGATCAAGCTAAAGCAGAGACTGTGTGAATAAACAGTTTTTGACATTTCTGATTGCTAACCATGAGGAAGTCGGTGAGTTCGCTGTTTAGAAGATCCTTCAGCTCTCCTTTACTGAGCTTGTATTTGTCTCCCTCACTCCCCGAGTAGTTGTGGAAGACTGTGATGAGCGCATCCATGGCTCCCTCCAGTTTACTGGGCATGGCTGCAGCAGAGCACCTGTGGAGCGGAGCAGAGAGGAGACACGTCCAGTTCAACCCGGCACAACCGATGCTGGTCATGCATTATGTAATGCTTTCAATAGTGTTCTAGCTTAAAGGTTACATTTCTGGCGTGCCATTTAGTGGCCATATTCACTAAAAAACACTTCAAAAATACCATGATATTTTTCTGGACATGGTGCCATGGCATTACTATTATCGTTCAGTACCATGATCAAAGTACCATTGTCACAGCCAAAATACCTTTTTAAGAAGAAGTTGAGTATCACTTTAAGTATTAAAAAATAATTACTAGCCTTCTTTCAAATATCAACTGAGGTCTAAAGTTTGTTGGAAGAGAAGAGAAAAGTGTCTTACCTCGTTCAGAGCAGAGAAGTGAACTTCTGTGTGCGTTTGCGAACCAAGTGTTTTCTGGAGTGGGTGAAGTTGTTTATGAGGTAACCTGTACAGGAAAAGACCCTCCTCTGTTGTTGTGACGATGTAATGTAGCTCAGGTGTTGCACCATAGTAACCCTGTGATCTTGATCCGCACCCTACCACACACCTGCACAGAAAACACACTCCAAATAAAAGAGCAGCGGCCTCCTGAGAGCCCTTCATACAGACGGATACACACACACACAGAGAATATCCAGAACTAACTTTTATTAGTCATCAATGTATTTTAATCTATTGGTGTTTTGCTGAGTTTTATTGGATGCATGAAATCAGATTAACCTTTAAAGGCATGAATGTTTTGCCAATCATTCTTACATATTCAGGTCTTTAGTGACCCGGATCTTTATCTAACACGGATGGATCTCTACGAGTCGCGATAATATAAAACTCTCCTGATATTAGAGTAATAGTTACTGAAGAAGAAAATAAAGCATATTTTGTTATCTTTTGGAGCTTGTAAGGGTTCAGTTTGAGCAGATGTTTTATACCTTAATCATCACTGTCCTCGTCAGAGCTCATTTCCCAGTACATTCAGCATCTGCCTCATATTCGCCATCTCAAACATATTCTCAAAACTATCATTTTCAGCATCTTCAAAATCAATATTTTAGATCGCTGACAGCTTCTTCACCAGATCCACCATCAAGTGACCGTGACACTAATATTAGATTGCGTTCAGCACTTGCTCTGCAGTAAATCTCTGAGCTATTTCAAGTTTTGCTGATGTGACTTCCTATTCTTTTGTTTTCTGCCTGCGGTAACTATGAGTGAAACGTCACTTCATCATTGTGTATCAGACATCGCCACCTTGTGGAATAAAGGTACATTGCACTTATTCAGTCATCAAAGATACAATTATTGTTGTGCAGAAAAAATAGACACTGTTACACACCTTGGGTCATTAGCGACTCTATACATACACTATACAAACAGGCATTCTTTTATCATTTTTTTTCTTGCTATATTGTTTATAATGAATTGATTGAGGAATACTAAGAAGGTTGATGTCTAAATTTAAAAAATGAATGAAGAGGAGGGTGGTGAATGATGTCCCGGGTCACTAATGACCCGTATGCGTTTAAGGATTAACTATGAACATGATCCACTAAAGCATCACAAACACATAGTTTGCAAATACTTTTCTTCATTTTGAACAGCATATCTATTGTTTTATCATTTAAGTCATTTTTGTGATACATTTAATTTGAAAGGTGTGCTTGTGCCATTTATTTTTTTTTAAATAAATGACCTTAATAATTTGTTATATAATGCAATGACATTCATACTCTACTGTTCAAAATATTTTTAGAAATTAATACTTTTATTCAGTGAGGATGCATTCAATTGATAAAAATAACAGTAAACATTTCATAATGTTACAAAAGATTTCTATTTCAAATAAATGCTGTTCTTTTCAACTTCATATTCATTGAAGAATCCTGAAAAGAAAAGTATCAGTTTCCACAAAAATATGAAGCAGCACAACTGTTTTCAACATTGATAATAATCAGAAATGTTTCTTGAGCATCAAATCATCATATTAGAATGATTTCTGAAGGATCATGTGACACTGAAGACTGGAGGAATGATGCTGAAAATTCAGCTTTGATCACAGGAATAAATTACATTTTAAAATATATTCAAATAGAAAACAGTTATTTTAATGTGTATAATATTTCACAATATTCTTGTTTTGCAATATCGCCCCAGTAAGCAAATTAAATTACTTTCAAAAACATTTTTAAACAAATGTTACCGACCCCAAACTTTTACTAGCCTGATTAACTAGTTTAACCAGCAAGACGTTCATGGTCAATCTGCTTCACCAGAAATATTATGCTGGTTGACCAACACCAAAACAGCTCTAGCAAGCATGGACAATTATGGAAATACATGCTTTCATCTATATAAGCTACAATCAGGATTGCCAGGTCTGCACAACAAAACCCACCCAATTGCTAATCAAAACTAGCCCAATCGCTTTCCGGGGGACTATAAAAACTACCCGCGGCAACAGTGTAAAAGTATCCCAATTCCGGACTTGGCAATACTAACAGAAGCTAGAAAAATGCAAAGCAGTAAAAGACAAAACAAAGAACAAGAAAATGTGTTTTTAAATAGAATTTATTTACATGAAATTCCTTTGATTGCAGTATGATGACATTTTGGTGCCTAGATGGCAGAGGCCCCCAGGGCCCTCTGGGACCCCACATGGGGCCTCTGTACACTGCCTGCCCCACGTCAAAAGGGCCCACCCTCATGTCTCCATATAGCTGGAGCGCCGAAGGGTTCAGAGTCATGGAATCTGACATCTCACATGATTCAATTTAATTCATGTCCGCAGCACAATTGGCAGGCTACATGTTTAAATACATACGGTTAGAAGAATTATATAGTGATGCTTGCCTTATCAAGCCCCTCTAAAAGCGATTCATCAGACATCAGCATCTCTGACCTTGAAGCATACAAAAGAGCTCATTTTGTTCATTAAGTCGTTGCAGCTGATCAAATAACAATGCCTATTACCTCTGCCTGCATGGGGAGTGAGAGCGTGAGTGAGAGAGGAGATAAGAGACTATTATTAAGGTTCTGTACTTGGCTCATCACTTGACTGGAGCTTATTTATTAAATCATGTGATTATTAGTGATTCATTGAACAAGACCACTAGATTCTGAACACAGATGGAGAGAGAGATGGATATGCTTGAAGGTCGTTTCACTTGTGATATACAGTATGTGGTTTAATTAATTAAAGGCCAGTTCACACCGAGAATGATAAGGATAGCAGGTTGCACTTTTCCTGCTTTAAATGCTCAAGCTCTTTAAAGTCACTTAATTGTGAATTTAAAACTGTTTACATCGATATCGTTTTCGTTATTGTGGGGTGTACGTTTCTTTTCTCATGGAATTATTAAAACATTTATCAAACGATTAGGCCTATTTGAACTTTATATAGCTTATCGTCCTTGGTGTGAATGGACATCTAGTTGTTTTTGTTCTATTCTGTCTGGTTGCTCAGAAAGGTTCAGTGCTTCGATTGGAAACTCCAGAAACATCCTCCGAGCAAAAGCGTTTACGTCACGACTATTATTGCTCGAAGGAACGGGACATGATGACGTACGCGGCGTTCTTGTTTTTCTAAAACGGGGCTAATAATGCCATGGCGTTTTCTCCTAGGTTTAAAAAACAACTTAAAATATGAGGATATACATTTGTGAAAATTAAGATTTATTTATTATTTATATTATAAAAGAACGAAAAGGTCGACTTAATAAAGTGTCGTCGTGTTTCGAGATCTCTCTTTCTCTCAAAGGATCAAGACGAGTCTATTTTTTACCTCCTGATTCTACCTGAGGGAGAGAGCAGAGGGGGTCAGGATGAGGCTCAGGTGTGTTTCACCCCCACCCCTTCAAGCTAAAAGTGTTTTCCGTTCATTAAGATGATGAAACGTTTCCCTTCGAACTGCTGTGTGAATTAGAGTGAGAGAACCTATTGAATTTGCATTAATGAGTGACCCATAAAGTCACGAAAATTTGTTTTCATATAAATTCTCAGTATTCATACTACTGTAATTGTCTAAACATCATTAAGGTAAACAGCAAAATGCAGCACATGGCAGTTTCATCACATCTTGTGACGGCTCGTTTCTGCATAGCCTGCTGTTTTAATGGCGATGTTTTTCTGACCTCTAGTGGCTCAACTTTGGCAGTGTCATTATTTTTTATATTTCAGCTACTACACTTTTAGTTTTAGTACAACTTTAGTACAACTTTGGTAAGATACACATACACACTGTGTCATACAATCCTTAAGAAATCATTTTGATGATTTTGCATTCAAGAAAATTTACTATCATCAATGTTGAAAACTGCTTAATAATTTAATGGAAACCGTGATACACTTTATTCAGGATTCTGTGATGAATAGAATATTCAAAAGAACAGCATTTATTTGAAACAGAAATCTTTTGTGACAATATAATGTGTGTAGCTACTACTGTCTTCTTCCATAAAATAAAATAAAATAAAATAAAATAAAATAAAATAAAATAAAATAAAATAAAAATTCCTACTGACTCCAAACTTTTGAACTGCAGTGTATATGATTTAATGTTTCAGTATTTGTTGATTAAAGCTCTATTTGGACTGGTTTAGTTTTAGGAGGTATAAATTATACCAGATCTGTGCGTTGCTAACGTTACTTGGATAAAGATTACAGTGTCTTAATAGATGGTCTGGTAAAAATAACCCCAGGTTAAACTATAATCCAATGCAAAAATTTAAAAATTACCTTATAACTGTCACCTGGCGGGACGCTTGTCGTTTTTTTTTTTCTTATCATATATTAGTAATCATCATAAATTAGGTATCATTCACAAACTCAAAATTCATCCTGTGAAAACGTTCTTTCACAAATGTTTGTAGAAGCAGTCTGCATGCCTAGGTGCTTGATTTTATACACATGTGGCCATGGAAGTGATTGGAACACCTGAATTCAATGATTTGGAGGGGTGTCCCAATACTTGGGCAATATAGTGTATGAAGCACCTGATAAAACCCTTTAAGTTTCTTTTCTTCTAAGAGTGTAAACTCCAGAACATCAAAGGTGAAATACCTGGATGCCTGTATTACACGTCTGTGAAAGCTGCAGGCTAGAAATCAACAACTCACTGCAACCAGATGATGATGAGCAAGTTGAGCAGCTACAGGAGCAGACAACTAATCCTGGTGCTCCTGAAAGCTCTTTGCAGCAAGTGAACTGGGCTGAAACCCTCCGTCAAGCTGTAGTGGCTTTGATTGTGCATCTGTGATGAGAAACAATGCCAGTTCAAGTCTCAACCAGATCACAAAAAATGCTGAAAACACTTTTATGCTAATGAAAAAACAAATACACACTGTTATGCAATAGAAAGATGCGTAAAGGCACATTTCACTCGAAAAGGAAAGTTCTTCTGTGAAACAAGAAAATAATATATTTGGACTTCTTTTTTTTTTTTTTTTGTCCATGCAACTAAGGTCAATGTTGTTCAGTCTTCACATACTTGAAATAGTCAGTCTAAAATGTCACATTCCTGCTGGAATACAGTCAAGTCAATTTTATCATTTATTTATTTAATTTTTATGCATTGATATTAATATCTTACATATACATTAACAGTGTATTACTTACAAATTGTAGTCAGTAACTAATTACATGACAAAAATTGTAGTTAGTAACATAATCCATTACATTTTAGGTAATATAATCGGACTACTTTTTGATTACTCTTAGATTACTTTTGAATTAACTCGTTTATTACATTGAATTGAATAGGTTAATATTGTATCACATTGATATAAAAATACAAAGAGAAAGAAATATATTCTTTATCATTTTTATCAACAACATGAAGTGCATTAAACATTACATTACAAAAGGGTTTCCCAAACTGGGGTTTGTGAAGGAACTGCAGGGGGTTTGTGAGTTTAATGAAAAGCTAATAATTAAATAAATCATAACATTTTAAATTAAAATAATTTTAAAATAACAACAATTATAATACAAAAACAGTTTGAAAGACAAACGCCTTCCAAAGACATATGGTTAAATGACTTACTGAGTGTTAATTCAAATAATAATTCATGTTTAATGAAAAAGAAGAATTAGGGAAAATCACTAAATTATGAATGATTTACTGCCGTTGTATGAATAATATAGGCTATAATCATGTAATCAATAATAGTCTGATTATGAGTATTTTAAACTGTAACAATCTAATTACTTTAATTAGATTACGTAATCCAGATTACATGTAATCAGTTACTACCCAGCACTGTACATTAATAGCTTAAAAAAATGACACACTTCACCATGTCTAACAGCATAATGACTCATAAGTGATTCATATCCAGTCTTTTTTACACCAATTTCTGTGATTTTTTCATACATCCTCTGGTAATTAGTTTACAGATATATATATCCTGAAAACAAATCATACAAATCAAGGAACGATGTTGTCTCTATCATGAAGATTTTTTTTGCGTGAGAAGTGGATCATTACTGACTCCATAGAGAGCGGCTCAGTGGCTGTCTGCCCTGTCCTGCTCTCAGCTTTTTTTTCTGTTTGAACAAACAACTTTATTCTGTAAAAAGATTAATGCTTGACCACAGTGACACCCAACTGCAACTTCCTGGTCTGAAAAACACCAAAATATAAACAAGGGCTTTTCATCTCAGTGAAGGGCTGACAGAAAAGCTATGATTAATGAGAGTCAGAAAGAGAAAGAGAGAGAGAGAGAGAGAGAGAGAGAGAGAGAGAGAGAGAGAGAGAGAGAGAGAGAGAGAGAGAGAGAGAGAGAGAGAGAGAGAGAGAGAGAGAGAGAGAAAACTGGGCTGTGCAGGCCTACTCATCCTTATACAGAGATGGGTTGTTTAGGATGCATTTTCTACTCAAGTCTAGCCAGACAAACATATGAATATTAATGAAAATGTTGTGTTATGTCAATTTATGTAAAGGTCACTCTAATTAATTTATATTAATAGAAGGTTTTTAAAAGGTGCAACAGGAAATGAGATGATGTGGTAAAAAAAAATTCTGCTGTAATGTTGAGGACAGTTGCTCTATCCGTTTCAACATTTGTCTGTTACACAAAGACAATTAAAAGCGGTTAAAGGAATAGTTAACCTAAAGCTCAATCTTGTGTCATTTCAAACACATATGACTATCAACTGTGGAACAAAAATAGAGAAATATTGAAGAATTTGTGTATTTTTTCCCTATGCAATGGTAATGAATGGGAACTAAAGCTTTAAAAAGGACGCAAAAGTACCATAAAACTAGTAAAAAAAGAGCCTAGTTGATGATAAACGTTTCTTTTAAGAGTGTTAACCTTCTGAAGTCATAAAATAGCTTTGGGTGAGAAACTGTGAGTGAATTTAGCACAGTCTAATTTGTGAACAAATCATTATTTGATTCAGATCTTTTCAATGACTATTCACAAATTGGACATTGTTACTTCTGTGAAAGCTAGCGAAAGCTAGACTAGGACTAATGGCAAGATTTTCAGTAAATAATGACTATGATTTTATGTTTCTTACACAAAGATGTCATATAACTTCAAGTTATGGACCATTTTTATGATACTTTTGAGGTCCTTTTTGATGTTTAAATCTCCAGTTATTCACTGCAATTGCATAAAAAGACCAACCCATCAAATTCACCTTATGCTTTCCGAGGAAGAAAAAAAGTCATACAGGTTTGGAAGAACATGAGTAAATAATGACAATATTTTTATTTAAAGTGAGCTACATCTCACAATCCAATTTCTGATGCCTTTTTTTTATTTTATTATTTATATACTATTATACATTGGCACAAATCTTTACATTGACTCGCTGCTAAAATTGTATGCAAATATCCATAAAACCTGTACCAAGATATATCTGATCTGACACGGAAATAGTAGGTTTCACAGCCTTTTGTTATTGTCAGTTATCGGCTGTGCACTTAAATGTATGATATGAATTGTGATTCTTGCATACTGTAAAAACATTTATACCACCTCATTCAGCAGAATTAACGATGACATTAAATTCTGATAATGAATGTTTGTGCGTCGTTTGAGACAGAATTGCAATGCATCAATGAATCATTTTGATCTTCATCATTAGTAGTGTTTGCAATACACATGATTCATATCAAGCAAACAAACAGAGATCTCTGGTTTTTCTCTTCATTTCTAGGTCAGAAATGAGTGGTGCAGGGACTTAACGGTTCGGCTGGTCAAATGTTGGATCATCCTCGAACTACCAATGAAAGAGCGTTCACACAGACACACACCATACCAAGAGAAGGGGAGCTTGGTGGGGGGGGGAGTGAGAGAGAGAGAATGAAAGAGAGAGAGAGAGAGAGAGAGAGACGCTACAGATGCAGGAGGTGGTGCTTGGACACATTTTAGAGGCGTAAAGGCCTGCCTCATTTGGTGCAGATCAGATCATTTACAAAAAGCCACATCCACCACTCAAAACAAGAGAAAGTCGCCGCCGGACACTGCCAGCATCCTCACCATCCTGCCGCAGGAGTAACAGCTGCCGGCTGTTGCATCAACAACACGTAGCTGGCCATGAGTCCTGGCAGTATGCGCGGCATGCTGGACGTCAGCAACGTAACCTGGGCTCTGTCGGAGTGCTCCGTGCTGCAGCCCATGTGGGATTACCTCCAGCAGAACCATGAGAGCAGCTTGCGCTCGCCGTTGTTTCCCGTCATCATCTCGGTGTTCATGTACCTGGTGCTGGTGTTCTTCTACACCGTGCTGGACCTGCTGGCGCCCACCTGGCCCTCCATCCGCCGCTACCAGATCCACCAGGACCGCACCGTCACCTGGTCCAACATCGGATCCACTTTGGCGCTCACCACGTACAACCATCTGCTCTACATCTTCCCTGCCGCCGTGGCCCAGTGGCTCTGGCGGCCACCTGTGCCGCTGCCCCGTGAGGCGCCCACGCTCACCGCCTTCCTGCTGGGCATCGTGGGCTGCACGGTGGTGTTCGACTTCCAGTACTACTTGTGGCACCTTCTGCATCACCGTGTGGGCTGGCTGTACCGCACCTTCCACGCGCTCCACCACCAGTACAGGCAAACCTTTAGCCTGGTCACGCAATACCTGTCTGCCTGGGAGCTCTTCAGTGTGGGCTTCTGGACCACCGTGGATCCTTTGCTGCTCCAGTGTCACTGTCTCACAGCCTGGGCGTTCATGCTGTTCAACATCTGGGTGTCCACCGAGGACCACTGCGGGTACGACTTCCCTTGGGCGATGCACCGTCTGGTTCCCTTCGGCCTTTGGGGCGGCGCGCTGCGGCACGACGCTCACCATCAGCAGCCGAGCACCAACTTTGCGCCTTTCTTCGCTCACTGGGACTGGCTGGGGGGCACGGCGACCATGCCGGCTCCTGTGAAGACAAAAACACAGAGAGAAAAGGACGAAAAGGAAGCCTGAGGCTCGCTTTCCCTTTCACACCCTCGCTCTCATCTCTCTCCTTTCGCTCCATCTGTCCCGCCCTGTCTCACACATTCCCCGTCGCTATTCATCTTCTCCCCCAAACTGCAGATCAAGTGTCTTACTAACAAACCACTAGAGGAGAAGTGGAGCTAAACATTCCCAATGGTTCTTGAATGTATAAAGTGTCTTTTCTTGCAAATCTATCTATTTTTCTAAAATGAAAAAAACCTCTTCAGCATTGGCCAATTTTTTGGAGGTTATGTGGGATATCTCAGGTTAGTAGTTTTGGCCTTATGTTCGCAATGTCTTTTTAAAGAGATTACGTGTGTTCAAAATGCCTTGTGTTCCAATGCTTGTTATTGTATTTTTCACTAAACTTCAGTCAATAAAACACTGTTGTTTGTTAAGTTTACCTTCAGTTGTGATGATATGCACTTGAGGACCTTTGCAACCTTTGGATTGCTCTAAAAAAAGCACTGACCGTTACATTCGTTAGAGGAGAGGAGCGTATGAAGTAACGTGTGAACACACAGGCACGTTGGCTAACAGTGATTGCTAGAAAGCGCTAAGACTGCTTACATCATCTCTGGTGCTGCTTGCCTTTGCTAATATAAATTAAAAAAAGTGCTCAAAGCACAGGCAATATGAGCTTGCCAATTAGTTTAAAGGTACAGATCACCCAAAAATTAGACTTTTATCAATGTAATCGGCCTCATGTCATTCCAACTTCATATTATGGTCTTTTTTCCATGAAACACAAAATGAGATGTTCGGCAAAATGTCAGAGCTGTTCTCCCAGTAAAAGTGGATGGTGATTTAAAAAGCTGACCAAGAAACATACCAAAATTTAAGCCACCAGAGCTCTCAAATCTCATTCGAGCTTGTGTTCATTTCAAAAGGGGCACCTTTTGATGCATCATGCCAGGTTGGACGTCAATGAGGCTCAACACTATTGGTTCTCGCATGTCACGACCAATCAAGTTTAAAAAAAAATTGACTGCAAATTACGTTTGAAAATTGCATAAGGCTTAAAGGGATGGTTTGTGCAAAAAACTTGAATTTTGTCAATTTTCTCACCCTCATGTCATTTCAACTCCATATTATTTTCTTTCTTTCGTGAAACACAAAATCAGATGTTCAGTAGAATGTCTGAGCTGCTCTTCCAGTAAAAGTGGATGGTGATTTATACCCATCAAGCTGTAAAAAAAAAGACAAAAAGCACCATATAATGAAAGTTGTGCGCTATATTTAAAGTCTTCTGAAGCCAAACAACAGATTTATGTGAGAAACAGACCAAAAATTTAATCTAATTTAAAAAATAGCACTTATTAAGCCAAGTCTGGCATCACTGAGGACAAATTATATTGGTTCTCACAAGTCACATGACCAATCATGATGTGACAAGTTGCGACTATAAATGGCATTTGAGAACTGCATAGGGCTTAAAGGGACAGTTCACCCTAAAATCAGAATTCTGTCAGTATTTACTCACCTTCATGTCATTCCCAGTCCATATTATTTTCTCTCTTTTGTGAAGCACAACATGGGACGTTCGGTAGAATGTCCAAGTTTCTCTTCCAGTGAAAGTGAGTGGCTATTTAGCAAAGCTGTAAAAAAAAAAAGACAGAACAGCACCATAAAATGAGAGTTGTGCACCATATTACTTCTGAAGACCAAAATTTAAGCCACCAGATCTCTGAAATCTCATTTACGCTTGTGGTCATTTAAAAAAGGCGCTTTTTGACAAATCACACCAGGACAGACATCGCTGAGCCCGAACGCTATTGGTTCTCGCATGTCACATGACCAATCATGATATGGAAAGTTAAAAAAAAAGTGACTGTAAACAACATTGGAGGACTGCATAAGGCGCTGTGTAAGTTTTAGCGGCATCTAGCGGTGAGTTTGCGAATTGCAACTGCCCACCGCTCACCCCTCCCTTTTGAAGCACATAGAGAAGCTACGGTGGCTGACAAAGGACAAAGATGTCGTCATCTGAGACAGCAGAGAGTAGCTAGCACTCTGTAGAGTAGTTTGTCCATTTAAGGCTACTGTAGAAACATGACGGTGAAAAATGTTGACTTCACTGTAAGGGGACCCGCGGTGTATGTAGATAGAAATAGCTCATTCTAAGGTAATAAAAACATAACGGTTCATTATGTAAGGTCTTTATACACCACTGAAAACATAGTTATGTATATTATATTGCATTTCTGTCAATAGATCCTCATAAATATTACACACTGCACCTTTAAAGGGACAGTTCGTCCCTTCATCATGAAAAGAAGATATTTTGAAGAACGTCAGACTCAATTGTCACACACAAAAACTGTTGAAACAACTAAATAATATTCTCTTCTATGATTTTGCAGAAAAAAAAAGAATTTTTTTTTTTTTTTTTTAGATTATGAGTTGTATGGACTACTTTTATGAATTGATACGACAATGGGGGAACGTAAATGATTACAAAATTCATGAACTATAAGAACAATGTGTTTACACTTCAGGATATGGATGTACAACCGCCCTGAACATACGCCACAGCATGCAGTGTTTGTTTTCTGCCATTGTTCGGTTCTATGCCACACTATGCTATTCGACAGTTTTACATAAGAGAAGCCCGCAGAGGATCTGGGCTGAGATCAGTCTACAGCCAAAGCGGAGAGGCAATGCTAATTAATCATCTTCTCTTTCAGCCTCCTACTGATCCCTCTGGCACATGGAGAATAGCTCCCCATGCTTTAAAAGAGAGAGAGAGAGAGAGAGAGAGAGAGATTCAGATAAAGTTGGCTTATGACTCCAGGAACTGAACAATTTCAAATATGATTCTGATTTTTTTCACAGTAAGATACCAGCATGCAATGTCATATAACACGGAAGACCTTTAGCAAAGGGGGCGGAGGTGCTATCTGTAACCTTTAACTAGCTCGGAGGAGGCCAAATAAACAAACAAACATGAAAATCTTAGCTTTGCTGTGTTTGTGCATGCGAGGCTGAGCAGTACCTGGCTCTCATCCAGCAGCTCAGTATCTCTGAAGACCTCAGGCTGAGCTCTCTAAACAGTAAGTTGTTATCTGCAGCTCAGCACAGGAAACCCTGGACCATTTCCCATCAGGCACTGTTGTGGACGCCTCCCCCTCTGGCACTGCAACAGAGGGGTCCTTTAGGAATGTGGAAACTGGGAGAAAATGTGGACTGTGTTTTAAACAAGTAGTTATGCAGGAGATATAAGATAATACTGAGACACACAAATAGGTTAAATGTGTACATCTGAGTAATATGACATGGTAGAAATCACCTACATGCTCATTAGAATAATCTATGATCTATTGTAAAAGATAACCAGAAACATTTTCACCTTTCATTTACATTTGTATTGAACAATGAGATCACCCAAACTGACATCAAAATACAAAATAGGCCTATATCTTAGAATAAATCATCACGGTTCACCGTTCACTGATCTGATTGGCTAATGTATAATGCAAAATGTTACATTTTTGCAGTAGTTATGTACTGTGCACAGTATGCAAATATTTTGTATGCCACATCCAGATGACCTACTACATCTGCCAAAAATTTGCAACAGACAGCAGAGCACACTATTAATTTATAATGTGTTTGACTTGAATGTTTTTTTCTCTCTCTTTCTTTGACTGCCAATAGCGGCAATTTTTACTCAAAAACTGGATTAAGTATGCAAAATAACTATTTCTGGGATGATATAGACAACACTTGCTGAATTATCCATGCAACAATGGTCATGGGACAACAGTAAAACATACTACCTTTTTGAAACATATCACATATTTTACATATTATTTTAAAATAGTAGGTAGTACAGAGTATATACTGTGCAGTACACTGGTACTCCACTCTGAACAGCCAATGAATACGTGAAAAAACAAGTGCTGCACTTACCAGATCTGTACAGTAGATGCCGCTGTGTTCAATACTCATCCATCAATTGACTAACAGACTGAGAGATAACTGTAGTCATTCATAATAAAACATCAAATTGAGAAATAGAGTACAAAGCAGTGTTATTTTAGTATCATTGAGATACTATTTTAGTTTTAATTCATATTTTGAATTAGTTTTTATTTTCATATTTTCCTGTTTCTTTTTAATTTTAAAGTTTTAGTAATTATGTTGTATGTTTTTGACATTTTTATAGTTTTTTTTTTATTTATTTTTTTTTAATGTGTCTATCTTTTATTAATTTTATTTCAGTTTTAGTTGTAGGTATTTTAGTATATAAAGTTGAACTAAATGAAAATAAGAAATCTTGCCTTGGCAACTAGCTGAAATAAAATATTTTTTTTGTAAGACATTTTGTATATTTCATTTTATTTCAGTTAATGATTATTTCATTTCAAGTAACGGAAGTGTTTTTTTATGGTGTTAGGTTTAAATAACTATAATAATCCGGGTACAAAGTACTGTCACTCTATTTTAACCTCAATAAATTTCAAATTATTTCACATTATATTAAGGTAATTTGCCCATTTACATTGTACCTTATATACACAGCTGGGTCAAAAAGAGCACACAGTTATTTTATTTCAATTTTTTCATTTACATTTAGAAATATAAGGTTCTTCATTTTAAAAAAGGAAACAAAAATTATGTTAATTTAGTCATGTTAATTTTTTTAATCAATCTTAACTCCATATTTTAATGCTAATACCAATTTGTAGTGGTAAAACTGTTAAATTACACAAAAATACTAGTGTTAGTAAAGGATTTATATCGCTATTAATTGCATCTAACATAAACGTTTGTATGTATGTATGTATGTATGTATGTATGTGTATATATATATATATATATATATATATATATATATACATACACAGTGGGGAGAACAAGTATTTGATACACTAACGATTTTGCAGGTTTGCCCACTTACAAAGCATGTAGAAGTAATTTTTATCATAGGTACTCCAACTGTGAGTGATGGAATCTAAAACAAAAATCCAGAAAATCACATTGTATGATTTTTAAGTAATTAATTTGCATTTTATTGCATGACATAAGTATTTGATACATCAGAAAAGCAGAACTTAATATTTGGTACAGAAACCTTTGTTTGCAATTACAGAGATCATACGTTTCCTGTAGTTCTTGACCAGGTTTGCACACACTGCAGCAGGGATTTTGGCCCACTTCTCCATACAGACCTTCTCCATATCCTTCAGGTTTCGGGGCTGTCGCTGGGCAATACGGACTTTCAGCTCCCTCCAAAGATTTTCTATTGGGTTCAGGTCTGGAGACTGGCTAGGCCACTCCAGGACCTTGAGATGCTTCTTATGGAGCCACTCCTTAGTTGCCCTGGCTGTGTGTTTCAGGTCGTTGTCATGCTGGAAGACCCAGCCACGACCCATCTTCAATGCTCTTACTGAGGGAAGGAGGTTGTTGGCCAAGATCTCGCGATACATGGCCCCATCCATCCTCCCCTCAAGTTTGAGTTTAGACCAAAAAGCTCTATTTTTGTCTCATCAGACCACATGACCTTCTCCCATTCCTCCTCTGGATCATCCAGATGGTCATTGGCAAACAGACGGGCCTGGACATGCGCTGGCTTGAGCAGGGGGACCTTGCGTGCACTGCAGGATTTTAATCCATGACGGCGTAGTGTGTTACTAATGGTTTTCTTTGAGACTGTGGTCCCAGCTCTCTTCAGGTCATTGACCAGGTCCTGCCGTGTAGTTCTGGGCTGATCCCTCACCTTCCTCATGATCATTGATGCCCCACGAGGTGAGATCTTGCATGGTGCCCAAGACCGAGGGAGATTGACCATCATCTTGAACTTCTTCCATTTTCTAATAATTGCGCCAACAGTTGTTGCCTTCTCACCAAGCTGCTTGCCTATTGTCCTGTAGCCCATCCCAGCATTGTGCAGGTCTACAGTTTTATCCCTGATGTCCACAGCTCTCTGGTCTTGGCCATTGTGGAGAGGTTGGAGTCTGTTTGATTGAGTGTGTGGACAGGTGTCTTTTATACAGGTAACGAGTTCAAACAGGTGCAGTTAATACAGGTAATGAGTGGAGAACAGGAGGGCTTCTTAAAGAAAAACTAACAGGTCTGTGAGAGCCGGAATTCTTACTGGTTGGTAGGTGATCAAATACTTATGTCATGCAATAATATGCAAATTAATTATTTAAAAATCATACAATGTGATTTTCTGGATTTTTGTTTTGGATTCCGTCTCTCACAGTTGAAGAGTACCTATGATAAAAATTACAGACCTCTACATGCTTTGTAAGTAGGAAAACCTGCAAAATCAGCAGTGTATCAAATACTTGTTCTCCCCACTGTGTATATATATATATATATATATATTATACACACACACAGTATACACATACACACACACTGCCTGGCCAAAAAAAAGTCGCTGTTTGGACTTAAATAGGCAAATGCTTAAGAGTCTGTGATTGGATCATTATTGCAGTGATTATGTTTCTAGCATGTTCTATGTTTGGCAACAGTTCTTCTAACCCTAACTGATGGAGTGTGTAGCTTTTCATTTCTTAACCATGTAGGAAGACACATCATGGCCATATTCCAGGACGACAATGTCAAGATATATATATATATCTCAGGAGAAAGAGAGTGTGTGAAATGTGAACTCTCTCAATGACTTGACTGGCAACAGCAAACCTGCTTCAACATGCTCAGTTGAACTGGTTTGACCAGTCGCTGTGTTTATACTACACAAGACACAATGACATTTGCAGACTGGTCCTATTTTTAAAATGTAGGCCAACACACACCTGTTAAGAAATTCAAGATCCCAACACACACAGCTGTAAACAATATTTGATTGTGCGCTTAGAGGTGACCCTGAATCTTAAACAGCAGGTGGCGACGTGCGGTCTGCATGTGTTCAGCCAAATGAGAGCTGTTGAGACTCTTTTGTGATATTTGCACAAAACCACATTTCAATAGTTTCTCCCATATAAATCTATCAGGAAATGATCCGAGATATCAACACTTATTGGCTCACAGGTTATGACGTATACCTGTCCATCACAGATTTGTTTTCTCTCACCCTGGTTTATTCACCTCTGAGCTCTGTTCTTCCAGGGAGAATGTAAAGCTGAATAACAGGTTGTCAGAAACAGGGAGAGTGGAAAGGGGGAGTGCAGAGACAAAGAAAGAGAGGACAGGGGGAGGGAGAGATGAGAGAAAGAGAAGTAATGTCTTCCTCTCGGCGCTGTCAGCGTTATGCAATAGGAACTTCACTCGCTTTAAACGCTGCTGGTCTCTTATAAACAGCATAGTCTAAAGTTCACAATCTTGCTGTCTTTTAAAAGAGCTTTTTTTTTTTTTTTTGCTTTTTACCTTAAAATATCTTTACAGGAAAACCTAAAAGTGGTGTTTGCTAAGGCAAGTGTCACTATTACTCATAGTTAGGCAACTTCAAGTTAGAGGTTTGAACAAACATAGTATTAAACTTGCATCCCGCATTGTTCAAGCTACTGGCATCAATTATTAGGGGCCAAGTACCGCATGTGCGTAGGCACCTATTGTAATCGTTGGCGTTCTTATTATTCTTCATCCGCTCTGGAAGTCTATGGCAGCCCATAGAATCGTTTGCGGGAAAGTTATGAAATTTGACACACAGATAGAGGACAGTCTGAACTGTCACCAGAGCAAATTTGGAGTCTTTAACTCAATCACTCTAGCGCCACCTACTGTTCAAAGTTGTGCTAAAACTTTTGAAATGTAAGGGCTAGAAACAAAATTCTTTTTCCTCTGATTCCTTCGAATCAAATGCACCATATGAAATAAAATTTTCAGAAAACCTCCTTTTTCGAACTACTCCTAGGCCGTTGCTCCGATTTTCATGAAAATTGAACCAGATCATCTTTCAGACCATGCCGACAAAAATGTACAGAATTTTGTTGATTCGTCAAAACATTCTCGAATAATGTGCAAACGAATTCAACAAAGAGCACGCCAAAATGGACTACATCTTCCAAATTTGGTGTGTTATGACAACCATAACCTGAGGCTACCTGCACAGTTTCAGCACAGTGCCACCTAGTGGTCAGGAGATATGAAAAATAGACATTTTTTCTTATAACTTCTGTTTGGCCAAAAATCACAAAACTGGTGATTCGGTGCACCATGCCGAGTCAAACAATACCCAATTTTCCCATATCGGCCATTTTAATTTTTGTCATAACATGCTATATTTTACGAACTCATTGGGGTATCGTTACGAAGTCTTTGGCACCATGCCCTGACGGTACTCAGAAAGTTTCGGGGCAGCGCCACCTTGTGGTCAAAAGTTTTAATAAAATTTACAAAAATGCTAATAACTTTTGACTGAATTAGCCAACTGTAATGAAACTGGTCTTAATAGATTCCTTGGGTCATGCCGAGAACATAGATATCAATTTCTGGTAGAAATAATAGCATCTATAGTCGTCATAGTCGCCATTTTGATTTTCTTTAAAAACCTACTTTTTAAAACTTCTCTTAGACCATTGGTCCTATTTTAACCAAAATCGAATTCTATCATCTTCAGACCATACCGGCAAAAAGTTATGGATTTAGTGACAATGGATGAAACCGTTTTCGTATACCGCATCAACAAAGTTGTCAAAATGTATTATGCCAAAATGACTCTGAGGCTGTATCTCTGCAATGCTTTGGCATATTGACACCAAACTTTGCATGTGTCATTGTCACCTCACACTGACCACACCATATCAATTTGGTCACAGTGTCACTGATTGGTCAAAAATGATAATCAATTAAATCATATTACTAGTGACTGTATTTGTGATTTTTCAGCCATTTTGCCCATAATCATCTTAATATCTCTTTAATTGCTCATTGTTGCAGTCTTACGCTCCCAGTCATGCTGGCATGACTTATCATGCCTTCTTTGTGCTTTGGTGCTTGTGCTTTGCAGCTTTTCAAATTGTGTTGCTTTCTAAGGAAATTTTGCTATTACTTTCCTAAATCATTCAATTTACAGTTTTCATCTGGTTGATGATAAAATGGGTGAAAATAATCCTATAAATTTACACTGTACTGACACAACAACCTGAATGTAGTGGTGGCAAGTTCTACACTGGCAAAACAACATTTTCTTCATAATATGTAATCTAAACCTATTTGAATTATTCTCTTCAAACTAGAGGCACAAATGGGAAAGCTTTAAACTATAGCCCATTGTTAAATTCAGACAAATCTGCATAATATAGAAATCTACATGACAGTGTCACTGAGTTTACCTTCACCCACACCATGAAAAACACTTGCATCCAAATGCATCCTTCTATCACACAGTCTAATAATTATTCAAATGATGCCAGTGAGAAACTGCACCCTAAATGGCACGGACAAGACCAGTGCGGTATCCATAGCAACATCAAAAGACAAACACATCTAGAAACGGCCAGGAAGCTGTGAAGTCAAGAATCAAGAATCTGCGTGTGTGAAATTGGATCATCGGAGAGTGAGACAGCGTGAGAAAAAGAGTGAGCGACAAAGAGAAAGAGAGAGAGAGAGTTTGTGTATCTTATTTGAGACTGTGGTTGGTCACAGCCTAGCCTGGAGGCTATACATATATCTAACCAAACACACCAACCAAGTCACCTTAGACAGAGGGAAATGTAAATAAGTGAGATGAATGGACACTTTCCATTCTTCCATTCACTGCATTTGATGCTACCTGAGGGGCTATGAAAGTCCATTTCAACCCAAGAGTAAAAAAAGGTATGGTGAGATAAATTTCACATTGCAAGATATAAAGTCACAATAGGGAAACAAAATGTTACAAGTCATTGATATATAAGACATACCATTCAAAAGTTTGGGGTCAGTAAAAAGGTTTTTTTTTTTTTTTTTTTTTTAAGAAATTCATTATTTTATTCAGCAAGGGTGCATTAAATAGATCAAAAACAACATTTATAATATTTCAAATTAATTATCTCTTTTGAACTTTCTATTCATCAAAGAATCCTGAAAGAAATACATCATAGTTTTTACAAAAATATTAAGCAGTCTATCAACATTGATAATAATCATAAATGTTTCTTGAGCAGCAAATCAGCATATTAGAATGATTTCTGAAGGATCATGAGACACTGAAGACTGGAGGAATGATCATCACAGGAATAAATTACATTTTTAAATATTTTACAATAAATAAGTTATCTGAAATTGCAAAAATATTACTTTAAATGCTGCCTTGGTGAGCATAAAAATCTTACCATCGCCACACATTTGAACAGTGTAAATTCACAATGATAATAAATAAAGTGTGGCTGAGTTTTTTTTTTTTACTCTAAGGCAGAAATGGTCAACTCAGGCCAATAACGTAATTAATCTGTTTCATTTAGGCTATTATTAATAGTTGGCAAAACTATTACTATTGCTCGTATACATCTAAACTTAATATTTTTAAGTGCTACAGAAATTAATAATTAATAACTGCTTGCTGAGCAAAAGTGTGCTAGTAATTTTTGGCAGATGATTAAAATGTAAAAAACAAATGTTTGAAATAAATTCTATTTAAGTTTTTTTTTTTAAAAGTCCAAAAAAGTCACTTCCCTCCCTTAAAATAAGAAACTGTGCTCAAGTTAAGTTAAGACTGAAAAAGCTAAAGCTAGTTAAACAGGTTTAGAGGGTTTCTATAGGCACAGACGAAATTGTTAGTAGAATGCTAAATATTTGCTAAACCAGGGAGTGGACAGTGTCGCACTATCACTGACCACAGGAGCACAGTGTGAATTCCTAACAGCAGCAGTTTCACAGATACAGTGAGACATGCCATCATAGAGAGATTTTTCAATATGAAACATGCTCATAATCAATACAGCATAAACTTGCACATTTAAAAGTGTTATTCATTAAACATAAGCAGAACGAATTTGTGTAAATCATTGTGTAAATGGATTTACATTTAATAATTTATTATTTTATTTAGCAGATTTATTTAGCAGATTCTTTTATCCAAAGCAAATGAATGAGGTCCATTTAGTCTCCACAAAACAGTTACTAATGCCCGGTTTCACAGACAGGGTTTAGATTAAGCCAGGATTAGGCCTTAGTTCAACTAGGACATTTAAGTAGCTTTTATAAATGTGCCTTAGAAAAAAAAAAAAAAAAACACTACTGGTGTGCATCTTGAGACAAAACAATAGCACTGACATATTTTAAGATATACAAGTTGCTTTCAGTTAAAACAGCTCAAACATGCATTTTAGTCTGGGACTAGTTTAAACATTGTCTGTAAACTGGGGGTTAAAGGTATAGTTAACCCAAAAATGAAAATAACCCCATGATTTACTCACCCTCAAGTCATCCTAGGTGTATATGACATTCTTCTTTCAGACGAATACAATCGGAGTTATATTTAAAAATGTCCTGGCTAATCCAAGCTTTATAATGGCAGAATTACTTCCAGCAATGAAGGCAGCCCGTGAGAGAGGTGATATTGCATATCTGAGATACGACAAACTTATTGTTCATCCACCTATCCAAAATCAACCAAAACAAAGAAAACCAAACCGTTCAGTAGATTAGTCACTTATTGCATTTTGATTAATTACATATCAGTTGTATAGTACTTTTACATTATTGATTCCAACAAATTTGATTTTGAATCTGAGACCTTTAAGCCTTTTGATTTGTCTATATCTGATTTTTATCATTTTGATGTTGACCCAGATTTGAACTTTTTTTCATTGTTGGGTGCTTCAAATTTTTGTACTTTCTATACTGAAACTCAGTTTAATGATTTATCTTTGCCTGTTAATGTTTTTTCTACTTTTCATTTGAATATAAGAAGTCTCTCTTGGAATTATGACAATTTCATTCACTATTTATTTCTATTAAAACACCAGTTTTCTGTTATTGCTTTATCTGAAACATGGCTTACAGAAAATTCTAAAGAATTTTAACTCTGTTCATCATGTTAGAGAGAATAGATTGGGAGGAGGAGTATCTCTGTTCATTTATGAAGAGTATGAATTTAAAATTAGGGATGATCTCGCCTTAAAATCAGATGGAAATGAAGTGGAATGTTTATTTGTTGAGCTTTCTACTGGTTTTGGAGGAAAGAACATTATTGTTGGGGTTATTTACCGACCACCTGCTTCTAGTATTCAAGATTTTAATGAAAGTTTGGCCAATTCACTTCATTTGATAAATAATGAGCATAAATACTGTTATATTTTAGGTGATTTTAATATAAATCTTTTAAAAAATAATTTTGATACCCCTACTGCAGATTTTCTCAATATTCTTTATTCTAGTTATTATTTTCCTCTTATTCATAAACCTACAAGAGTTAAGGAAAATTCATCAACATTGATTGATAACATTTTAACAAATTCTCTAAGTGAAGGAATTAAATCTGGAGTTTTATATTCAGACTATATTCTGATCATTTTCCCATATTTCATTATTCTGAAATTAGGGTTAACAGAGTTAAACTTTCAAAAGAAATACAGCAAAAGAGAATTATGAGTAAGTTAAATATTTCTAAATTTAAAGATTTGATTGCTAGCATCTCTTGGGATGATGTGTATGAGGAATATGATGCTGATAGAGCATATCAACAATTCATGACCATTATTACCTCTAGTTTTAATAAATGTTTTCCAGTTAGTAGCTCTGTTAAGAAACTTAATCAGGACTTTAATAAGCCTTATTTACAAAAGATGTTGAGGACTAAGAATAAACTCTATAGAAAATATGTTTTAAATCCTACCCCTCTCACCTATGGGGTTTATAAATCTTACAGAAATAAATATAATCATTCTATTAGATCTGCAAAAAAGCAATACTTTAGTGAAAAATTTAAGAGGTGTTCAAATGGTATTAAAACCACATGGAAAGTAATAAATCATTTGCTGCAAAAAGAGAAGATTACTTCAGAGCTACCTTCAGATTTTGTGGATGAACTCTTTTAATAATCCATTTGACATAGCTCAAAAATTTAATTAATTTTTTGTTAACGTTGGTCATTCATTAGTCGACTATTATTCCTATTGGTAGTGGTGAGCCCTTGGATTATATATCAGGAAATTTTCCTATTATCTCTATTTTTAAACCACCTGAGATTGAAGAAATAAGTGAAATTATTGATGAATTAAAAATATCTTCAGCTGGTCATGATATTATTCCTGTATATCTTGTCAAACAGGTGAAATGTTCAATATTACAGCCACTTGTTTATATTTTTTCTCTTTCTTTGAAAACAGGTTTTGCACCAGAAGATTTAAAAATAGCCAAAGTTATTCCTCTGTTTAAAGCAGATGATCCTCAATGTTTTAACAATTATAGACCTATATCTATTTTGCCATGTTTTTCTAAAATTTTTGAAAAAATTGTATATAAACGAATTCTTTTTCATTTAGATTCTAATTCTATTCTTTATAAACATCAGTATAGATTCCTCAAAAACCACTCTACTTATATGGCTTTGCTTCACCTGATTGACAATGTTACTCTTGCACTTGAAAATCATGAATTTACTTGTAGTATTTTTTTAGACTTGTCAAAAGCTTTTGATACAGTTAATCATTATATTTTATTGGAAAAGTTGTATAAATATGGTTTTCATGATATTACATATAAATGGTTGAAAAACTACATCTCAAATAGAAGACAGTTTGTTTACTTTAAGGGTTGCTATTCTAGTACAGCAAGACTATTCTGTGGGGTTCCTCAGGGGTCCATTCTTGGACCCTTACTATTTCTTAGTTATATAAATGCTTTATCAAATGTTTCAAATATTCTTACTCCAATAATGTTTGCAGATGACACAACCTTAGTTCTCTCTCACTCAAATTTTAATTTATTGATTAAGAATGCAAATGATGGTCTAATCGCTTATGCTAATTGGTTTAATTTAAATAAATTATCTTTAAATTTAAAAAAATCGAACTTTATTATTTTTAGTGGTAAAAAATTATACCCAAAGGATTCATCAAAAATCACAATTGAGTCTACTGAGGTGCCTCAAGTGTCAACTGCAAAATTCTTGGGAGTTTTTGTTGATGAGAATCTGAGTTGGCAGAAAGATACGTAAGCAGAAAAATACATAAATCTACTGGTACAATAAGAAGGGTTAGGCATCTTGTTACTACAGAGTGTCTTCTTACTCTTTGCTATAGTTTAATTTATCCATATCTTTCATATTGCAATATAGTTTGAGCGAGCACTTTTCCTATTACTCTTCAAAAAAATTGTATCCTTCAGAAACGTTTTGTTAGGATTGCAACCCGATCAAATGCATATACTTTATGTGCTTCTCTATTTCAGAAACTTCATATTGTTACTTTTTATGATATTAACATTTCTCAAATTTGTGTCTTTATTTATAAGATATATTCACATGAAGGAAACATTCCAGTGCAGTTTAAGATGTATTTTAAAGTAAATTCACAGTTTCACAGTCACTTAACTCGTCAATGCTCAGATTTTCATCTTCCTAAAATTCTCACTTGTAGAGGTCAATATTCTATACGATATAGGGGTATTAAATTATGGAATGGTTTATCTCATCTAGCAGAAAAATGTTCTTTAAAATGTTTCAAAAGATGTATAAAGAAGCATTTTATTGCTGCTTTGTAATTGTGTTTTTTTTGTTTTGTTTATTGATGTTTCATGCACTTTATATGGTTTGTTTTTTGAATATATTATCATTATTATTATTATTATTATTATTATTATTATTATATACATGCTGTAATTAACTTGTTGCAGTTATACACATTCATATATTTACAATTTAGTTTTTTGTTGTTGTTTAGGTGGAGGCTTTAAATAAGCTCTTTGGGTTTTTTGCCTCTCCCTGCACAGCAAATGGATTGTACTTTTGTTTTTTTATTATGTATATTTTATAATTGTGCAAATAAATTAAAACCTAAACCTAAACCTAAGTGAATTGCAGCCCAAAATTTTAAGCCCAAAAAAGTGCATCCATCCATCATAAAAGTAATCCGCACGGCTCCGGGGGGTTAATAAAGGCCTTCTGAAGCGAAGTGATGCGTTTGAGTAAGAAAAATATCCATATTTAACACGTTATAAAGTAAAATATCTAGCTTCCGCCAGATCGCCTTCCGTATTCAACTTACAAAAAAAACGTAACTGCCGCAACATATGACGTTGGACGTAGCGTAAGCGTTTTGAATTGCGAGAGGTGCTACACTTTCTTTGTAAGTTGAATACGGAAGGTGGTCTGGCGGAAGCTAGATATTTTACTTTATAGTATAAAGCTTGGATTAACCAGGACACGTTTTAATATAACTCCGATTGTATTCGTCTGAAAGAAGAATGTCATATACACCTAGGATGGCTTGAGGCTGAGTAAATGATGGGGAAATTGTAATTTTTGGGTGAACTATCCCTTTAAAGTGTTCAACCAAATAAACATTAGCATTTTGTAGCCTCAAAGATATCATCATGAAGTCTTATGTCACAAGGTTAGCAAGTTTCATAGATTGTGATGATGACATAGTTCGTCATAGTTTCTAGCAACAACATATGACTCACCTAGACATACATAACGTACTCCACATGCAGTTATTCATAGGAAAATTATTCAAATATTCATAGGAAACTAACAATTCAGCAGGAAGCAAAACAGTTTCAAAGTAAACGAATCATTTATTTAAAAGGCATTGTGCCTTGGGGGGTAAAGCGGTTACATGTTCTAATAGCTGCATTTTCTGGAAAGATGTACAGTGACATTTGATTAAAAAAAGATACTGTGATATATATAATATGAAAAACAACATGTGAGTGAAGGATCTGTGCAAAATAACTTGCACAGACGTACACTGAACCAGATAATAAAGGTTTGTTGCCAGAGATACAGCTGTTTTGTGTCAAATATGCACAAATTTAGGAACATATAATTTAAATGTGCATCACACACACAAGTAGAGCGGCTGAATAATACAGTGAGGTATAAGAAAAATAACTGGCAAAAATAGTTGCAAATCAGGTTTGATGCAATAGATGAAAAAAAAAATAATAATATTAACAACAGAAGAAATTCTGGCTAAAAGACCAAGTTAAAACATAAAGCAGAGTACTTAACCCCTCACAGGCTGACAAATTCACATTAAATATAAGTTGTCCAGGCCCATCTGAACTACATAAAATGTAACAACAGAACGATCTGGCTCGGATGCTGCTCTTCAAGTTTTATGAAATTGCTTCGGCTTCATGGCCCTGAGCTTTAGACTGAATGTCGCAGTCATGTGATGAAGAAACAGGTTCAAACTCTTTGTGGCTCCTTCAGCTTTGGGTTTACGAAGGTCTGACAGCTGAAACTGAATATCTTCCTGTGGTCTCAGACAGTTTACTCAGTGAAGAACACGGAGCATGAATGTGCAGTAAAATCCACAGTGCCACCACTCACATAAACTCTTGTCCATCATGGTCCATGTCCACCCGCTCTCAGCAGGTGCTGCTCTCCGTGTTGCCTGTGCTGGAAGTATAAGTGTTGGTCTTTTTCGAGTACTTCATGGAGCTGAACGACACCCTCATCCTCTCCACCGTACGACTGCTGCGGCACAGCAGTGTGTTCTTGACGTGCTCCCTGAACTCCTCCGAGACGTAGTAGTAGATGAAAGGGTCCAAGCAGCTGTTGAGGCTGGCCAGGCACAGAGTGGTGATGTAGAAGCCGTAGCCGTTATTGTCCCAGCCTTTTCGCAGGAGAGAGTAGTGCACCACCAGCATCACATTACTGGGGATGAAGCAGACCAGGAATGTTATGAGCACCGTGATAATGAGGACCACGGCTCGTTGGCGGTTTTTTCCAGCACTGCCCTCAACTGCGGAGTTCCCAAGCGAGCGAAGGAGAAGAATGTAAGCCACTATGATGACCAACATTGGGATGAAGAACACAAGACCTGCCATCACCATGAAATAATAATAGGGCAGCTGAACGTCCAGGAACTTGTTGTCCTTGTTCTCCCGACTGATAAAGTTGACGTCATGGCAGGTGGTGATGTTGAGGTCCGAGACATTAACTGTTTGTTTGTAAAGGTACAAAGGTGTAGTGCTGACCGAAATGAAGATCCAGATACACACAGATACGATGATTGCAAACTTGTTGTTTTTCCTCTGCTGGGAGAGCGGGTGAGCGCAGACCCAGTACCGCTGGATGCTTAGACACATGATGAAGAGGATGGAGCAGTACATGTTGCCGTAGAAGAAACCCACCATCACTTTGCACATCCCTTCCCCAAAAGTCCAGTTATTTCCTTTTAAATGGTAAGTGATCTTGAGAGGTGTCCAGATAACAAACATCAGGTCAGCCAGCGCCAGGTTGCCCATGTAAATGGTAGAAGGGTGAATTTTCTTTGACCTGAACAGCAAGACCCATATCGCCATCGCGTTGCTTGGCAACCCCAATGCAAAAACAATTATGTAAATAATTGGCAGGAAGACGGTCGTGAGACCGCTCGTTAGTGTTTCTGCAGTGACTTGATCAACACCTTCATCCTCCACGAGTATTAAACTTCGCCCTTTGCCTTTAACGCTAACGTTACCTGAAACAAAACAGATGGATTCATATTTAAATTAGTGAATTGCAAACATAAAAGTACATCAGAAAACAAGTAAATGAAAAAAAAAAAAAACGAATTAAAGCGACTCACCTTGCTGCGCCGACGCAAAAATCACACACGCGGAAAAAAACAAGATTCGGTAACTCGCGCAGACAGCCATAATCCGTGTTTTTCAAACTTTTCGTTATTTTCCCAAATTGAATAACAGTCTGTCTCTTAAAGCGCCGTGTGAGCTCTGCTGTTCCTCTCCGTGAAATGTTTTTAGTCGACCTGAAAGAAGGGAGGACACACCTTGGCTCAAAGCGCGTCAGGTTTCCACCTGCATGACGTCACACGCTTTACGCATTCCAGTCAGATCCAGATACTGTCGCGCGTGAGTTTCGAGTTTTTTTCGAAATCAACCACATGATCTGCGCGTGGGAGGACACATAGACCAGGATTTATTTTGAGGGTCATATGAAACTATTAATTTTTCAGTATTAACTATAACAGTGCTACTTAAAGGGTATTTACGTGCCATTTTTTCTTGAAGTAGATATCAACATTCTTAACATTTCATTCTTCATTTCTTTCAAGATCTTCTTTATTGTCATCTGTACATTAGCATAATGAAATTCTTATTTTGTCCATTCCTCACAAAAAAGACAGGGGAGAAGGGCATATGAAACACATATACATTAAAATAAGAGTATATACAGTAAGAGGCAATTAAGAATAGCCTAATATGAATAAACAATACACAATAACAATAATACAAAATACAGTAAGAGTCAATACACAGAATGATCATCTTTATTTGATCAAAATGACATTACATTATCACTAACTTGTTCTCAGACCACAACTTGCAGTGCTTTATTGTTACCTTAAACCCAAACTAAAGTGAGACAATTAAATTGAAATAAAGCTGATATGAATAAAATAAAAATATATTTTATGAAATAAAATAAAACATAAATATTAAAAGAAAAACTACATCTTAGTAATAAAGTATAGCTTATACTAAAACTGAAATAAAAATAAACCTATATAGAATTAAAAAAAAAAAACTAGAAAAGAATATTAAATTTGAAAATTGAAATTAAAAGGAAAACACAAAATATAAAAAAAATTATAAAACAATACTAAAATAACTCAAAACTTGTAAAATATATTAATATTCTAAATCTAAAACAAACTAAATCTTAGTAATGAAGTAGCCTATACTAAAACTGAAATAAAAAATAAACCTATAAGTAATTTTTTAAAAACTAATAAAAAATACAAAAATGTGAAAACATTGAAATTAAAATGAAAATGCAAAATATAAAAAATAATAAAATAACACTCACTCAAAACTTGTAAAATATATTAATATTCAGAAAAACATTAGTATATGGCATATATAAGACAAACAAAGAGATGCTCTGGAGTTTTGTAGTTTCATCATTTTAGGTAATTGTGCTTATATATTCTGTTCATCCACTCCATCAAATTATTATTTGTAACTATTATTACATAAATTCTTTTGAGAATGGTTTATTCTAAAATAATTTCTTGCCACATAATTTTTGTTGTACCTCCATATCTTGTTTTTTCTCTGTCTCAAAAAAAGTGAAGGGTAAATTTGAAAAAGGACAATGAACTTGTGTTTGTTTGTTTGTGTGTTTGTTTGTGTTTGTTTGTTTGTGTGTTTGTTTGTGTGTTTGTGTGTGTGTGTGTGTGTGTGTGTGTGTCTGTCTAACAACTGCAAATTGAGTTTATGATTCCATGGACTTTGACCATTTTCTACCTACTGTCTATCTTGTTTAGAGGACAAGGCCAACACATGCAAATCATAGAGAACATGGAAAGACAAATTTATTGATAATTCTTTACAAAATACACTCAGATAAAACAACTTTAAAAACACAGATGTGCTTTGAAACCAAGTGGGGGCACGAGTGTGCAAAGAGAGTGAAAATGTCTAAAAGAAAACTGTGTATAAGATTGAATGGTGCTACCATTTGAGCATTTAGTGCTTTAAAAACAAACATGAATGAGGTTATTCTTATACATTCACACATCTAAAAATCGGTCTCTTGTGGTGTGATTCGCAGAAGGCATTCACATTCTTTTAGAGCTCCTTCTACATGCATCTATGTAAAGAATAAATGCAAAATGGTTTCTGTAACAGGTGCTCCAAATCCATCACGGCTTCAGTTATTCAGTCAGCTTTCACAGAACTGGATTAAAGGTCTTTCTGAGAAATCCCACTAACACAGACAGGCAAAACAAACCGCACAAAATTCCAGGCCTCCATTCCCAAATTAAGGCAACCTGTATCTAGTGACACAATGGCAAACATGATAATAATAATAATGCTTCAACATTTCCATGGTGATTATGTTGTCAAACAGAAGGCCAATTTGGAGTTCCAAGAAGTGCTGGTTTGAAACCCTTATGGGTTTCCTTTTAAGGATTTAAGATTTTTTTTACACACGGAATTTAATTTACGAAAATTGCCTGAAGTACATGTTAAATGTCAACTAACTCTGTGCATGTTTCAGATACTTGTCCCTCCAGCCCTTACAGCATTTTAAAATAACAAGAGCTCATATAGTTGTCAAGAGGTATTGTAGAGCATCAGAGCATATCACAGATTTTTAAAACTGTTTATGGTTTTCGAACGTCCTTCTTAAGAGGAAGTACTCTGCGTGTTTCCAGAGTCTGACGTGTAGGTACTGTTTTTCTTTGAATACTTCAATGCACTGAAGGAAACTCGCATCCTCTGTGCGGTGCGCTCGCTGCGACAAAGAAACATGTTTCTGACATGTTCTCTGAACTCATCTGAGATGAAATAATATACGAACGGGTCAACGCAGCTGTTCAGGCTGGCCAGGCATAGCGTGGTGATGTAGAAGCCGTAGCCGCTGTCCCGTACTCCGGCATAAAGCAGGGAGTAATGCACCATAACCATGATGTTACTGGGGGTGAAACACACCAGGAACATCACCAGCACCGTGACGATGAGGATGACAGCCTTCCTCCGCTTCTGAACGATGTTAGCGTCCGTCATCGAGCTCTTCAAGGAACGCAGCATCTGCACATACGCCACTATACATACTATGCAGGGAACTATGAATCCCACAACTCCCATAATCAGGAAGTAGATAATAGGGTAGCGTGATTGGCTAGGACGTGTGACATCATGGCAGGTGACAATATCAAGGTTGGTGACCTTTACAGTCTGGTCGTAAAGATAAAGAGGCACTGTAATAACCCACACAACCAGCCACACACACACAGACACGCCCGTCGCCAATCTGTTGTTCTTTTTCTGCTGGGAAAGAGGATGTACTATGGCCCAGTACCTCTGGACACTAATACATGCAATGAAAGCAGTTGAACAATACATGTTCCCATAGAAAAAGCCCACCAGCACTTTGCACAGGGCTTCTCCGTAGATCCAGTGATTCCCGTTAAAATGGTATGCAATCTTAAGAGGAATCCAGATTACGAACAACAGGTCCGCCAGTGCAAGGTTGGCCATGAAAATGGATGAGGGATGCTTCTTCTTCGTCCTAAAGAGGAACACCCAGATGGCCACAGCATTGGCCGGCAAGCCCACGCTGAATACGATGATGTACACCACTGGGAAGAAGATCTGGGTGAGCTTGCTGTTCAGTACACCAACAGCAGTGGACGTCACCGATACACCCTTAGCAGTTTCATCACCAGTAAAGCCTCTGTCCAGGTCAGAATTTAGATCTAGGTCTACAGATAGATAGATAGATAGATAGATAGATAGATAGAATTACTCCACATGCATCACTTCAGAGCTTAAATGACAAACTAGACACAATGAATCATACACAATACAGTCTGCATGCATCAGCATGTAAGTTATGAAATCTGTCCTCTGTAAAGGAACAAATATGTATGTTGAGATCCACAGTATTATTACTAAATATAGCAGCAAAAAAATAAAGGCATTAAAAACATTTTGTTGTACACATACTTTGTAGGTGAGGCAGGTTTAAACCATGTAAAAATCAAACTTTTCATACCTTTCATACCTAAAACTGCAATGTCCTTTCTATTATAATAATAATACAAATTATTTATATACTTTTTTTAATAATTATTATTTTTAGACAAACCATAAAGTTAATCTCAATACAACGGTTTACACATGTAACTTTTATAAGTGGTTCTCAGTAGGAAATAATCAAACAAATAATTATATATGAAAGTATTGACCTGAGACACTTTTCTTTAAATGTAAACAAGATAAACAAATTCTTACTTTGACTAGACAGGTTCACACTGATTAACAGAAGCACGGCGCAAATCCAGGGCAATCGGTGGGCCATTATCCTGCGAAATTGACCAGAACGACTGTAATTAGCTGAGCTTGAGTGTTTTCATCTTGAATGTACACAGAGTCAGCTCTTTATAGACAGGTGCGTAGCTCCGTTCAACAAAATCATGTGACCTTACATGGGACACGCCCTTCAGAGCGATTTAGACAGGTATTTCATGTGGACAGTTTTAAACATTGTGTATATATTTCCTCAGTTACATGCTGCAAATACATATTTTCAATGTACCTGAAATTTACAAAAACTATGCGCTCTTCTTTTCTGTGAACCAACCATTTCGCTGTATCATTGTGAGGCGTCTCTTTCTCCTCTCACACACACAGTGCGCTCGCCAGAATTCTTTAAGAACATGAGAAGAAATTATGTAGTATCAGTAAATATAAGTAGAACTGTGATGACTGTCTACTAAGGTATGTGTAGTATCAGTAAATATAAGTAGAACTGTGATGACTGTCTACTAAGGTATGTACGGTAGTCCTTACAAACAATCAATCACTTGATAGGCCTATTGTTACTTCCTGCAGTTAAAATATCTACAGTTTCTATCACCAACGTTAACCATGGTCACCATGGTTTCTGCAAAAATGCCAAACAGCAATTATTTTTACGCATACACTTATACAATTAAATTAATTAAGTGCCACCTTCAATATGTGTAAGAACCTTTAAAATATAATTAACGATGGACTAGTAGTGTATTTTGGTTACCTAATAATCTAGACGGCATTAAAGACATCATATGTAGTCTGCTAGTTGTATGCGTTGGGTAGACATATGGATAAATGCCACCACCTAGAGGATTGCTTAATCACAGCCTCTGTGTGTCATGCAAAAAAAAATGTTTAAAAGAAATAAACAATCAAATATTTATTCATTATTATTTTATTGTGGAATCACATAAATCCAAGGATGGATGGATACATAGATAGATACTGGCAAATGAATACATTGTGAATACATTTGAATGAATGAATGAATATAATTTAAATGCAGGAAGCTCACCTCTGACGATGATAGTGATGTTGATATTATATGCAGAGTAATTTAATGCTTAAATACAGATTTTATTTTAGTTTATGTCATTCTTATGAAACTTAGAAAATGTACTTTTCTATTGTGACAATTTAAACTTTTTTAAATTTAATTTTTATTTTAAATGCCAAAGTGCATAATTTCATTGAATTATTATTATTATTATTATTCCAGATTTCCTTGCTTCACCTTCACGATGATGTGTTTGATCTTTTTGCCTGCCTGCATCTCAAAGCATATTTTCTGTCTGTACTGAGATGAGCCATAATAGTACAGAAGAGGGTCTAGGAAAACACTTGCGCTTCCCAAACACACAGCCAACAGGTAAGCCGGATAGGTATCCACTCCTTTGTTTCCTCCAGTAGCTAAACGAACACAGTGGTACAACAGGATGCCATTGGATGGTGCAAAACACACCACAATAAGTGGCCATAATCACGGCTCTTCTTTCCTTGTCTAAGGAAGAAGAGGATGTCATTAAACGAGTAGGTTTAGGCACAGAGCACATATATGATGGTAGAGTAGCTCACCAAGATGACGACCAGGAAGAAGTAGATGCAGGGGAGGATTGAGAACAGGTACAAATAAAACAGCATTGAAAAGTCATTTTTTGCAGCACATCAAAGCAAGTGACCCCCACATTGTTGACACTGAACGTTTGTATCACTGAGAGAATTGGCACCGTACCAGCAAGCGCCAGCAGCCAGACCAGCACACATACACACGTGGATTTCCTTGCGCTCCTCCAGGTTAGAGAGGCGACGGGAAGCACTACAGCCAGCAGTCTGTCCACACTCATGCACATCATCAGCAGTATGGAGCAGTACATGTAGCAGTAGTAAGCTGCACTGAGCACACGACACGCCACCTCACCGAACACCCAATCTGAAGCGTTCAGCTGGTAGTGGATCTTCAGAGGCAGCAGCAGAGTGAAGAGCAGGTCCACACACGCCAGGTGAGACATGTAGATCACAGCTGGTTTCTTCTCTCGAATCCTACAGGTGAATGTCACCAAGGCCAAAGCGTTCAGGGGCAAACTAATGAGGATGATGAAGATGTAGAACAAGGGCATGACACGTGTGATCATCAGGCCTTTAAATAGCAGAACTGCCACATCTGGTATGTATGACCAATGTCCCATAGAATGGAATAGTTTGGTTATTGTATGTATCAGCACTTAGATTATTTCTATTAAACTTCGTCACAGGGTTCTGATTAGTCTGGTTAAGGAATTAAGCCACGTGGAAAAGAATCTGTAACCAAAAACACATCACAATCAATGCTTTAATGTTCTGACTTTCGTGCAAAACAAAACCCATCTGACAAAAACAGATTTCAGTCTCATAAACAGCTGTTGCACTACTTTACCTAATACAGTACATACATTTAAATTCATCACATCAGCAAGACACAGCTGAAAGTCATGACACTCATGAGATCACTGATGTACTTACCATTTAATCCATCGAATGTTTCATTAGCAGTAAATGAAAGAGAGTAATTTATGTACTCCATGAATACAGATGAGCTGTCAGATTTGAGTATTTCACAATTTTAACTTAAAAGATGGATAGACATGGGCGTACAGTGTTGTTCTTCACTCGTAATTTCTTCTGTGTGAAAATGACGGGATGGTTTAAAATGTGGTGACATCACCGAAGCCTCCGGTCTTGACAGAGTGAGATGAGAAGATAAACTGATTGGTTTGGGTGTCTCCTAGATTTGTCAATTAGTTTGGATGTTTATCCTAAAAAGCATTTGTTTCAATATGATAAACAATATAGTATGTTATGGATTTTTATTAATCATAACTAACATTTCTTTTTCTTGTAGGATTAATGAATGCTTTTGATAACTAAATGTCCCCAACACTTGGGTACAAGTGTGTCTGAATCATGTCTGAATATAACAAAGGGGGAAATGAAACCTGACAGATCTCTAAATATACACTCACCTAAAGGATTATTAGGAACACCATACTAATACTGTGTTTGACCCCCTTTCGCCTTCAGAACTGCCTTAATTCTATGTGGCACTGATTCAACAAGGTGCTGAAAGCATTCTTTAGAAATGTTGGCCCATATTGATAGGATAGCATCTTGCAGTTGATGGAGATTTGTGGGATGCACATCCAGGGCACGAAGCTCCCGTTCCACCACATCCCAAAGATGCTCTGTTGGGTTGAGATCTGGTAAATGTGGGGGCCATTTTAGTACAGTGAACTCATTGTCATGTTCAAGAAACCAATTTGAAATGATTCGAGCTTTGTGACATGGTGCATTATCCTGCTGGAAGTAGCCATCAGAGGATGGGTACATGGTGGTCATAAAGGGATGGACATGGTCAGAAACAATGCTCAGGTAGGCCGTGGCATTTAAACGATGCCCAATTGGCACTAAGGGGCCTAAAGTGTGCCAAGAAAACATCCCCCACACCATTACACCACCACCACCAGCCTGCACAGTGGTAACAAGGCATGATGGATCCATGTTCTCATTCTGTTTACGCCAAATTCTGACTCTACCATCTGAATGTCTCAACAGAAATCGAGACTCATCAGACCAGGCAACATTTTTCCAGTCTTCAACTGTCCAATTTTGGTGAGCTCGTGCAAATTGTAGCCTCTTTTTCCTATTTGTAGTGGAGATGAGTGGTACCCGGTGGGGTCTTCTGCTGTTGTAGCCCATCCGCCTCAAGGTTGTGCATGTTGTGGCTTCACAAATGCTTTGCTGCATACCTCGGTTGTAACGAGTGGTTATTTCAGTCAAAGTTGCTCTTCTGTCAGCTTGAATCAGTCGGCCCATTCTCCTCTGACGTCTAGCATCAACAAGGCATTTTCGCCCACAGGACTGCCGCATACTGGATGTTTTTCCCTTTTCACACCATTCTTTGTAAACTCTAGAAATGGCTGTGCGTGAAAATCCCAGTAACTGAGCAGATTGTGAAATACTCAGACCGGCCCGTCTGGCACCAACAACCATCCCACGCTCAAAATTGCTTAAATCACCTTTCTTTCCCATTCTGACATTCAGTTTGGAGTTCAGGAGATTGTCTTGACCAGGACCACACCCCTAAATGCATTGAAGCAACTGCCATGTGATTGGTTGATTAGATAATTGCATTAATGAGAAATTGAACAGGTGTTCCTAATAATCCTTTAGGTGAGTGTATATCCTCATGACTTTTGAATAATGAGGTGAAGTACTCAAGAAATCCAGATTTGCTTTTATCAGAAGGGTTTGCTGAATTATACATATGAAGAATGAATCATATTGTAGAAAAATTATGTAATGAATCATGTCACCTCATGCCGCCATGCTAGAGACCTTATTCCCAAATGATAGTGTTCATAAGGAGAGACGTCGCCCAACTCAGAGTGAGGCTCTTACGCACTAATTTCTACCACCATAAGTACATTACCATTACAAAATGTTGCATCTTCAAAAAAAAGGGTTCAAATTTGCACAGTCCATGTGTTTGAGAGAGTAATGTCTTTTTAATTATACTGTATACAGGAATATGTTAGAACATAATAGTGTTTTACTAGGTCTGAAACATTGCACTCTCCAAATTATACATTAATGTATGTGGTTTGGCCACAACTCTCCACAGAATTTGGTCTAGTAAGAGCTCAAGTGATGTTGCCAGTAAATGTTTAACTTACCACTGTTTCTTTGAGGAGCCATTATTGTGTAGTGGGATTTGGGGATTCTGCACATTCACAGCCTCTGCATATTAAATATTGATAAATGGTTTACAGTAGTTAGTAAAGTGCTCCTATTGTGCTATTTTAAAATTTCCTAATTTTCTCATAATATACATTTCACATCACCACAGTGTTCAGTGATTCTTAAACGACTCGATGGATGAATCAGTCTCTCTAAATCCCTCCTTTCCGCGAGCTTACTCTGCTCTGATTGGCCAGATGGCCCAGTCTGTTGTGATTGGCCTACCGTGTCAGAAGCTAAACGTCCACTACCATAAATGAACTTCAGCTCCGGAGGCTTCCTAAAGCTCAGTGATTGTACACTGTAAAGACAGTAATGATGACGTTGGCTTTACCATATCAATCCGAGCGCGAGTCCAGCGACAAAACATTGGAAGAACTAGTTATTTAACCTGAACCTCCATCACAAGGATGACTTGAGCAGGACGTTTCTCAGTGATATGCTACTCATTTTGAGGTACATTATGAGATCTTGCAGCTGTAATTCCTCACCATCAGCATTAACAAGTGTATGTCCATCAACAAACCCATTTGTATATTGATACAGTTCCCGGTGCACATGTGGGAACTGTATCAATAATGGTGCATATGTTAGCCCAGCACTAACGTGAATGACTGATGTAACATAAACATTTGTAAAACAAATCTTGCTCCATCCTTTATCTTTACTCAAGTAAGAACGACAGACAGTCTGCATTAATAGACACAGTTTTAGGTAATAGTGGCGCACAGCTGCTTAGCAGAAGTATTTCAGTAAGACAGTAATAACGTGAGTTAGCCGGTTAGCCGGAAACTTACACAATATTAACACAAAACTACGTATTTTGAACACCCGGTAGAAAATATACACATCAATAGTTATTCATACTTACAGGTAGAGATTCTGAGGAGCAAGCTGGTCCAAATAAACTGGGTACTGACCCATCTTTCAAGAGCAAGCATTTTGCGAATCCTGCGTTGAACTCCGAGATTTGAGAAGTAAAATGACGTTGAAGGATGGGTCAAGTTGTTCGCGGGCGGCCAATGTACAACATAGGCGGGCATTATGCAAATGTAATTTCTAGTGATGTAGAACCATAACGCAGTGAGATTCAAATTACAAATGACTCGTTTAGGTGATTCAGAGTTGATCCTTTCTTTTGGGAGACAATAACTTTATTTATCATGCACTTTCGACTTTATAACTTTGCAGAATGTTTACATTCACAAACAGCTATATTACACACTGCATGAAAGGGAATATTCGAAAAACCATAATAGGGGCACTTTAATGATTAGTCAAATCAGATACACATGAAAACAGTATCTTACTTTGACTGCAAATGTTCACTCTCATTAACAAAAGTACAGCCCTAAATCCAGGTCAGATCATGAACTGATCCGTTATGAATGTAAACATTAGGTGTTCACAGACCGACTGGTGTATGACATCAAAGTACCGCAAGAGCGATTAGAGAGCAGACGGCTCTGTATGCTTTCAAATAGCTCTTGCAGTACTTTGATGTCATACACCGATCAATCCGCTGTTTTGGACCCTTAAATGACTCAAACTAGAAACTTATCGCGTGCGCACGAGAAACTTATCTGCCTTATAATTTCCGGTTTGTGTACAATTTGCGTCACTGCCATCTTACTAAAGGAAACAAGAGCATGGATGTGGATGTGCATGAATTAATAGACCTGTATTTTAAACTAGACTTCAGTACAAAGACATTGTTTCTGTTCTTGCATTTCGACACAGATACATCATATGGTATTTGCATAAACGGTACCTTAGAGTACAAATACATACCTTAAGGTACTACTATGAACCTTTTTGTGGTAAAAAAGGTACAAAGATGTCCTTTTAAGGGTACTGCCTCAGTGACAAGCTGTTGTACCCCTAAAGGTACAGTTTTTGACACACTTTCTCTGTGTGAAGGGTGAAAATTTTCTTGTGAACTATCCCTTTAGACTTGTATGCTAAAATTTCCCTGTATGTAGGCAATGCAATAAGCATCAAATGCAAAATCGTAAGGGGTTTAGAACACAGCTGGGGTCATTTTATTGATTATTATACTTTAACACAGACAATGTACTGCTGACATCATCTAACAATGTTTGCAAACATGGCTACTCAAACTGACCATGGTTTTCCGCATTACAATAAACTGTAAAAGAAAATTGCAAGATATATTGAATTCATTAAAATGTACAGTGCACAAGAAACTGTCTTTTTTCTTATTTTTAATTAAACAGGAATAGATTTTCATAACCAGTGTTTACCTGAAATGTACAACCCTTTTTTATGTTTAGGGTTAGGGTTAGGGTTAGTTAACACTTCTAAACAAGTTTTGCATAACAAGCTTACAAGCTTTATTCAGAATACAACATAGATGACATATCAAATGTTTAAACTGAGAAAATGTATAATTTTAAGGGAAAAATAAGTTGATTTTAAATTTCATGGCATCAACACATCTCAAAAAAGTTGGGACAAGGCCATGTTTACCACTGTGTGGCATCCCCTCTTCTTTTTATAACAGTCTGCAAACGTCTGGGGACTGAGGAGACAAGTTGCTCAAGTTTAGGAATAGGAATGTTGTCCCATTCTTGTCTAATACAGGCTTCTAGTTGCTCAACTGTCTTAGGTCTTCTTTGTCGCATCTTCCTCTTTATGATGCGCCAAATGTTTTCTATGGGTGAAAGATCTGGACTGCAGGCTGGCCATTTCAGTACCCAGATCCTTCTTCTACGCAGCCATGATGTTGTAATTGATGCAGTATTTGGTCTGGCATTATCATGCTGGAAAATGCAAGGTCTTCTCTGAAAGAGACGACGTCTGGATGGGAGCGTATGTTGTTCTAGAACTTGGATATACCTTTCAGCATTGATGGTGCCTTTCCAGATGTGTAAGCTGCCCATGCCACACGCACTCATGCAACCCCATACCATCAGAGATGCAGGCTTCTGAACTGAGCGCTGAAGACAACTTGGGTTGTCCTTGTCCTCTTTAGTCCGGATGACATGGTGTCCCAGCTTTCCAAAAAGAACTTCAAATTTTGATTCGTCTGGCCACAGAACAGTTTTCCACTTTGCCACAGTTCATTTTAAATGAGCCTTGGCCCAGAGAAAACGCCTGCGCTTCTGGATCATGTTTAGATATGGCTTCTTTTTTGAGCTATAGAGTTTTAGCCGGCAACGGCGAATGGCACGGTGGATTGTGTTCACCGACAATGTTTTCTGGAAGTATTCCTGAGCCCATGTTGTGATTTCCATTACAGTAGCATTCCTGTATGTGATGCAGTGCCGTCTAAGGGCCCGAAGATCACGGGCATCCAGTATGGTTTTCTGGCCTTGACCCTTACGCACAGAGATTGTTCCAGATTCTCTGAATCTTTGGATGATATTATGCACTGTAGATGATGATAACTTCAAACTCATTGCAATTTTTCTCTGAGAAACTCCTTTCTGATATCGCTCCACTATTTTTCACCGCAGCATTGGGGGAATTGGTGATCCTCTGCCCATCTTGACTTCTGAGAGACACTGCCACTCTGAGAGGCTCTTTTTATACCCAATCATGTTGCCAATTGACCTAATAAGTTGCAAATTGGTCCTCCAGCTGTTCCTTATATGTACATTTAACTTTTCCGGCCTCTTATTGCTACCTGTCCCAACTTTTTTGGAATGTGTAGCTCTAATGAAATCCAAAATGAGCCAATATTTGGCATGACATTTCAAAATGTCTCACTTTCAACATTTGATATGTTATCTATATTCTATTGTGAATACAATATAAGTTTATGAGATTTGTAAATTATTGCATTCCTTTTTTATTCACAATTTGTACAGTGTCCCAACTTTTTTGGAATCGGGTTTGTACAATATATTTTCTCTAAAACACAATATTTAACAGCCTATTTATATTTAAATAACTTCTTCTGATTTGTAACATTGATGAACAAAATATTTGCAACTACAAACTCATGTACAACATTAGCTATAATAGACTTGCACTTTCTTTTTTCAGTTCAACTGAATTTAATTTTTTTTTGTATAAAATTCAAATTTGATCCCATCTCTTCAAAATGGAAATTGAAACTACATTTGGAATGAAAATGTCACTTTTCAAAACCTTAAGACATCTTTAAAACTATTCAAACTTTAAATGAAATTTTTGAAATTACTCAATTTCAAGGAAAAAAAAAACTATAACAATTGGTGTACAGAAAAATAAGCTTAGCCCGACTTAATCCTTCTCAGTTCAGTTGATTAAGTTACAGAATGTCCATTGCAAAGCAATCTCCATTTAGGATATTGTCAAACTCTGCACGAAATTCAGGGTAAGAGCTGTATGTACACGGTAAGTCGAGAACTGCTCCACATGTATGTGCAACAGGCCTGCATCCAAGACCACATAATCCATTAAACATGACTTCGATTTTGTCTTTACACATGAAGGTAGAGCCAGTACAGAATCTCCAGCTTTCTCTGGTCTAGGTTTTTTATGTATCTCTGCAGATGATTAAGGGTCAACTGCTCTTGCTGGTTCAAGAGATCTTTTGCTGGCTTTATCATTTGTGCCACTTTCTTGTTGGTAGCTTTTTTTGACTCATATGCTTCCAGAATGATTTGAATCAGACCACTTGGCATAATGGTACGTAAGAAGTCAATAATAAATTTGGGCTCTTGAAGGAGGACTTTGTGAGCCATTGTCAAAATAGCAAAACGGATGTTTTCTTTTGAAGGCAAGCGGTATGAGCCCATCTGTGAGAAGAGCTCAAGTAAATCTTCTGCATCACTTTCATCCAGGCTACCTTGAACAGCTTTTTCAACAACGGACTGCTCTGAGGTAGACAAATATTTTAAAAATGAGGACATCAGGAGTTCTTCATCCACAGATTCAACACCATCAATACATGCCAGTATAAATGCCAGAGACAACCTAACAGGCATCACACCATGATCAACGTAGCCTTTCACCCACACTCTTCCAGCAGCTTGCCACTCCTTCTCCGAGTAGTCTGGCCGCAGTCTTGGAACTCGTTCTTCCTCACCCTCACACTGAGCAAGAAAATCTTCCCAGAAGGCAGTGTACATTTCCCGTGACACTCCATCATCATCAATAGCATTTTCATTCGTGAATTCTATCTGCAGGACTTTTTTCATGACTTGGGATTCCATGAAGATCTCCAAAACATCTCTGACTACATTGACCCGTCTTATCTTCACACATTTGATCTCTTTCATGCTCTCAGATTCTTCTGATACTTCCATAAGCTGTCCTGCAGAAGACGAGCCATCTAACTGAGGGGGTTGATCATTTAATGGTGGACTCTGTAGGATACAAAAATACTGTATTAGAACATGAGAAGATTTCTGTCTGTCTGTCTATCTATCTATCTGTCTGTCTGTCTGTCTATCTATCTATCTGTCTGTCTGTCTATCTATCTATCTATCTGTCTGTCTGTCTATCTATCTATCTGTCTGTCTATCTATCTGTCTGTCTGTCTGTCTATCTATCTATCTATCTATCTATCTATCTATCTATCTATCTATCTATCTATCTATCTATCTATCTGTCTGTCTGTCTGTCTATCTGTCTGTGTCTATCTATTTGTCTGTGTCTATCTATCTATCTATCTATCTATCTATCTATCTATCTATCTATCTATCTATCTATCTATCTATCTATCTATCTATCTATCTATCTATCTGTCTGTCGTATCTGTACTTATTTATTGTTTTGTGTCAGTTTATAATAATAACCTTTTGGTTTCCTATAATTTGTCATTTTGTCATCATTTTATTTGATTTTTAATACCTTATTTTATATTGTAAAAAAGTTTTCAAGATTCTCCTGTTGTGTTCCACAGAAGAAAAAAAACAATGATAAATGATCCCTTTAAAGGTTTAAATGATTTATAAAAAAAATAAATAAAAAGAAAGTAATATCATAAATATAACTACCTGTTCCAGGGAAGAGTGGAATCCAGAATGTCAAAATTATCATGCACAATTCTAAAATGGATTTCTGAGTCGTCCAGTTCTAGATCATAAGAAACAGCAACAGGCGACCCTGAATCTTCATTCAAACTCACCAAATCATCAGATTCATGGTGATCAAGAGTGGATGCAGTTTTCCTCTTTGGAATTTTGACTGGGAGAAAAGCTATCCTCCTCTTCAATGGGTGTTAAATGACTGACAGGCAAATGATCACTTGTCTGAGGAAGAGGTTGTTCTGATATTCTTGTTGTGTTTCTGTTTCTCCTAGTCTGTTAAAAGGATCCATGAAGTAAATATTAAAAGAACACATAATCATGTAAACATGAATGTATGTATATATATATATATATATATATATATATATATATATATATACAGTATATATATATATATATATATATATATACACACACATACATTTTTATATATATATATATGTGTGTGTGTTTATATATATATATACACACACACACACACACATATACAAGTTATTTTATATAATCCACAATTTACCATTCTCGGCTCTCTTTCCAAGTCGTCATGAGCAAAATCGGAGTCTGATGAAACTTGGGGAGAATTCCCCAAGTCCGTTTCCATAGTGCACAAGTATAGCCGTAGCATTTTGAGTTTACGCTGTTCATACAGTTCATTCACTGTTATGTTTAATGGAACTGTGGTCTGACTGAAATCACGCATCTCAAAAGTGTAGCTTTCAGCGGGGCCTTTTGGAGAAATCCATTTGGGAAAAAACAAATCCTTCCCCATCGTCATCAATTTCTCAACCGAAGTGTTCTTTTTAACCGTTAGATGTCGCGTTCCTCCTCCGTGTCTTGTCCGAACTTGGTGAAAATCTCCTTTATGAAAATTAAGCCACCCAATTTCCAGTCGTCTGGTCTCTTATCTGCTATCTATCTTATGCATGTTTATTGCCGATACCTGAAAGTTTGTTTAATAAACTGCTGTCTTTTGCAGATGTTCTGCCATCTTTGTGTACCTTGTCTCTTAATCTCTGTAGTACAGTGGACTTGGTTGTTTCACATGCCGCGAGTCTTTGACGGCAAAATGCTCTAACTGCAAGACCATCCCCATAACTGATGATATATTTCGCAATTTTGTCTTCAGTCATAATTGCAATGACACTTAGGTTAATCTAAAAGGAAAGATCATCTATAAATACATTTGCAACAAACGCATGCTTATATATGAGTGTCATGACAAGGCCTCCTGGATAATTAGAATGACTGTAACACAATTTACCTTATCCTCTTTTAGTTTTTCAATCGAACTTTGAGGAATATCTCGTTACCTTAAAAAATCCACTAATTCGTCTTCCATGTCTTCTAAGTTGTCCAAACCGCACTCTCATTCACATTTGTAGTTATAATAATGCTAAACTACCTACACCGGAAACTGTAACGCGCGCACACGCGAAAGTCTGTATATTTTTATTTTTTGCAATGGTCCCTTTAGGGGCTCCGTATAAATGGCCTGGTACAAAATAGACAACTCTCTGTAAGGATATATTCCACTAATAATTTTAAAGTGGACTTCCTTTGCTTTTGGTGCAACTGGGTATTTAAGGTATTTTGTTCTTAAAACCTTAAACTTCTAAAACTTCAGCTTTAGAAAAGTATTGAAAAATTTATTTGAAGAAAAGGGATACAATTCCTTAACGAATGCTTTTCGAGTTGTGATATTAGGTAAATTTAGATTAGTGAGAGAAACTCCATTCACCAAAAGCTTAGGAAGAGAAGGAGTTACATTACTTTGAGATAAATTGAGAGACAACTGAATTATAGATTGTGGAATTGCTTTGATGATAATATCATATTGTTTCCTGTCAGTTAGCTTAAATCTTGAACAAAAAATCTCAAAAGAGATACTTCCAGTATTATCTAATATATGCATCACAGACCGTATTCCTTTCCATATCACAGACTTATTCCTAAAAGTCACATATCTACAATTCCACATAGGGATATTATGGGGACTGAAGTTATGCTTATAGATCAATTTCCAATAAAGTAAAACCTGTTGATGAAACAATGACAATTTAACAGGGAGTCTTTTAAGGTCATAATCGCATCTAAGGAGAAAATTGATTCCTCCTAATTTCATAAAAATTTGGCTGGGGATATGAAACCAAAAACTATTTTCATTTTTCAAAAAAGATCTTAACTAGTTTGTTTTAATAGTGCCATTAATGCATTCAATATCGATGACTTTTAGCCCTCCTTCTTCAAAATCTTTGACCAAAGTTCCTTTTCTAATGTAGTGTGTTTTTCCTTTCCAAATAAAATTAAAATTGGCTTGGTTTATAGCTTTTATTACATTTTTAGAAAATTAAATTGAGTAAGCAGGGTAGATAAGTCTACAAATGCACTCCATTTTCGTGAGAAAAATTCGGCCAATAATAGAAATATCTCTTTGAGACCACAAATTCAAATAAGTTTTGCACTTCTCTAAATTATTCCAAATGTTAAGATTATTAAGTGATGTGTTATCCTTCGTAATGTGTATCCCTAAGTATTTAACAGTATCTTTTATAGGAATATTGCAAAAAGTAAACAGAGGGGAATTATGAATTGGTAATAATTCACATTTTTTAAGATTTAGTTTCAAGCCAGATACCCTAGAGAAAAGCTCTAAAGTCTGAATAATTTTTGGAACTTGGTTAATGTTTTTCATAAAAATGGTTGTGTCGTCAGCCAGCTGACTGATGACTAATTGTTTGCCAAATACTGTTAATTTTTCAAAATCAGAATTTTTAATAAGAATGGAAAGCATTTCCGCTGCAGGAATAAAGAGCAGTGGAGAGATAGGACAACCTTGTTTAATTCCTTTATCAATTGAAAATCTTGATGTTGTACCCTGGTAAAATAATAGAGCTATTAGTGTCTTTATAAATTAACTTAACCATATTAATGAAAGTTTCTCCTAATCCAAATAATTGTAATGTACAAAACATAAATTTGTGTTCGACTGTGTCAAACGCTTTAAAAAAATCTAAAAATAAAATAAGACCTTCATCTTTGATTAAATAATTATAATCCAGTAAATCAAGCACAAGTCGTATATTATTGTGAATTGAGCGCCCCTTTAAAAAACCTGATTGTGTCTCTGAAATGATCTGTGAAATACCCGTTTTTAATCTATTGTCATAAATATGAGTTAAGATTTTATAGTCATTATTAAGCAGGGTTATAGGTCTATTAATTTAGGATTTTTCCCAGGTTTGGGGATGAGAGTGATAATTCTTCCACCTTCTAACAATAGAAGGTGGAAGAATATGAGAAACCGATATTTCTTTTAACAAATGAAAAATAAGGTCTTTAATATACTCCCAAAAATGTCTATAAAAGTTACTTGTTAATCCATCTGAACCGGGCGATTTGTCTAATGATAAACATTTCATGGCTCCGTATAACAAAACGAAATATTACGTCAGATCGCTTTATTCAAATGAGGGCAGCAAATGAGTACTTATTTACCGGGCCGAAAAACTCGGCCAGTGTGGATTGGAGGTAACGACCCATTTGTACTATTTCCACTAGGTTCTCGTGTATTATAGCCCTCATCCCATACAAAGCCCACAACAAAAAGACAACCAGTAGATAAGACAATAGTCTGTCATGCAAGCTGTGTCTACAAATGTTTTAACCAAATTTGAGTATCCAGAAATATGATTTCTGGAGTATTTTGTATGTATGTACTGCTGCATCATATTTTTACATTTTCTTAAGATTGCACCCCTGCCTTGCAGGTAAAGAAAATGGGACAACTTTAAAAAAATACAAAGTATGCAAGTTAATAGACACATCTTTGCTGAAATGTATTGTGCTGTTGTGTTTGTTGTTGTTAACAGGCATGTTTATTTCTCTGCCTTAGGATTGCAAGTGTCCTGAGACAGGTGAGGGAGTGGGAAACTTTGTCCTCATGGATGAGGTGTCGGGACAGGCATTCTAACAACCCCCCTGTCCTCATTGCCTCCATCCCTGAGGACACACCAGGACCAAGTTCAGCAGTGGATGACCAAGATGAGGAGGAGCCAGAGCCAGCCAAGAGGAAACAAGACCAAGAGGAGGAGCTGACACATTATTTTTGTTATGCAAGTTATAATTTGTAAATTAAACAAAACAGTCATTTCTGTGCATTATTTATTTTTGTAATGCAAGTTAAAATTGGAAAATGAAACCAAGAAATTGTTTTTTACATATGTTATGCAAGTTATCATTTGTACATGAAATAAATTATTCTGTACATTTATTTTTGTCATGTCAATTAATTTGTAAATGAAACAAATTGTTCTATACATTTTTATTTACAGCACCTATTTACAAGATAAGTTACGTTTAAGATGAGAAAAACAAAATAAAATTTTAAATTAACAGTACATAAAACAGATGGGAGAAAACGTCTTTATGTAGACTTTTACTGAGCTGGGCAGGGAGACCCTGGATGGGCTGCACAATGAGACCCTGGTAAAGCCTCTGTCAGCGGGACATCATCTGGGATCAGTGCATATTTCCACTGTCTACCAACAGGTTTGCAGTGCTGACTCAGTCGACGGCTGCCATGTCGCTAAGATGTTTTCAGAAAGAGGGAAGAATAAATGAAATTAACTCACATCCTCAAAAATCAAACCATAAAATATTTTAACATACATAACTGTTCTATGAGCAGCCCTCCAGGACCAACGGTGCCTATCCCTGATCTAGAAGACATATTTTTAGTGTATTTTATTTTTAGATTCTATCATATAATGTCATATTTTTTTTAAACAATATTATCAAAATCTAATATCCATGTGTAAAAAGTCAGTTTTTCATAAAACTACAATATTTGCCTCTGAGATGAAGTTGAATAAAAATAGTATTTCACATTTATATTCAAATACAGAGTAAATTTCGTATTTTCGTATTTCCTTACATTATTTGGAATGTTTAGCAACTGTGACAGCTGCCGTTGAAGAGCGGCAGTAACATTTATACTGGACTTTTTAAAGTTATATTCAACTGCCTAAAAACAAAACAACTAAAGATGTTCTCCTCAGTCCATTTATGTACATAATAAAGAGTATAAACTATATAAAATTGCATGTTGGTAACATATTAGTCAACATTTGAACCTTTATTGCATTTTTTCATTTTTATCATTTGATACATTAGATTACTGGAGTAAATTGAAACCCAATACTTACATTTAAAAGTGTAATCTGGCAATTTCTCTTAAAAAAATCTGACGTCGCGGTGCGCAATGAATTCTGGGGTAGGCAAGGCTGCGAAGCATCCATCAGAGTATCCTTCATTTCACTGGAAAAAAAAGGACACATTTGCAGGCCGTATTTGAAGGAGCCTTCAAAGGACCTTCGAATTGGGACAGCCTTCGTCGCGCCGCGGTGACGCAATCAGCTATACCTTCCACTGTAAACAATCCTCTAATGTAATGCCTTTTGTACATTTATTTAGATATTTATCCTAAAGTTATACACACCGATCAGGCATAACATTATGACCACTGACAGATGAAGTGAATAACACTGATTATCTCTTTATCACGGCACCTGTTAGTGTGTGGGATATATTAGGCAGCAAGTGAACATTTTGTCCTCAAAGTTGATGTGTTAGAAGCAGGAAAAATGGGCAAGCGTAAGGATTTGAGCGAGTTTGATAAGGGCCAAATTGTGATGGCTAGACGACTGGGTCAGAGCATCTCCAAAACTGCAGCTCTTGTGGGGTGTTCCCGGTCTGCAGTGGTCAGTATCTACGATGAAAACGACAGGGTCATGGGCAGCCAAGGCTCATTGATGCACGAGGGGAGCAAAGGCTGGCCTGTGTGGTCCGATCAAACAGACGAGCTACTGTAGCTCAAATTGCTCAAGAAGTTAATGCTGGTTCTGATAGAAAGGTGTCAGAATACACAGTGCATCACAGTTTGTTGTGTATGGGGCTGCATAGCCGCAGACCAGTCAGGGTGCCCATGCTGACCCCTGTCCACCGGCGAAAGCGCCAACAGTGGGCACGTGAGCATCAGAACTGAACCACGGAGCAATAGAAGAAGGTGGCCTGGTCTGATGACTGCGACAAAATGATGGCTGATGACTGTGTGCCCTGCCACAAAGCAAAAATGGTTAAGGAATTGTTTGAGGAGCACAACAACGAGTTTGTGGTGTTGACTTAGCCTCCAAATTCCCCAGATCTCAATCCAATCGAGCATCTGTGGGATGTGCTGAACAAACAAGTCCGATTCATGGAGGCCCCACCTCGCAACTTACAGGACTTAAAGGATCTGCTGCTAACATCTTAGTGCCAGATACCACAGCACACCTTTAGGGGTCTAGCGGAGTCCATGCCTCGATGGGTCAGGGCTGTTTTGGCAACAAAAGGGGGACCAAGACAATATTAGGAAGGTGGTCATAATGTTATTGACGGAAGTGGGCGTGTTTGTACTTTTATTTGCTTTTGTTTTATACAAAATATTCAATCCACTATCACAAACTATGCATCATTTGAAAGCTAAAACACTCAAGATTCATGTTCTGAACTTGTTTTTGCAATAAATACTCCGGAGAGGAAAGGGTTAAATGAAATGCTAAAGGATCGGCCATTTAAACGTCAGCATAATAAACGCAGTACTCATCTTTCATCTCCTATCGTGCAGATCAGATCGGACGAATCCAAAAAACACCAGCATACATGTCAGTGTAAGGGTCCACTCCTCAAAATGCATCCCACTTTTTAATCCAAAACAACGAAAAAATAGGGGAAAAAAACAAAAAAATTCTCCTTAGTTTGCATGAGCGTTTTGAGATAGAGTAATCAACCATGTCCATTTTCAATGAAATATCGATTCTAATCAGTATTCTTGCGATCTCCTCTGTACTTTGGACTCTTCCTCTCAAGTTAAACCCTCCCAGGTCTTTCTCCTTCAATCACAGGCTTTCTGATGACTCATTATATACAGGAAGCGCATTACTGGATCGCGAGGTGTCAGTCAAAGCACCCATGGTTTTCGTTGGATAAAGCCAGTCAATGCCTAGACAATGCCTTGCCAACAAAGGTTTGATTGATGGACGTAGTAACCAATCAAAAGGCATTATCTTGCGCAGTGTTTGTAAGCATTATTGATGAATACTACTCTTGCTTAGGTTTCCATGACACACAGGCGCGCGCCTGGCAGTTTACGCACACACCTAATCGCAGCGCGCAGACTCTGACAGACTGTTTTTATCAACTAAATGAGTTTTTTACACTTTGTAAATTCTGTAAATAGTTGCTTTAGTTTTTCAGTAACAGTATATCCATTATAATTAGCAGTTTATTGCAGATTTATTTGAATGAAAAACTACTCCTTACAATTACAAATGTTCTGAAATAAATGGCCTTTTTGAAAGGACGCCTAGTCTTTTCTTGACATAAAAGCTTACAGAAGCTACATTTTTGAGAGAATCATCCTCAAATTTGAATCAAAACATGATCAGACATTCAGTTTTATATTTAGGTTATTTTCAGGCCCTTAACATTAAAGTCTCATAAATTTTTCCCTAAGTGAATTTCAATTTAAAAAAAAAGTGAGTCACTTACATGTATATTTTCCCTTGTTTTACTCTGTTCCTATACTACTTTGAGTTATTATGACTCTTGGGTAACAAAATTTCAAGTGTCTAGTTTAAAATAAGACCAGATTTATGAATATAGACCATAGGGTTTAAGAGCTGCAGACATTTTTATTTGGGTATGTCGTTTTCAGAAAATTCTCAAAAATAGGTTAAGAGATTAAGTGCTGGTCTTAATTGGTCAGGTGCTGCTGGAAAAGATGTGTCTTTAGACGTTTTTTGAAAACGGCTACAGACTCGGCTGCTCGAATTGAGATAGGCAGGTCGTTCCACCAGGTGGGAATGGTCCAGGAAAAGGTCTGTGAGAGTGATTTCGTGCCTCTTTGGGATGGCGTCGTTCACTTGCAGAACGCAAGCTTCTGGAGGGTGCGTAAGTCTGAACAAGTGAGTTTAGGTATATTGGTGCAGAGCCTGTGGTTGCTTTGTAGGTAAGCACCAGTGCCTTGAATTTGATGCGAGCGGCTATTGGTAGCCAGTGCAAACTGATGAAGAGAGGCGTGACGTGCGCTTTCTTCGGCTCGTTGAAGACCACTCTCGCCGCTGCATTCTGGATCAGTTGCAAGGGTTTGATAGTGCATGCCGGAAGGCCAGCTAGAAGAGCATTACAGTAGTCCAGTCTGGAGAGAACAAGAGCTTGGACCAGCAGTTGTGTGGCCTGCTCTGATAGGAAGGGTGTAATCTTCCTAATGTTGTATAACGCAAATCTGCAGGACCGGGCTGTTACAGTAATGTGGTCAGTGAAGTTTAACTGATCATCAATCACAACTCCGAGGTTCCTGGCTGTCCTGGAAGGAGTTATGTTTGATGAACCTAGCTGAATGGAGAAGTTGTGATGAAGTGCTGGGTTGGTTGAGACCACAAGCAGTTCTGTCTTTGCAAGGTTGAGTTGAAGGTGATGCTCCTTCATCCAGCCAGAAATGTCTGTCAGGCAGGCTGCAATACGAACACCAACTGTAGGATCATCTGGTTAAAATGAGAAGAGTTGAGTGTCACCAGCATAGCAGTGATAGGAAAAGCCATGTTTCTGAATGACAGATCCTAATTATGACATGTAGATGGAGAAGAGAAGTGGTCCAAACACTGATCCCTGTGGAACTCCAGTAGCTAGGTGTTGTGACTTAGACACTTCACCCCTCCATGACACCCTGAAGGACCTACCTGACCAACCTACCTGACCTACCTTTTGAAGCCGGATTGGTTGTTGTCCAGGAGGTTGTTCTGTTCAAGAAACATAGAGAGTTGGTTGAACACAACTCGCTCAAGTGTCTTTGCAATGAAAGGAAGAAGGGATACCGGTCTGTAGTTTTCTAAAAGTGCTGGATTTAGAGAAGGTTTCTTAAGCAGTGTGGTTACCTGAGCCTGCCTAAATGCTGTGGGAACGGTACCAGTGTGAAGAGAGGAGTTGATGATGTGAGTGAGTGCAGGAGTAACTGAAGAAGAAATGGCCTGAAGGAGGTGAGTGGGGATAGGATCAAGCGGACAGGTAGTGGGGTGATTGGAAAGGATGAGTTTGGAGACTTCTGCCTCAGAGAGTGGAGAGAAGGAGGGAAGAGTGTGTGTGTTAGTTGTTAAGATGTGCGTGTCAGTTTGTGGTGTGGAGAACTGGCCGCTGATGGAGGTGGTTTTGTTGATGAAGAATGTTGCAAAGTCGTCAGCTGTAAGAGTTGATGGGGAAGGGGGGGTGGTTGGAGGACAAAGAAGAGAAAAAAAAAAGTTTTTGAAAAGTGTGCGAGAGTCAGAGCAATTGTTGATTTTGTTGTGGTAGTATGTTGTTTTAGCAGTGGAGACATTAGCAGATAAGGAAGAGAGAAGAGACTGATACAAGGTAAGGTCAGTAGAGTTTTTAGATTTGCGCCACTTCCTCTCTGCTGCCCCGAGTCCAGAGCGATGTTCACGGAGGACATCAGACAGCCAAGGGGGAGAGGGGGTGGTGCGTGCTGGTCTGGATGAAAGGGGGCAAAAGTTGTCTAAGCAAGATGTTAGAGTGGAGCAAAGAGTATCAGTAGCACTGTTAGTGTCCAGTGCTGAGAACTGAGAAGGAGGAGGAAGTGAGGATGAAACCATAGTGGATAGGCGAGAGGGGGAAAGTGAGCGTAGGTTACGGCGAAAGGTGATCTGCGGAGGAGTGTGTGTTGTGTCAGGAGTCAGTATGAGGTTAAGAGTGATGAGAAAGTGGTCTGAGGTGTGCAATGGAGTAACTAAAGTGTTGTCCGGGGAGCAGTAGCGCGTGTAGACAAGGTCCAATTGGTTACCTGATTTGTGAATAGCCGTAGTAGATACTCGCTTAAGGTCAAAAGAGGTCAGTAGAGTGTTGAAGTCCATGGCCTGGTGTTTTTCAAGGTGGATGTTGAAGTCACCGAGTAGTACCAGAGGAGTACCATCCTCAGGGAAGTTAGATATTAACACATCCAACTCCTCCAAGAAGTTACCCAGTTGACCTGGAGAACGATAAACAACTACAACATGGATTTTAACAGGGTGAGTAATAGTGATTGAGTGTGATTCAAATGAGCTGTTGCCAGATAGAGATGCTAAGGGGTTAAATTTCCATTCATTTGAGATAAGCAAACCAGTACCTCCACCCCTCCCCGGGCGAGGGGTGTGTGAAAAAGTGAAATTAGTAGAGAGGGCTGCAGGAGTGGCAGTGTCCTCTGGTTTGATCCAGGTCTCAGTTAGGGCCATGAGGCTGAGACGTGAATGAGTGGCGATAGATGAAATATAGTCAGCTTTGTTTACAGCAGACTGGCAGTTCCAGAGACCAATTGGAATAGAGAGTAAAGTAGCAGAGGACCTAGGTAGACTACGCAGATTATTAGGATTGCGCCATCTCAAATGTACAGAGCGTGATTTACGAGTGTTAGTAGTAATAGTAGAGATTTGAAAGCACATAGTGAATACAGGTCAGTCAAATAAACAGATGAAAACAAGCTGAACACCGAGGGGGGAAAAAGGGAAAGGAAAGCAATACTCAAGTGCCTTGTCAGCACTCCCCTTCTCAAGCAATACTCAAGTGCCTTGTGTTTATATAGCACATTTCATACACAATGGCAATTCAAAATGCTTTACACAGAAAATGACTTAAATTGTTCATTTGAAAATAAAAAAATATAACCTGAATCACCCCTATCTGGAGTGGAAGAAAATGGAGAGTCAGGTTTGCGATTTTACTATTTATATTTGTCAGGTAACTGTGTGTTTGAACAGTAACCTTGCAGACAAATCTTCCTGGATTTACTCCAGGTCTAACTCCTATGTTTCTTGGGAATACAATATCACTTTCCCTTCTCTCAATCTCTTGCACCCAGACCATATTTTGCCATAACAAAATAATAAAAAGATAATTAAAACAGTTATAAGAAGAATTAAAAGAAATAAAAACATAATACAGTCATAAAAAGAATTAAAGGAGTAAAAAGATGCGGACGTCAGTGGCACAGTAAAAAGAATAAAGAGATAATACATTAAGATAAAGTCGGACAGTGGCACAGTGCTCATTCAGTAAATGCACAGCTAAACAGATGAGTTTTGAAAGCATAGTAAGCATAGGCTACTAAAGAAGTACATTTCTGAAAGGTGTTTGTCTACATTGTGATACACCAAAGGCCTAGTATCTGTAGTGTATTTGAAATTATTAATATTCAAATGTATTAAGTTTTATTCTTTTGCTTAATATCTTTCAATCATTTATTTTATTAAGTTTTATGAATCTTAATGTTTTCTTTATCATTGATAGCTATGTATTCATTTAGTCATCGTTAATCCCTTATGTTGCATTTTTTTAATCATTTACATATATTCTATAAATACTGATATGTTTGATTATTTTTCATTATTATGTTTACACATACATAATCGGAGTCTCTGATATTCCAAAAATGTGAAGTGAATCTCAACTGTTCACAAAGGCATTTTTCATAAAATACTGAAAAATTACTCACAGTTGTATTTAAGACACGATGAGCCAATTCGAAAACGTAACATTAAAGAAAACAACAGCCTACCATACATTGGAAAGGTTCTCCCAGGTTCATTAACGACAATCCAGATCAGTCTGTGTGCCATTCTTCCGGCAATGTTTACTGGAAAGACTGCAATTATCTAAGTGTGCACAGTTTTCATCGTGAATGTAAAGAGAATCAGCTCTATACCCACCGCCAGAGTCATGTGACCTTAACTGGGACACGCCTTCCAGAACAGTGTGGAAAAGCTACATAAGCACATGTTTTGGTGTAATTCACTTTAGGAAATGCTTGATATCTAAAATGCATTAAACACAACAACATATACCGGTATATGTGTCTGCCATAAAAGTATATGCTGATAGTTACGTTGGGTAGACATATAGATTAACACCGTGAGCTAGATGATTGCTTAATCACAGCCTCTGTGCAAATGCAGAACCAAAAGATGTAAAATCAATGATCAAATGGCTTCAGTGAAATGGTAGGTATTACAGGTTTTATTTATTATTATTTATTAATATAGATGGATATGGGTGACACGCATTATATATGCAGCCTATGTATGATAATATACAGAAAATATATTATGCATTATAAACTCTGCTTCAAAACCTTCACTGACATAACACAGTAGCTACTGTATATATTGGAAATATACTGCATGATATTGTAGTAAATAGAATATATGAGTGCATACAGAGAAACACCAACACTTCATTCCATATCGGTTAATACTGGCAGATAAATACAGTGAACTTGTCAAGCAAGAATATGGCAGTTGTTGTTGTAATAGAGATCCACTTTTGATACAGCTGTAAGAGCATTTCATGTGTTTGATGGTGTTTTCACTCTTTTTGCCTTTCTGCACCAAAACACAGATCTAATTTGCTGTCTGCACTGAGACGAGCCGTAGTAGTACAGAAGAGGATCCAGAAAAACACTTGCGCTCCCCAAACACACAGCCAACAGGTAAGCAGCATATGATGAATCTCCCTCCCCTTCAGTAGCTAAACGAACACAGTGGTACAACAGGATGCCTTTGGTTGGAGCAAAACACACCACAAACTCAATCAGCACGGCAATAGCCATAATCACAGCTCTCCTTCGTTTGCCTGAAGATGATGATGATGTTGCTAAGCGATCAGAGTTTGCACTGAGTACATATATGATAGTAAAGTAGCTGACTAAGGTGACAACCAGCGGCAGGAAGAAGTAGAGGCAGGAGAGGATGGAGAACAGGTACACATAATACAGCACTGTAGGGTTGTTGTGGAGCAGTGCATCATGACAAGTGACGCCCACATCATTAATCTTGACCGTTTGTCTTAATGAGAGAAGTGGCACCGTACCAGCGAGCGCCAGCAGCCAGACCAGCACACATACACACGTGGCTTTCCTTGTACTCCTCCAGGTTAGAGAGGCGACAGGAAACGCCACAGCCAGCAGTCTGTCCACACTCATGCACATCATCAGCAGTATGGAGCAGTACATGTAGCAGTAGTAAGCTGCGCTGAGCACACGACACGCCATCTCACCGAACACCCAATCTGAAGCGTTCAGCTGGTAGTGGATCTTCAGAGGCAGCAGCAGGGTGAAGAGCAGGTAGATCACAGCTGGTTTCTTCGCTTGAATCTTACAGGTGAACGTCACCAAGGCCAAAGCATTCAGGGGCAAACTAATGAGAATGATGATGATGTAGAATGAGGGCATGACGCGTGTAACCATCAAGCCTTTGAGAAAGACAGCAGCCTTCACTGAGATGCCCAGTGTCTTGTGGATTACTGAATTGTTCAATGCCTCGTGGATTACTGAGTTGTTCAATATCTCGTGGATTACTGAGTTGTTCAATGCCTCGTGGATTACTGGGGTGTTCCAATGATCATTATAATTTGCTATAAAGAGGTAATCTGTAACTAGCACAAAACACAATGAGTGAAGGTCATATACTACTAAAACATACAATTAGAAAAAAAAAATGAGCATGAGATCCACCCCTAAACATTACTATTACTGGGGTGTAAGCGGATCGTACAAAAACTTTATGAATGAAATTGTATGAATTTATACGAAGCAGCAACCAATTTTGCAAAACGTAAATAGTTACAAATTGTGATGAGATTGTGTTGCATATTACCTCTATGCGTTTGTGAAGAGTCAGGGTGGTTAATGATTATTTCATAAGGAGGAGAATCTATAAGCAACACAAAAGACCATTAGTGAAAGCTCTCATAATACCACCAGAAATGATTGAGAACCCTGGGGTGTTTCTAGGTTTTAATATATTATAAAAAAAATTAAAAAAACATTCTCTCGCACACACAATCAGTTACTCCATGTAACATTATATATCCATGTGATACCTCCACCACTGCCGTCTGTGACACCTCCACCACTGCCGTCTGTGACACCGCCTCCACTGCCGTCTGTGACACCTCCACCACTGCCGTCTGTGACACCGCCTCCACTGCCGTCTGTGACACTTCCACCATTGCCGTCTGTGACACCGCCTCCACTGCCGTCTGTGACACCTCCACCACTGCCGTCTGTGACACCGCCTCCACTGCCGTCTGTGACACTTCCACCACTGCCGTCTGTGACACCGCCTCCATTGCCGTCTGTGACACTTCCACCACTGCAATCTGGAAAGTTAAGCATCAAAACTTAAAACAATACTCTTCCTATTACTAATGAAAACTACATGACTCTGCGGCTGATGTCCGATTTGATTTCCACCAAATAGCACTAATATTCCTTCTTTTGTTGGATTTTAAATGTCAAAAAAATGTAACATTTTAACTTTAATAATAATTTTTTACATTTATATAGCGCTTTTCTAGGCACTCAAAGCGCTTTACATTTTGGGGGGGGGGGGGGGGGGGGTATTATTAATATTAGATATTAATTCGTAGGAACATGATAAGTTGTGACCACAAGATAATTTTGTCGAGGTAACGTCATTGTTATGCCTTGACCACGCAATGTAAAGTCCTGGCCTCAAGATCCTATGTTGTGGGAACAACATTTTTCTTGTAGCAACGACTTCTTTATGTTGAAGGAACCACATCTATTTCTCATGGCCACAAGTTAAATGCTTAAACAACCTGCACGACCATAGCAACCTGGAATTATCAGAAGTGGATAGGCATATAATATTTATTTTTAATTAAGAATGGCAAAATAAGGGCAGAATTAAGAAATTGTTTATAGCCTATTAATATTGTGTGTGATGTTGCCTATAGACAACAGCATTCAAATGAAGTTTGTTATTATCAGTGAATGATAAAAGAATATAGGCCTACAAGAAAAAAAATTGTATCCTACAGTATATTGCCAAAAGTATTGGGACACCCCTCCAAATCATTGAATTCAGGTGTTCCAATCCCTTCCATGGCCACAGGTGTATAAAATCAAGCACCTAGGCATGCAGACTGCTTCTACACACATTTGTGAAAGAATGGGTCACTCTCAGGAGCTCAGTCAATTCAAGCGTGGTACCGTGATAGGTTGCCACCTATGAAAAAAGTCCATTTGTGAAATTTCCTCACTACTAAATATCCCACGGTCAACTGTTAGTGGTATTATAACAAAGTGGAAGCAATTGGGAACAACAGCAACTCAGCCACGAAGTGGTAAGCCACGAAGTGGTAGGCCACGTGTAAAAAAAAAAAAAAATTAAAAATAAATAAATAAATAAATAATTCACAGAGCGGGGTCAGCGCATGCTGAGGCGCACAGTCAAATCAAATCAAATCACCTTTACAGTGGGGAGAACAAATATTTGATACACTGCCGATTTTGCAGGTTTTCCTACTTACAAAGCATGTAGAAGTCTGTAATTTTTATCATAGGTACTCTTCAACTGTGAGAGACGGAATCTAAAACAAAAATCCAGAAAATCACATTGTATGATTTTTAAATAATTAATTTGCATTTTATTGCATGACATAAGTATTTGATCACCTACCAACCAGTAAGAATTCCGGCTCTCACAGACCTGTTAGTTTTTCTTTAAGAAGCCCTCCTGTTCTCCACTCATTACCTGTATTAACTGCACCTGTTTGAACTTGTTACCTGTATAAAAGACACATGTCCACACACTCAATCAAACAGACTCCAACCTCTCCACAATGGCCAAGACCAGAGAGCTGTGTAAGGACATTTTCTACAATTGTAGACCTGCACAAGGCTGGGATGGGCTACAGGACAATAGGCAAGCAGCTTGGTGAGAAGGCAACAACTGTTGGCGCAATTATTCGAAAATGGAAGAAGTTCAAGATGACGGTCAATCTCCCTCGGTCTGGGGCACCATGCAAGATCTCACCTCGTGGGGCATCAATGATCATGAGGAAGGTGAGGGATCAGTCCAGAACTACACGGCAGGACCTGGTCAATGACCTGAAGAGAGCTGGGACCACAGTCTCAAAGAAAACCATTAGTAACACACTACGCAGTCATGGATTAAGATCCTGCAGCGCACGCAAGGTCCCCCTGCTCAAGCCAGCGCGTGTCCAGGCCCGTCTGAAGTTTGCCAATGACCATCTGGATGATCCAGAGGAGGAATGGGAGAAGGTCATGTGGTCTGAGGAGACAAAAATAGAGCTTTTTGGTCTAAACTCCACTCGCCGTGTTTGGAGGAAGAAGAAGGATGAGTACAACCCCTAGAACACCATCCCAACCGTGAAGCATGGAGGTGGAAACATCATTCTTTGGGGATGCTTTTCTGCAAAGGGGACAGGATGACTGCACCGTATTGAGGGGAGGATGGATGGGGCCATGTATCGCGAGATCTTGGCCAACAACCTCCTTCCCTCAGTAAGAGCATTGAAGATGGGTCGTGGCTGGGTCTTCCAGCATGACAACGACCCGAAACACACAGCCAGGGCAACTAAGGAGTGGCTCCGTAAGAAGCATCTCAAGGTCCTGGAGTGGCCTAGCCAGTCTCCAGACCTGAACCCAATAGAAAATCTTTGGAGGGAGCTGAAAGTCCGTATTGCCCAGCGACAGCCCCGAAACCTGAAGGATCTGGAGAAGGTCTGTATGGAGGAGTGGGCCAAAATCCCTGCTGCAGTGTGTGCAAACCTGGTCAAGAACTACAGAAAACGTATGATCTCTGTAATTGCAAACAAAGGTTTCTGTACCAAATATTAAGTTCTGCTTTTCTGATGTATCAAATACTTATGTCATGCAATAAAATGCAAATTAATTACTTAAAAATCATACAATGTGATTTTCTGGATTTTTGTTTTAGATTCCGTCACTCACAGTTGAAGAGTGCCTATGATAAAAATTACAGACTTCTACATGCTTTGTAAGTGGGCAAACCTGCAAAATCGGCAGTGTATCAAATACTTGTTCTCCCCACTGTATTTATATAGCGCTTTTTACAATGTCAATTGTTTCAAAGCAGCTTCACAGTGGTAACAGGAAAATAATGCAACAGAATTTGATTCGGCTGTACAGCCGCTCTGGTGAGAACGGTAATGTCATCCAGCTCATTTCAATTATCATATGTCATATCATATGTCAAATCATATGTCAATGCGGGCAGATCAGTAATATAGTTGAAATTTAAGTGTCCCCAACTGAGCAAGCCAAAAGCCAAAGGCGACGGTGGCAAGGAACCAAAACTCCTTCAGAGCCAGAATGGAGAAAAAAAAACCTTGGGAGAAATCAGGCTCAGTCAGGGTGCCAGTTCTCCTCCGGCCGACGAACAAATAGTGTATGATAATGATTCTGGCAACATTACAGGTCAGAAGTCATATTAGATCAATAGATATTCGTAGGATTATTCAAAAGATTACAGTGCACAGAAGTCGCCAACTTTCTGCAGTGTCAATAGCTACAGACCTCCAAACTTCGTGTGGCCTTCAGATTAGCTCAAGATCAGTGTGTAGAGAGCTTCATGGAATGGGTTTCCATGGCCGAGCAGCTGCATCCAAGCCTTACATCAAGTGCAATGCAAAGCGTCGGATGCAGTGGTGTAAAGCACACCGCCACTGGACTCTAGAGCAGTGCAGACATGTTCTCTGGAGTGACGAATCACGCTTCTCTGTCTGGCAATCCGATGGATGAGTCTGGGTTTGGCGGTTGCCAGGAGAACGGTACTTGCCTGACTGCGTTGTGCCAAGTGTAAATTTTGGTGGAGGGGGGGGATTATGGTGTGGGGTTGTTTTTCAGCGGTTGGGCTTGGCCCCTTAGTTCCAGTGAAAGGAACTCTTAATGCTTCAGCATACTAAGACATTTTGGACAATTTCATGCACCCAACTTTGTGGGAACAGTTCTAACATGACTGCGCACCAGTGCACAAAACAAGGTCCATAAAGTCATGGATGAGCGAGCTTGGTGTGGAGGAAATTGACTGGCCTGCACAGAGTCTTGACCTCAACCCGATAGAACACCTTTGGGATGAATTAGAGCGGAGACTATGAGCCAGGCCTTCTCGTCCAACATCAGTGCCTGACCTCACAAATGCGCTTCTAGAAGAATGGTCAAAAATTCCCATAAACACACTCCTAAACCTTGTGGAAAGCCTTCCCAGAAGAGTTGAAGCTGTTATAGCTACAAAGGGTGGGCCAACTCCATATACGGATTAAGAATGGGATATCATTAAAGTTCATTTGCATGTAAAGGCAGACGTCCCAACACTATATTGCTAAAAGTTTATCTCACAGTCTTTTAAATTCTTTCACTGGTCGTCTTTATTTTTATTATTATTATTATTATTATTATTATTATTATTATGCCCATTAAACCTAAATAACATGAAATATATAGCCTAATATGTTAAATTCCCATAAAGTGAACTTCCCCTGTGTGCCTACAGAAATAATGTCATATAATCAAAGCTTTTTGGTATAACTGGCAGACATTTACAGTATTTACAAAACATAGGCTAAGGTACTAAAAGTAGGCTATTAGATACACAATGTTAACGTTAAAATAAGATTTTTTGTAGATTAAATATTCTATTATCATATAGCCTATTAATAATAACAACCAAATATCCGAACTTCATTCGAATGCTGTCACAGGCACAAGGGGCTACAAATGAAAACAGACGCTCATTTATCGTCACATAGGCTGGTGTAGTCATAAAGTCAAAACTTTATTAGCATGATCAGGCATTTATCAATATTTACAAAATATATACTTAAGTAACATAATATACAGAAAGTAAGTATGGGAAATGAAGGGGAAAATAAAACATACATAACAATGAATAAAATATTTAAGTTGGGGAAAACACCTCACCACTAGTATTAGTCATGGACTACGGTGACAAGAGTGAAGTATTCACTGTTAAGCTTACACTGGCGATGTACCTGAGAGAAAATGGGTTTTAAGTTAAGTGATCTAATTTTCAGCAGTAAGAAAAAAAAGTGTTTTAAAGCTTGTTTTTTGTAGAACATCACAGTTATATATTGCCGCTTTCCACTGCATGGTACGGCTCGGCTTGCTCAGGGCCGTAGGCAGGGTTTTATAACAAAGACTTTATATATAGAAAGACGGTACACTCCGATTACTTATGAATAGGAGGAAAGTGCAACGGCCAATATGGCGAATAAGCCCCGCCTTCTAAATGAAAAAGCCAATCGTTGAATAGTAAAGTCACACATTACTGCAACTGCTGTTAGACGCTCTGGTTATTATAGAAACAGGCAGTGCTATGAGACAGTTATTGTCAGATTTTATTGGTGATTTCAAATATGAAATTTAAATTGTAAGCTTGGCGAAGACTTTTGGAGAATTTTATGTTTCCCCAATTCAAAGAGATAGGAGCTGCATGCCCGAGAGGCATTTCAAAGATGGCTGCCAAGTGAAATGACTTGTCTTAAAGGGACTTTGTTTATAATTACCGAGGTCCCAAATGTGTGTTAGTTAGGGGGGTTGGGGGCATTCTCCCGAGAAATTTTTGATTTCTCTGATCTACATGTGGATTTTAGGACTTTTGAAGGCCGAAAAAATGGATAAGAAATAGCTTTAAAACCAGAAGATTATTCGTCAATACCTGCTCTCTCCTCAACTTTCTTTTCTCTGTCTCCTCCTCTTGCCCTGTCTCTTCCCCTCCTAAAGCTGAGCTTTGACTGATAGTCTTTTAATTTTTGTCTGTGTCAGTGAAAAAAGTAAACATTTATAGGTTTTATTAATCATTTTCTTAAACACGTTAATTTACTGAAGGCTCCCAGGAAAGCTAACTAAGTTTATTAAATTCATTCACATGTTCACATTCATTATTAATCTTATGCTAATATGAAGAAAACACTTTGTTAATGTTTTTTGTCCCCTCACATTGACAGTTACTAATTATTACATTACATGAATCACGTCAAATTAGACAAAAGTTTATTAGTTTGACAGATTATTTTTGTCGGCCGTTTAACATTTGTCAAGTATGAAATGTCAAATATGAAATGTTAAGTGTAGCTACTTACATCTTATTTCACACTTTATGACCATTAACAACTGAAGCATCGTGCTGGAAATGAATTCGCAGCTGTGAACATAAAGCTGGTCATCTCAAATAGCCTATTTTGACATTGACAGACAGCAGAAGCAGCTCAGATGAGAAAATGTTTAATATCCTTGCAGCACTTATATATATATATATATATGGGGTGAGCGGGGCACAACCTAACGCAGGGTTAGTTGTGTAACACAAATGGTTTAAAACTTTCCACATCAACACGAGCATGACAAAACTTAGTGTATTTACTAGTTGCCATATCCATACTATAGAGAAAAAACAAAATTGCACCAAAATTAAAAAATCTTTGGAAGATATCACTGAACATTTATTTAGCCATAACAAAAGTAAATTTCCTACTTAAGTTAATTTTTCATCTCTGTTGATGAGTTGGTATTTCTGCGCCAAATACACTCCTTCAGGAGTGGAACAAATTTCAGAAAGTTTTCTTTTCCAAGTATGGCCCTGTATGGTCAAAAGGTAGAATTCCTTGTATGGGCACTTCTCCCAGATGAGCATGCATATCAACCAGAGCGAGAGCAAGAGTGCACCCATCAACGAGCTTCGTTTGGGTTACGGGAGCCCGTCGGCAGCGCTGTCATTTTGTTTTTAGACCACAAAATCAACACTGTCACTAAAGAAGTGTGTTTGGTTGTGAAGGAAAGATATCCTTGTTCAGCTTCCCAAATAACCCATCGTTAAGGAAACAGTGGATGCAGTTTGTTTTTCCGTAGCAGCAATGGAGTTCTGCAAGTGTGTTTGTTTGTTCCCGGTCATGAGTTGAAACCACCGGTGGTGAGACTGCATCAAATGTCTTTTTTTTGGCAATCGGCACGTAAGTGCATATAATGTAAACAACACGAATGTATAGTGAATCGAAAGTTATCCAGGGATAATGCAATGATGTATCGTGTGCGTGCGCTTGTGACTCTTAAGCTCCGCCCACCTTCACGAGTTCGGGTGTTTTCAGAAAGGATCGGTACAGTGTATCTGTCTTATATAAATATGATAAAACTAAAGACTCTTCAGAGATATGAAGGATGCAATACTACTCTATAGGTACTCAAGATTAACATGAGATTGGCAGAAACTTTTTGTGCGTTATGTACCCTTTGATCTTATATCTGTTATTTAACAGTGGAGATAGTTCTTTAATGCTGATCTAACCAGCAGAAGACACAAGCCGGGTTTAAATCCCAGTTGTGCAGGTGGGGCATGTTGTCACACTGCACTACAATGAGCCCCTATTAGAACTATGCTATTCTATTCTTTTATGAATTCTATTGAGAAACCTTGAGAAAAAGGTGAATAATGACAGAGTCAATGTTCAGAAATTAATTATTTTTATGTATTGAACTATGCTGTATAGCTGTGTTTTGCAGTGTGTATGTTGTCAAACTCAAAAATGAGTTTTTTTTAATTATCAAAAAATACCATTATTTTATTTGAAAAAGTTATTCATTGTATTTTATTGACTAAATATTTCAGTTTGTCTTGGATATTTTTATGATTGTATCATAACATTAAGCATTTAAAACCACAATTGTACTAGACGTGTGAAATTAATGTGGGAAAAAATAAATACTCTGAACCCCAAGTGGATTTACACAAACTGAGAAAGCGTTAGGTTGTGCCCTGCTCTCCCCTACACCTCAGAAAAACACAGCAGTCGGTGACTTCATAGCTTTGGGCATTGGACATTTTTCATACTTGGTTTATAATGTGTCATTGTCACTGAAAACTAGGATAACTAGCCTATTCTAGACAACTTTTGTTTCACAGAAAAAAAAAACAAGGGGGGTGTTTCCCCCATTCTACCCTAGTAATAATAATAACAATAAACAAATATTAAATAAAGAAGAAACGATCAGTGAATGGATTTAAAATTGTTGGATGGGATATATAAATGTTTTATAAGGCATATTCTTTTAACATTTAGTGATAATAACCTCAACTGCTGTCTATGGGCACCATCACGCACAATAGCCTACAATATAACATTTTAATATGGCCTATTCATTTCTTAATTCCGCACTCTCTTAATTAAAGTGATATTATATTAATAATAATAAATATTATAGGCATATCCATTTCTGATAATTGATAATTCTGATAACAACCCATGTAATGTCACTGAAAAAAATAAAATAAATAATAATAATTAAAGCTGCAAGCAGCATTTATCGGGGTTCAAGCATTTAAGGCCTTTAAGGCACACATGCATAAAAAGATATTAAGGTTTATTTAGCAAGCATGTAAAAAAATTAAGTTGTAGAAGGACTCTACCATTTTAAAGACTGCTATAGGCTTTTGTGTGCAGTTATATTATAGACTAGATAAAAAAGTTCGTTGAGACAAACTTTAAGTTGGCTTGAGAAAGCCGGACCAGAAAGTTTGAAAAAGTTTGACAAGCTTAAAGTTTGAAGATTTTCAGTTTGAAGTATTTTGAAGTTTGACGGCTTTGAAGTCAATACAGTCTATCAGAAGACAGATGGATGGATGGATGGATGGATGGATGGATAGATAGAAATATTAGATCGAATTGAAGGTAAGTGAGTCTCAGTGGATTAGAAATAGTACATAGAATGGCAGCTAATGGAGTCCAAAGAGCCTCTCCAACTGTCAACATTTGAATTTTGTCAAAGACAATTACCATGTTGCTAGCATGATGCTAACATTATGCTAACACAATTAGCATGTTGTTATCATCATGCTAACACAATTAGCATTTTGCTATTATGATGCTAACACTTAGCACGTTGCTAGCATGATGCTAACACGATTACCACGTTGCTAGCATGGTTTACCATGTTTTAGTATGATTTACCATAGTTTACCATGATTTACCATGTTCTAGCATGGTTTACGATGATTTACCACATTCTAGTATGATTTACCATGATTCTAACATGATTTACCATAGCTTGCCAGGATTTACCATAGTTTACCACGATTTACCATAATTCTAGCATGACATACCATAGTTTACCATGATTTACCATAGTTTACCACGATTTACCACATTCTAGTATGATTTACCATGATTTACCAATTGCTAACAAAACGAAAATATAATACATTTATGTCTCACTGTACTTATATTGTGATATAATTTCATATAACATATAACGTAATATACCCTCTGTTTTCATTTGCACCCTAGTTATCTGTGGTGATAACATCTGTAACAATCATCTAAAAGAAGTAATAAAGAAAAAAATTAAACAATATTCTATTAAGATATGAGTTGCAATAACATGACTTGTAGTAATTATAATATCAGTAACATACACACAGATTAGACAAGCATGTCTGTATCTTAACATAAATATCATTACTCAATGCAAACTGCAATAATACAGTAATACAATGAAATGAACGTAAAATAAACTCACGTGGCCCAGTATGATAATACTCCCGTGGCTAATGCTAATTAGCGCATTTCTAATGGCAAATTACAGCCGCGATTAAACCTTCAGAACTTGCCAATGTAAACAATAAGCATCATCAAAATATACCAGATGAATATAGACACATGTGGACTTACATCGACGCATAAACGGAGTACACAGAGCATTCTTGAAGATGCACAGAAGAACATTTGCCATCCTGTCTTCCTGTGTGCAACAACGTATATGGAAAACAACTTTGTTTCCTATGACAGACTTTCTGACAACAGAGTTGAACTTACCTGTATGATGAACTGTTTAATGTGCATTCCCCCGAAAAATATTAGGTATTTAGATGATATAAACAATCCTAACTTGTATATACACATTTAATTTTAACAGCTGGAAACACAAGCAAGTACATTTCTTATCCTGCAGCCCCCTCTACAGAACAAAATTAGTATTACAGCCAACACAAGTGGCATTGATAAACATTGACCAAATTTTGATATTAAATGTTATTGTAATGATTTTACGATGCCTAAATATGAATTTAAAAGCAAAAACTATTGCCAAATGCCATGTTATATGTCACATGTGCTTATTTGAATAACGTCTGAGCATTTCTTGAGTAGACATTGGGCACACACACACACACACACTTCTGTTTTACATATAGATATTTTAAATACATTACTAGTAACAAAATGCTTACTCCTAGTCTGGTGGTCATTTTCACACATTATTCACACCATCATTTTTTGGCAGAATTGTCAATACCAATACTTAAATAGAAATTAATTGCTCAAATTTGACAAAATGTGATTGTAAATGTTATAATAGTGATTTTATAATGTCTAAATATCAATTATAGAACAGTATAAGTATGCAGTATGACAAAATGACTATTTTAACCAGCAGGTGGCAACAGAGAACCACTCATTGGCTCACTTTCATTTTAAATGTCTGTTTTTCATTTAATGGGCACATTTTCCAAGTGAATGCCTTCAAACGTGCTAACTCACATACACATTTTGTTGCAGATATAGATATTTGAAATAAATGATAGGTAACAAATTGCTTATTCCAGGTTTTCCCCTTTAAAACATATTTTCAGGTGTTATTTTAATTGTAATGTAATATTATTGTAAAAAACATACATCAAATGAACAAATGAATTGGTAAACCTTGACAAAATGTGATTTGCAATGTTATTATAATGATTTTATAAAGTTTATATATGCTTAGTGAGCAGAATGAACCAATGAGTGGTCTTCTGCTGCCCTCTGGTGGCTTTATGGCAATTTTAGGTAATACGCCATTAGAAGCAGTGGCACATTGTCACCTTTTTAACTGTTATAGAGGCATCTATTGCTCGATCTCCATGAAATTTTGCGTGCTTGTTTAGATTCACATGCTGCACGTGCCCACCTATTTTCATAAAGTTTTGAGTTTTCGTTCAGGATTAATAGGCTTTTGAGCATGTTTTGCCAGACCCGTTCTATAAATGACCCTGCTATAGCTACCCAAAGGGTAAAGTTTAGTATTTTTTTGATCACTATTGATCAGGAGAGTCCAGAGAATCATACTGCAGTGGTTTGGTTCCGATCGGGCAAAAAACCTAGGACTAGTTCGCAAAAGTAGGTTTTTAACATAATCGCAAATATTTAATCAACGATTTGATTGACAGCAGTGGTTCTTGAGGCAAAGTTGTTCAGCATGAGAAGATCTATCCAATGATATGCATATTGTGTGGATGTGTGTAACACCATGTGATTACAGAGCCGTAAAACTCGTTAGCGCCAACTAGTGGTCGATTTCTTTCAAAATTCTTACAGACCTCTGGGTCCATGAGTCAAACATGCCCACCGAGTTTCGTTCCGATCGGCCTCCGTTAACCTTGTCTAATAGGTGCTGAAACTTCATTGGCCAATGGCGGCCATGTTTTTTGAGAGACGCCAGTGTCCTCATAGACATACTTGGTACCTTGGACCAAAACACTGCATACCAATTTTCAAGTCAATCAGACAAATGGTCAGGTGGTCATAGCCCTTTTAATGTTTTTTTTCATGTTACAGCGCCACCAAGTGTTCAATCGTCGCGATTTGAGCCCATACACATGTGTACCAAGTTTGGTGAAGATATATAATTTCTTTCTTGAGTTATAGCCATTTTAGTAAAATTGGCTCCACCCTGAGCATACATTTTTACACCCCTTAACAACCGTGAATCGAAATTTATACTTTTTTCCAAGCACTTTTGATATTCAGACTCCAGAGAACATTTATGCACTGGTTTGGTTCCGATTGGGCAAAAAACCTAGGACTAGTTCGCAAAAGTAGGTTTTCATGACGGAAATAATATCGGATATACGTTTTGTTCGCCGAGGACTCAGCTTTCCAATGATATAAGACACTTGAGTGTGGGACAAACGGTTTCTTCGCGCTTTTGATCACTGTAACGCCACCTATTGGCGAATCGGAGTCATACTCTGTCAACCTCTCCTCGATTTTTGTACTACCATCTGACAAAGTTTCAAGTCTCTAGCATTTACGGGTTTGGTCTCCACAATCAGTTTTAGGGGAGAAGAAAAATAATAATAATAATAATAATAATAATAAAAATCCTTACAATTACAATAGGGTTTCAGCCCTACGGGCTTGAACCCCTAATAATAATAATAATAATAATAATAAACAATTAACTAATCAAGCTCATGTGTAACAGCACAAACCTGTATTCACCTGAAGTGACTTTGATTAACTCCAAATAAATAAGTATTTTTGGATGCAAATTAAAGACTTCTTAAATGAATCTCCATCGTCGTGTTTACTGACCAGCAGTACGTGACAACACATGACAATAGCTAAAATTAATATATTTTGGTACAATATAAATAAGTTATGACAACCATTTAAATGACTCAAATGTCTCAAATGATTAAAAACGTATTACAATAACAAAAAGCAGATATATATATATATATTTTTTTTATTATTATTTTTTATTTAGTGCATAAATCTTGAAATGTCTGTCCAAGTGACTCAAAACCATGAAGCATATCAATCACAATTTTTAAAGAAGGTTTCAGCCACACTGTAGGCTATTTAGTTACGCATCAGCAAGATATTTCACTTTTTATGCACTATAGCTGAGTAATAGGCCTAACTGATGACCTACTTACCGTCAATGGTGCCAGTGCACGTTTGTGCAATTACAACTGAAAGCAAGATTATGTTAATCCTCATGACGATCAACTGTCGATTTCTAACTCCAAATGTTTAACAAAATCTATAGACACTGGTGGATTAGCGACGTCCTGTTTGTGACCCAGTCATTCATTTGAATCTTTTCACTGAATCGGATGAACTGGTTGAGAGACGAGCCGATGTCCCGATAAATGACTCATTTGAATATGATTCGTTAAGACGTTTGACTATTGCACTAAAAGCAGCTCATCAGATCATACAGACACGAACTGACGATTTGATTGATGTGGACAAAGTTACGAACTATGATTAAGATTTGTACAATTTTCTGCAAGTAGCCTGGTTTAAAACAACAACATTTTACTATACTACGGGGCTGTTGAATGCTTGAATCTGATTGGCTGACGAACGTTCTAAGTTTTATCAATCGATAAACATTTAAATATTTAATAAAATTTGTTATTCCTTATTCAAAATTTGATCTCTCACATAGGACTAATCGTTGCTTGTCTGGATGGATCACACTGCATAAATCTGTCATTTCAATATAGAAATTGATTCGTTCAAGGGACGTATTTGAAAGGATTCTAAATTAACACTATTATTATGTTCACACATACATAATTGGAGTCACTGGTATCCCCAACAGGTGAAGTGAATCTCAGCTGTTCACCAAGGCATGTTTCATTAAATATTGAAAAATTATTCACAGTAGTATTTAAGAAATGAGCCAAATCAAAAATGTAACAAAGAAAACAATAGCCTATCATACTTTGACTGGAAAGACTGCAATTATAAGTGTGCACAGTGTTCATCATGAATGTAAAGAGAATCACCAGAGTCATGTGACCTTACCTGGGACACCCTTCCAGAACAGCGTGAACAATCTAGCCTAAATATGCACATATTTTGGTGTAATTCACTTTAGGAAATGCTTGATATCTAAAATGCATTAAACACAACAACATATACCGGTATAAGTGTCTGCCAGAAAAGTATATGTTGTCATGCTGGAAGACCCAGCCACGACCCATCTTCAATGCTCTTACTGAGGGAAGGAGGTTGTTGGCCAAGATCTCACGATACATGGCCCCATCCATCCTCTCCTCAATACGGTGCAGTCGTCCTGTCCCCTTTGCAGAAAAGCATCCCCAAAGAATGATGTTTCCACCTCCATGCTTCACGGTTGGGATGGCGTTCTTGGGGTTGTACTCATCCTTCTTCTTCCTCCAAACACGGCGAGTGGAGTTTAGACCAAAAAGCTCTATTTTTGTCTCATCAGACCACATGAACTTCTCCCATTCCTCCTCTGGATCATCCAGATGGTCATTGGCAAACTTCAGACGGGCCTGGACATGCGCTGGCTTGAGCAGGGTGACCTTGCGTGCGCTGCAGGATTTTAATCCATGACGGCGTAGTGTGTTACTAATGGTTTTCTTTGAGACTGTGGTCCCAGCTCTCTTCAGGTCATTGACCAGGTCCTGCCGTGTAGTTCTGGGCTGATCCCTCACCTTCCTCATGATCATTGATGCCCCACGAGGTGAGATCTTGCATGGTGCCCCAGACCGAGGGAGATTGACTGTCATCTTGAACTTCTTCCATTTTCTAATAATTGCGCAAACAGTTGTTGCCTTCTCACCAAGCTGCTTGCCTATTGTCCTGTAGCCCATCCCAGCCTTGTGCAGGTCTACAGTTTTATCCCTGATGTCCTTACACAGCTCTCTGGTCTTGGCCATTGTGGAGAGGTTGGAGTCTGTTTGATTGAGTGTGTGGACAGGTGTCTTTTATACAGGTAACGAGTTCAAACTGGTGCAGTTAATACAGGTAATGAGTGGAGAACAGGAGGGCTTCTTAAAGAAAAACTAACAGGTCTGTGAGAGCCGGAATTCTTACTGGTTGGTAGGTGATCAAATACTTATGTCATGCAATAAAATGCAAATTAATTATTTAGTAAATCATACAATGTGATTTTCTGGATTTTTCTGTGATTTTCGTTATCATGTGACCTACGACGTTATCACAAACGCAACAACTTAAAAGATATGTGACACTTTTAATTCATCTATCTATAAATATCTTGATATTGATTAAACTTGCTGTAGAAACTTGATTGTAGTATAAGCAATACATTTTTAACCCTACTAATCTGACCCACAGTTTTATTCTTAAGATATTATTTTTTATTGCGAAAACCCAAAATCGTGATCTCTTGAATATGTTGTTAATTTCTTTATTTTATATGCAAAAAATTTCATCCACAAGCAAAAGCGGCCCAAATCTCCTTTATATTTTCCTCTTTTTCTTGTTAAATTTAACTCTTGTTTCATCCCTCAGGCTCATAAATAACAACAAAAAATTATTGCATATGATGAATTATTCAAAGATATTTAACCTTGTTATTGTGCTTTTTTTCTGTGTATATAATGTATGCAAAGCCATGATATTAGTTTTTTTATTTTTTATCATTATGATTGTTCATTGTTAAAGATACAACCATGTAATTATAAAACAATAAAACAAAAGATATGAGTGACAGGTGCACTAACACCTCATAGCATCAGTAACTCCACAGCCCTACCTAGCGCGGTTTCCCTCAGTGTTTGCAATGTCTGCACAGAGACGTCTTTCAGCTGCTCGAAGATCTCGGCTTTGGAGAAAATTGTTGATTTTATACTTGAAAAATGTAAGTATCACTACTTAAAAATTAAGATTACCTCAGAATGAATTGCATTGCTAGCCCACCCAAACACTTGCAATAATAACGACAAATGCTGACCAATACTTAATTATATTACTGTTTTTTACTGAAAATGATATCGTTTTAGTAAAACAAGCAAAATGCAATTTGTTGTCATATGACATAGCGATGCATGAATCCACACTAGACAAATGCAGCCGGTGTGAATACATATACATTTTCAGTCAAGCAATGAATTAATGCATGATTTAATAAAATAATATTTTATTTACTGACAACAATAGGAAACATGAATAACTGAGTAAAAGAATGAATAAAAGTCAACAACACATAAAACAAAGCAAACTTATTGTTCTAACAATCACACATTTCCAGGCAGTGAACCCCACATCCTGCTGCCATCTCAACACAGCTGTGCCAATTCTGCGGCTCTATATTGATGAAGCAGCCGACCACCGTCCATCATGTCCCTCATTGCTGCTCTTCTCTATGGGGACATCGTTGATCCAGAGGATGAGGAAGACCATGATGACGTTGTGTGGACGTTACCATTACGACGTTAAGGAGACGTTGGGTTTTGGTTATCATACCTCATCACTAAATGTCAGTGTTTGCATCAATATGACGTTGGCTCAACGTTTGATGTTGGTTAGTTAATACCACAACCTAAAACCAACAAACGATCAACGTCTAATGATGTTAGAATTTGACATTGTGTGGACGTTAACATTAAGACGTTAAGGAGACGTTGGGTGTAGCTTACCATACCTCACGACTAAATGTCAGTATCTGACGTCAATATGACGTTGGCTTGAGACGTTGTCTCAACGTTGGATTTTGGTTACTTTACAACACAACCTAAAAACAACAAAATATCAACGTCAGCTGACGTTGGTATTGGACGTCAAATTAACGTTGGCATTAGACGTTGAGCTGACATTGAATTTTGGTCACCTGACATCACAACCAAAATGTAACCAAATATCAACGTCTTATGACGTTGTGTGCCTGCTGGGATGCTTTCAATAAAGTAAACGCCAATCATGCATCATCTGTTAAACACAAAGAAAAAAGTCATGATTGCTCTATAAAATATTTACAAGATTAAAACACTTAAAACCATTAAACATAAAACACCCAAATTACAATGTAAAAAGCTTAAAAACCAAATCTCCCCGTTCAGTAATTCAATTAAGATAAGTACCTGTATTCTTAAATATATCTGCTTAATTCCCTCTCAGTCAACACAATTCCCATAAGGACACTAAAACAAAGCAAATATAAATGTTAAAACTAGACAAACTCACTATATTCATCATAAATCTAGTGATGGCAATTTCAAAACACTGCTTCATGAAGCTTCGAAGCTTTACGAATCTTCTGTTTCGAATCAATTGGTTTGAAGCGTGTATCAAACTGCCAAAGTCACGTGATTTCAGTAAACGAGGCTTCGTTACATCATCACTGTTTCGAACACAGACCGTAAAAAAATATGGACGACGCGTTTTCACTGCCTTCCACCGAAGAAAAGTGAAGCCGCCAACGTCCGAATATGGCGCTGACATCTTGCGCATATTTGGGACAGAGTCTGCGCAGTAGTGACCTCGGCACCGGAGTCCGCGCAATAGAGAGCAGGAAGTTGAGCCGCGATATCAAAAGCCCGCTCACATTCTCGCAGATGCAGAACAATTCATTTTGGTGTGAAATAAACAGTTATGGAAATGTAGAAATAAAAAGCTAAAGCTCCAATCTCCTCCCGAAAAAAGTCCGTTAGTGCCTCAGTGAATACTTCACTCAGAGAAGCTGTCAATCTCAGCTGTCAATCATGACGTCACACCACCCGTTTTTATAGCATCAAATAACTAACTAAAACCAAACTTATTAACACTTGAAGTGAAATCGTCGTGATAAAAACTGCCTAAAATGACAGAAGCCATCTTTGGGAAAAAATTATTTGAAGTGTAATTTGATTGTTTAGTTTGTCTCGCGTCCATTAGAATACATGGAGGGGTGGGGGTTATGAGCTATACTGGGACCAAACCACCTGGGGGCGATCGAGACGCGTTGGCTTCAGTTTTTAACACGAGTGCGGCAGGCTTGGTTTCGAAACGTTTCGAAACACTTCGAAGTCAATGGTTCACCGCTAGGGGGCGATGATCGCTGTGAACCCATGAATCATGAGGAGTCACTGAGAACCATTGAATAAGTGTCTGTGGGTTTTACCTGATCTCTGATCAGTTTTATACATTTGTAGACGTTTTAATTAGACATTAGTATAATTAAAAGGAATAATGGTAGTTAATAGTCTCGTATTGGCCTGTTTATCTGAGCCATCCATGGAACAATCAAAAAAAAGCCCTGACAATTGATAAAAGAACATTTAGTGATTTGTTTCAAAGCTTCGACACAATACGACACATTTGTGTTCTATGCTGCTCATTAATCAACTGGTCTTTTCATCTGCCATTACTGTAGTGAAGTATAATGTTATTTGGGAGTGTGACCACTAGAGGGCATGCTTGTGCAACAAGTGGCTGCATCTCTCAGAATAAGCAGTGTTGTTGTTGTCTGTGTTTTGTAGCAGATCCAGCTTGTGTGTTCCCGTGTAAACATCTGTTAATAAAGACACGTCAATTGTAAAGTATCTCTCCGGCTCCATATTCTGCTGCACTACAGAATATCACAATTACACAAGCATGAGAAGCTGTGTGGTGTTTTTTTTAAGGCTAACACATGGTACCACAAAGAGGAAGCCCAAAAAGTTTGGTTTCCTTCTATAGTGTGTTGACTCATGGGGTTTGTAGTCCATCTAATTTGTAGTCCTACACCTACCCCATCACTAAAATATGAGTGTTTTTGGTGAAAGAAACTTTGACTATCTTTGGCACTTCTATTGAATGGGGAAGTAAAACATAGCAGTACATATAAATATAGACAACATTAACATGACCCTTCTATACACAGACTTTACACAATTAATGAAATGAATCAAAACTGAACTGACAAGCTGAATAATGCTTTTAAAGGGGTCATAAATTGAGAAATCAAATTTTCCTTGAGCTTTTGACACTGAAGAGGTCATCATACTACAAGAATATCTTGTAAGTTTCAGAACTGAAAACTTCCTTGTTAGTCCAAAAACAGATTTATTGAAACCAAGCTCAGAGAACGACTTGTTTTGGAATGTGCCTATTTTTGACATCATAAATAGATGAAAGACCGCCTCTGCAGAAGATAAAGGATCCGGCAGGAACGGCGTAACATACTTATGTGAGTAAAACGTTTTTACTGTGTCACTATTACTTTGTTACAGATCGTTTGATATGTACTGATTATGTGTATGCAGTGCTGATCCCAAACTTCTGGGGGCCCTAATAAAAACTTTGTGAAGGGGCCTCTGTCAGTGCATTCTTAAAACCCCCAACATTTCCATAAACTTAAGTAATAATTACAATGGTTTTCAGTATGCAAGGTGCACTGCAGGGTTTCTATAGGCCTAATGGAATTAAAACATCAAGGAAACAAACTGTGAGTTATGAAAAACATATAAATATGTAAAGGGAAACCCCATAAAACACAATAAAACACGTTAAATTGGCAGTAAGAACAATTAAGTAAAATTAAAACCAAATTTTCGTGGACAACTATAAATGCTTTTTTAACAGTAGCCTAATGCTCTGGCACCATCTAGCTGTCAGAAAAACACATTCTAAATGCGTGATTTAATAACGAATTTACAACATGATAAATAAAAAAGGCATGGTTGTTTCAACCCAAATGGGTCAAACATGGACAAACCCAACCATTGGGTTACTTTTTTTATTGATTTTAAAGCCCCGCCCCCCGCAGCACACATCACACCAGAGTTGGAAATTAGGGGCAACTTGGGGCAAAAATGCTCCCAGAATTCAAGATATATAGGGCAAAAAATGTCCCTTTATGAGTTCTTGTTTTTAATATTTATAATAGGCCTAGTCTTTATTTTTATGTTTATAACTCAGGAAGAGTGCTGTTTTCCCCGAACATCAGCACTATTGCAGACGTGAGAGCCTATTGATTTTATACAACATACAAAGCTAAAAATATATATGGTGCCTTAAAGTTGTGTAAATGTCTGTTTTTTTTTATTAACTTTTGACATTAGCCTATTTTTAATAAGAAATTACTATTGTAGCAATTACATATTCACTTAGTTATTGCCAAAGCTTGCTCTATTTTGTTGTAGATCATTAAACCGTTACACTTCCTCAGAAGCCTGTCTGAAATCGGTTTCGTTCAACCTTCATGCACAAACTCTGCCTGCAAAGTCATTGTCTGATAAGGCAGCGAGTCAAGTCACTCCTAAGCTTTCACAGTCACTTGCTTTGTCCTTGAATGAATCAGCTGTTTTGTTGAATGACTCACTCATTATGACAATGATTTGCCGCCACCTACTGGAAGTTTTAGTTACAAGTTTAGTTTAGTTTCATTACATTTTTTTCATTGATTTTCATGATTCATTTAATCATTTAATTTGTCTGGCAGCTGATAAAATCATACCTGCTGTCCACTATGTTCCAAGAAGGACCGTCTGCACTTGCCTAGATGTCAACTGAACATTATTATTATGAACATTATCACGAGAGATCGCTGATAAACGTATTATTTATTCTAAACGTCAAAATCAGAATAATCCTCTTGATGTAGCCTATTCGTATATTGTATTACTAATTCCTACTAAATCACTTATCTAATCCCTGTTCTCTAATTTTTATTTCTTTGCTCTAAAGCCTATCATTACACTGTCCAAGGTGCACGCTGAGGGGAAGACTGAATTGACTCCGATTGAAAGTTGATTTTGTTTTCGGTCGTGATTGTAATGCGTGTAGGCCTATAGTAGAGTGTGTTTATAAATAGACTATTAAGAGTGAAATATAAGTTACCACTGTTAAATTTAACAGAGATAATAAAGCAATTGCAGTCGCATGACATACAATATTTTAATAGTTGTCTGTCATTCTTAAAGGGGGGTGGGGGGCCTTCGACTGTTTTGAAATGGGCCTCCAAATTGCAAAGGCCGCCTTTGATGAATCTCTTTTTACATTGTGGTTGTGTTATCCCTCTGATTCTGATTCTCACTCGATTCTCCCGGAAAGGACAACACGAAGACAGTATGCTGAGCTCACACATGCAGAACGTTTACTGGACATACATGAGAAAACACCAACCAGACATGAATTGCCGCTCATGCTGTCACAAAACATCATAAAAAAAAAAAAAAATTCACACATATAAGAATAAACAAAGCTAATACAAAGAATTAAAATACAGATTCCATATAGGTCTACATGTGCTGTGCTCTGTCACGTGTAGTATAAGTTACATGAAACCAAATTATTCGTCAATTGTGATCTTCTTATAACTCCAACATAAAATAAAAAGTCTTACACACATTTCTAAAGAGATATATTTGACTTTAAAGGAAAATAAAGTTACATCTATCAACATTCTACGACCATATGACCGGAGAGAAATTTTACCGCCATTTAACTCGACAGCTAGGATGCAACTGACGAGAAAATGGCTGACGTCGCTCACTTCTTACTCTCATCGCCTGCAGGTGTCTCCAAATCCCCTCTACTTAGATGCATTTAATACACATTAACAATAAACATAATGAAATTGCTTTACAACTAGAGCAAGCATTTTTGGCACAATTCATAATTAAATAAATAGTTCCTTTTTTCTCTGTTACGTTTGCACTGTTAGTTATGACGAAAGCATTTGTGAGAGTGCAGAAATCGAGTTGCATTGACGAGATCACTGCAAACATGTCTTTGATCTGCTACAATGCTCATCACTGCAACCTTTCATGCCACAATCTAAATATGATGTTATAGATCTAAATATAATCAACACTTTTCATGGTTAGTCAACCTTGAGAGCTGTAATAGTAAAAATGTGCTAAAAGTTTTCCAGAGAGTTCCACATGTAATTCTTAGCTATTTCATATGCAAAAATGTTAGCCAATCATAGCATTTGGTGTTTACACTGAAGTCTAACAGCAGACACACCCCTTCAAACAGAGCATTCAAATCAGAGGGCTAAAATCAGGGTAGGAAAAATGATGCAGTTTATGACCCCTTTAAAACTGCTTAACAGCAGAATTTGAATTTGTTTCTTAGAACGTTCCACCACAGATAAACAGGATTTTTTAAAAACTTTACTGCAAGCCTGGTTTTAGTGACAGTTGTGGATTTTGTCTACGTATTAGTGTGGTTGGCTTTTTTTCAACACAGATCTGATTTGCTGTCTGCACTGAGATGAGCCGTAGTAGTACAGAAGAGGATCCAGAAAAACACTTGCGCTCCCCAAACACACAGCAAACAGGTAAGCAGCATATGATGAATCTCCCTCCCCTTCAGTAGCTAAACGAACACAGTGGTACAACAGGATGCCATTGGTTGGAGCAAAACACACCACAAACTCAATAAGCACGGCAATAGCCATAATCACAGCTCTCCTTCGTTTGTCTGAAGATGATGATGTTGCAAAGCGATCAGACTTTGCACTGAGCACATATATTATGGTAAAGTAGCTCACTAAGGTGACAACCAGCGGCAGGAAGAAGTAGAGGCAGGAGAGGATGGAGAACTGGTAAAAATACTGCTGTGTTTGATAAAGCACGTCATGACAAGTGACGCCCACATCCTTAATCTTGACCGCTTGTCTCATTGAGAGAAGTGGCACCGTACCAGCGAGCGCCAGCAGCCAGACCAGCACACATACACACGTGGCTTTCCTTGCACTCCTCCAGGTTAGAGAGGCGACAGGAAACACCACGGCCAGCAGTCTGTCCACACTCATGCACATCATCAGCAGTATGGAGCAGTACATGTAGCAGTAGTAAGCTGCACTGAGCACACGACACGCCACCTCACCGAACACCCAATCTGAAGCGTTCAGCTGGTAGTGGATCTTCAGAGGCAGCAGCAGAGTGAAGAGCAGGTCCACACACGCCAGGTGAGACATGTAGATCACAGCTGGTTTCTTCTCTCGAATCTTACAGGTGAACGTCACCAAGGCCAAAGCGTTCAGGGGCAAACTAATGAGGATGATGAAGATGTAGAAAGAGGGCATGACATGTGTGACCATCAAGCCTTTGAGAAAGAGAAAAGCCTCTTCTGAGATGTTCAATGAGGAACAGCTGAGCTCTGCTTGGTTCGTAGTAATAATACAGTCTGGTTTAACAAAAAAACTGCTGAGGTTCTCTGTAGATAAACATACAAAAGCACAACACCATTAGTGGAAGTTCACACAACCAGGGTGTTTCTTGCCTTTTAACGAACTAACGACTAAGGCCCTGTTTACACCTGGTAAAGTTGCGTTTTGGTTGATCAGATCACAAGTAGACAAGGGAGACACATACCCATTTGCACCTGGTGTTCCCTTTCAAAAGCTTCTCCCAATGCTGTGCTAATTTAGTGTTTTAGGAACACCTTTGTGTGTGACCGGCTGTGAAGTATGTGTGCGAACACGCCAAGGAACTTGGCCTTGAACTTGACAGTGTCTGACGGTGACGTCATTGAAATGCGTGCTTGTCAGAGGCTATAATTAGACGTGCCACAGGTGCATCTTCAGGTTTCTTTGTCTTCAGAGAAAGCCGTACTCTGTGTTTGTGTGTGTGTGCAAGCTATCTCTGTCCGTCACACTTTGTTAGGAGTTAGATTCCAACTGATAGTGTGCATCTGTGTTTTCTGCCTATGCCAGAACACGGCACACACCAGTTTTGCTTCATTTGTTTGGGAGAAGAGCATTCTGCCTTTGCGTTGCAGCAGGACAATTGCGAGAATTGTGAAGGGTTCACTGTTAAAGAACTGCATGCTCATCTTGCTTACTTCTGAGGGGCAGCACCCATAATGCGATCGTGGGGCTCGCGTGTCAATCTGGTTGAGGAGCGAGAGACGGGTCTGTCCCTATCACTCGCTCTCACTCCAGATTGGGATGTTCTTTTGCCTGACTCCGGAGCGTGCCCTGGCACCTCTTCAGCTTGAGCGGAGGAGAGTGAATCTCTTGCTTCTGGCATGCATATGGAGATCGCTGCCTCAGAGTGTTCCTCCCGCGATGACAAAGCGCAAGAGGAGCTACTCGATGTGGTCACTTGTGCACTGGCCAGGCTACAATTAGACTATCTCCATGCTGGTGGGAAAAGCGTTTTAAGCAGCGGGTCAGGCTGGTGCTGTGCTGCACACCATGGCGGAGTAACAGGCATACCTTGCTGACCTGCTGAAGGATCTGAGTGTGGGTGGCCATCGACAAAGATGTGTTCTCTGAGGTTCATTGAGCCACAGATCTATCTCTCTACGTGACTATACAGACTGTGTCATCGGCTGTTCAATGGGTGCACTGTCAGTTTCCTATCAGTGCGAAAGAGACTCAAATAACTTTTTCAATTTTTTTAACTCGATTTTTGTCATATAGATAATACATCCTTTGAAACTGTTAAGTGTCTACTTTTATTTCCATACACTCATAATACATTTTTTTCTTGTGCTTTTTGTAAAATAAAAGTTCAAAACGTTTTAGACCTCGTTTACACCTGTATTAAGCATCGTCCGATCGACCAAAACGCATCTTAATACCAAACAGCGCACAGCACTCTTTGTTTTCTGTCTTAAGTATCCCATTACTATTTCAGTGTGAGAAACTGCTGCAAAGGATTCAGTGAGTGAGTGAAAGGTCAAAATATATCAAACTTAATCACGAACAAATTTGTACCTTTTTGCAATCCCAATTAGATAAAAAAAGTGATTAATTCGCGAATCTGGCATTAAACAACATACAACATAATTGCTGAAATATCGCCCAACTTGATGGATTTGCACCTTCAAATTTTCTTTAATCACTGTTCCACACCTAGCCTGACGTCGTCATACTCAGATTCTAGTTAGAATATGAGTTTGATACTGCTCCATTGGGCTGTGATTATGAGGCATGTTTCAACCGAACCAGGAAAGAAAATGACTCTGCGCTCAATTGGATAGCCCTACAACCAATCAGAGCAACGGAGTAATGTTAAGTGACGTATGTTGAGCGAAGCATAGTTGTCAACAGAACTGCATGCACGCTGGAAGAAGTAGAAGAAGATGAGTGTAAACGATCTTTGCCGGTGTTGTAAAAAGAATTGAAGGATACACGGAGTACTTACCAACACGATCATAATTTTTGAGAGAAATAGTAAAGGTGAATGCATATACGAACAAGTTCTCCGTTTAGTAAACGAATTCAACCCAAGCGCTCTTTGGTGACGTGGATGATTACGTTACTGTTGATCATCTGTCCATCATCGTATAAAGCCCGCCTGACAATTTGATTGGTCTGAACAGCTCTGGTTCGAGCATAGTTGCTCCACAACGGATCAAGTCCAGACCGAACTTCCCGACCTCAAATTTTGTGGGCGGGGCTAAGTTCGGCTGGCATCCAGGCTACTCCACACCTCCCTCAACAGGAAAAGTTTCACCATTTGATTTCATTACAATTAATATTACTATCAGACTGGTAAAATTATTTAAACATTTTATATTGCCCAAAAATGCATCTATGCGAGCATTCTGGGGTTGAGGAACAGTTGAACTTTCTGGGGTCTGGGGAGTAAATTCTGAATATTTTCTCATCAATCTAACCAAGTGGTGCTCACTGCAGAGCCATATGACATCAAGCTCCTCCTCTCTGGACATAATGAGTGGATCTTGACCTAGTCCAGCTCCATCTCTGTGGACCTAATGGGTGGAGTTATGTTTAGCAATAGGGTTATGGGTAGGGTTAGGCTGTGGTTGGACCGTCTAGCTCCACCCATTACGTCCAGCGAGGGGGAACTGGACGTCAAGCTTCACCCATTGGCTCTGCAGTGAGCAGCCTCTCAATTTAACAGCAAAATCACCCCAAGTACACCTGGCTGCACATGTTGCTCCACCCCATGCCCACTCTGTTTGGCTCGATCGTCTACATGATAGGAAATATGTTCGTAGTCGGTGTAGGATGGTGTATGTCATTCAAATCTATCTGGAAAATCTGTGAATGTATTGTTACAAAAATGTATTGGTTGATTATCCACAGCAGGAGTGTCAGCTATTCATGTATAGAGTAATGTATTATGAATTAAATGATTCATGAAATGCGATCAGGAGATCTTGGTTCTTACATTCTGTGACATTCTCAGATCAAGTGTGCTCCTAATAATTCATAATAATGTCAGACTCTAACTTATTATAGGCCTAACATACTTGTTGCATTAGAAACCTCTCTTTTACTGGAGTAATATTTTATTAGTGTTTCTCTGCTTTAACTTAAGTACAGGGTTTGTGTACACAGTCCACCACAAATAAACATTTCATAATTAACTTCTCTTGCCACTGCAGGATGTAGGCAAATGTTGTATTGTCTGTGCATTATAGTGAAGACAACTCCGAACATGTTTCCTATCATGTATGCCTATAAAAGAGAACTGAGCCAATCAGACTAAGTATGGGGCGGAGCGACACGTGTAGCCCCGCCCCAGGTGCAGCCTGCTGTGAAGTATAGGGAATTATAATGTTATTTGGGAGTGTGACTATTAGAGGGCGTGCTTGTACAACAAGTGGCCTTACCTATCGGATTTAGAGTGTCGTTGTTGTCCAGGCTTAGTAGCAGATCCCACTTGTCTGTTCCTGTGTAGACATATGTAAATAAAGACATGTCAAATATACAGCATCTCTCCGTTTCCATATTCTGCTGCACTAAAGAATATCACACAGCCCCACCCCACTCTGCAGACTGCAGCCAGGTACTTCTCCTGCAGGTATATTTTTGTAAATTAAAGTCGGTATGAAACAGAAGTTGCGATAGTCTTTTTTCTCTAATTGTGAGGTACACTCTAAAAAAAAGATGGTTCTTTAAAGGTTCTTTACATGTAGTAACAGTTCTATTTAGAACTGTATTGTTCTGAAGAACCCTTTATATATGCTGATGGTTCTTTGTGTTAGAGTTTAGGGTTCTTTATTCCCGCCTTTTTGTTTTTCAAATCTGTAACTGTCAAAGCCACCGCTTTACTGATTTTCTGGAGCTCAGCCATCCAATTACACAGATTGTCAACAGGTAAATTGTTTTTTTCTTAAAATGTCAAAAAATTTTAACTTTCAAATTGTAACTGGTTTCCTACCAATCATGTCTTTTTCTCTTTTTAGTTTAACAGAACATGTGTGAGTAGCTCTGTTCAGGTAAGGATACTTCTCTTACTCGTCAAGTAATAGAGATATTAAATTGACAATCCATATTGTTAGATTTTTTAAATTACTTTATGCATGAACATACCCAGTCACAAAAAAAACATGAAATGCCTTTATCTCACTTTTACCTTTTAACATCGTAAAGAGCTCACATATTGTCCATTTTTGCTAATTTTGGCCTTCATAAACAATTGTTTTTACATAAACAACTGGAAAAGACACACTGTTAACTACTGTTAACAGATGCTGTCACATCCCAAAACTTAATCACCTGCAGAGAAAAACTGCCACTCAAAATACACACATAATGAAGGACGTAAAGACAGAGGATTAATATATTATAGACATAATATGTTTCACTGGAACTTGGTCTTCATTACATAGAATATGTTCGATATCAATTGTTATTTATTAATGTATTCAGCTAATAACTGTTGTTAGAGCACTGTATTTTGCTACAATTGGCCATGTCATTAAAAAATAAAAGTACCTAATTGACACAACATGCTTTTTTTAATGTAAAACCCAAAGGGGTCACAAGATATATAAGACCTGGCAGATAGAGGGGTAAAGAAAATATTAATACATAATATTAATATTATTAATAATACCAATATTAATAATGTTACTAATATACTAATATTAATGATAATTAATTAATGATGATAAATAAACTATTAAAAAGGATATTTAACACTATAAGTGCTGACTATAACAACACTTTTAAAGCATGATTCTTTATGGAACCTTTTAAAAAGGGTTCTATTTAGCACCAAAAAAGGGTTATCGTCACAAGCCGAAGAACCCTAATTTGGTACTGTTTAGAACCATTTATCTTAAGAGTGTATATCTTAGAGAAACGACTTCTCGAACAAGAAAATTTTTTTTGGGAAGGACTTGATTTTGTCCAACGAGAATTAATTGGATCGTTTGCTATTGTTGCGATATCTCGTGTTTTTATAGAAAAACTATTTGTGAGAGATTTTTTTCTTTTTTTGATTTTGCTTTGTTAAACCTATAAAAAAAAATGTAAATGATCAAAATAATCTGAGCAAGGCGGCTTTATAAATTTGTATGAATACATTCATAGCGACATATTGGTGATTTGTGTTTGTCACCCACATTTCAGTATGATTTTAATATATTTAAATTGTATAATTAAACTATTTTAATAAAATTTACGATAATGATAAATTATATCCAGCATAAAAGGAGTAAAAGCAGCACATTCTGCTTTGCTGTTGATAAAGTTGTACATAACCTCAAAGGCTGGGAAACATTGCTCTGCACCGTTTCATTATTTGGACAGGCATTGCCAAACGTACAGCAGAGAGCGCTGAGGACCTCATCTCATGTGGTTTCTCTAATATTGTTATGTGGGTGCATAACATCTCTTGAATTCTTGAATACACACTTTTTTGATTACAGCAATTTTTACAATGCATCTGATACCATCACCATACCATGGTGCAGATATAGTATTTTTTAAGGTATGACACTCATTTAAAAATAAATATGATAAAATTGTACAAAAACATTATGAATTGTGAAAGCAAATGAAAATTCCTGACACTCATAATAAGATAGATGCTATCAAGGTTTCAGTCATACAGTATTATGTTACGCACCAGCAAGACATCAAATTATGTCACTTTTTACGCATATTGAACTGATGATCTACTTACCGTCAATGGTGGCAGTGCACGTTTGTGCAATTACAACTGAAAGCAAGATTATTTTAATCCTCATGACGATCAGCTGTCTATTTCTAACTCCAAACGCTTTACTTCCAAATCTATAGGCACTGGTGAATTAGCGACGTCCGATTTATGACCAGTCATTCATTTGAATATTTTAACTGAATTGGGTGAACCAGTATTTTCATAATTTATTCATGGTTTGGTGCCTTGCTGTTTGGAACTATCGCAGTATTACCAATTTCCACATTTACCTGTTTGCTCAAAAATGGGAAAAAAGCTTTGCTGTATTTGAAATATGAGTGTTATTTCTTAATATTGCAAAAAACAATCTTAATTACGTTGCATGAGAAGCAAACTTGTGAGACTTTTTTCAGAAAATATATCTTGAATTCAGTATATTGAATCGTCTAGGTGGCAATGTGTATTCATATGTCTAGCCAAGTCGTTTTTTTTTTTTTTGTATTATTGTGGACAACTCCTGTGAGCCTACAACATGTTCCTTACCTCTCTGTAGCTCTGCAGATACCATTTCTTTCTAAAAAATGAACACAGTTGGGAGGATACTGCCTTTTCTAGTATTTTTTGAAAGAAAAGGTCAAAATCGGTCTGTAATTAACTAATTCTTTAGGATCAAGTTGTGTTTTTCTTAATAAGAGGTTTAATAAAAGGCAGCTTAAAAGTTTTGTACATATCCTAATGACAATGATGAATTAATAGTATTAAGAAGAGGATCTATAACTTCTGGAAGCATCTCTTTCAGTAGCTTAGTAGGTATAGGGTCTAATATACATGTTGATTTTGATGATTTAACAAGCTCAGACAATTCTTCCTCTCCTATTGCAAAGAATGAATGGAATTGTTCCTCAGGGGGTCTATAGCACAACGTCTGATGCGATACTGTAGTAGAAGGTTGCATGGTTATAATTTTCTCTCTAATAGTATCAATCTTGCAAGTAAAGAAATTCATAAAATCATTATTGCTGTGCTGTTTGGGCTGCTCTCTTGAGGGCCCCAGTGTGCTCGTTATACTATGGCGTCGGACTATTATCCTTAATCTTCTTTAAGCGCAAAGGAGCAACCATGTCTAAAGTGCTGGAAAAGAGAAAGTCAGTAGTTTCTGTTGCAAAATCAAGTTCTTCTAAGCTATCTGGTATGTCGAGGAGCAGAAACTGATCACGAAGATTATTTATAAAGCAATCTTTAGTGGTAGAAGTGATAGTTCTACCATATTTGTAACAGGACGTTTGTTTTGCAGCTAGGCATGTGACGGTATCAAATTTTCATGTTGCACTTAATTGCTGAAGCTTTTATCACGGTGTACGGTATTATCACTGTTACAAAGGACCCTTTATTCAGCACTTCAGGTAATAGATTTACATTAGTAGAGTGTCTAACTGAGAGTTATTCAATGCCCCCTTGTGGAATTACGGAGTAATTAGACTGCTGGAAAGTGCGTCATTCAGCTGTTGTCATGAATCCGTAGAGTGTGGACTGTGGAGCGCAGGAGAGTTGCCTCATTTCATAAAAGTGGTGCTATTAATCGTGCGTGCATCTAAAAGTAAGTTTCTATATTTATAGATCTTACTTCTCTTGTTCTTTATGGGTTATCACAATAATTCTGTTTGTTACGTTCAGTAGGCCTAATTAATGTCGCCTATACGGCCGATCAACCTTCCTATATTATCATATCACATGCATATAACGATTACATGTACATTTCTTCCTAGTTGTTTATATCAAGCGTAAGTGTAATTGCCTTTTCATTGTGTATATTTATATAATTTGTTGATATTGTTGTGTACGCTAAAGAAAGTGCTTAGTCATTCTGTTATGCACGCACTGTCTATGTTACGTCATTGACGCTACGGCCGCAGGTTCGATTCCCGGTCTGACCAAAGTTAAATCATTTAGAGATAAGATAAAGTGAATAATATGACTTCTGGATATGTTCTAATGTCTTTCTAGCTATTGAAATTGTTTATCTTTGTTATTGATTATTGTTTTATTATGCTATTATTTTTTATTAATGTTAAGTACTGATATATTGGTTTTTATTTGTCTTATAGAACCACACATGGACCCAATAAATCCTCAACAAACCTATAAGCATCTTCATTGCGTCCTGACCAGACGTACCACAGTGATTAATTTAACCTGATCCACATTGGTTGCTACAAAACAATCATGACATTGAAATAAGTTGCAAAAAAAAGTGTTGTTATTCTATAACGTTTAATAATTTTTTCTTATAACAAAAAGAACTGAACATTTAAATACAATAGAGCAATACACAAAAATGTATAAAGTAAACAAAATGTTTCAAACAGATTAAAGTGCAAAAGAATTATAAAGAACAACAGGTAACACTTTACAATAAGGTCTCACTAGTTAACATTAGTTAATGCATTAACTAACATTAACAATGAGCAAATAGCTACATTTGTTACAGAAGTTATTACTGATATGATAACGTTAAAAAATACAAGCTTTAAAGGGCTCTGCACGATCCCAGCTGAGGAATAGGGTTTTATCTAGCAAAACGAGCTGTCATTTCTAGAAAAAAAAAAAAAATATTGTATATACTTTTTAACCACGAATGCTCGACTTGGTGTTGTGATTCTTCACGGTGTACAAACCCGATTCCAAAAAAGTTGGGACACTGTACAAATTGTGAATAAAAACAGAATGCAATGATGTGGAAGTTTCAAATTTCAATATTTTATTCAGAATACAACATAGATGACATATCAAATGTTTAAACTGAGAAAATGTATCATTTTAAGGGAAAAATAAGTTGATTTTAAATTTCATGGCATCAACACATCTCAAAAAAGTTGGGACAAGGCCATGTTTACCACTGTGTGGCATCCCCTCTTCTTTTTATAACAGTCTGCAAACGTCTGGGGACTGAGGAGACAAGTTGCTCAAGTTTAGGAATAGGAATGTTGTCCCATTCTTGTCTAATACAGGCTTCTAGTTGCTCAACTGTCTTAGGTCTTCTTTGTCGCATCTTCCTCTTTATGATGCGCCAAATGTTTTCTATGGGTGAAAGATCTGGACTGCAGGCTGGCCATTTCAGTACCCAGATCCTTCTACGCAGCCATGATGTTGTAATTGATGCAGTATGTGGTCTGGCATTGTCATGTTGGAAAATTCAAGGTCTTCCCTGAAAGAGACGACGTCTGGATGGGAGCATATGTTGGTCTAGAACTTGGATATACCTTTCAGCATTGATGGTGCCTTTCCAGATGTGTAAGCTGCCCATGCCACACGCACTCATGCAACCCCATACCATCAGAGATGCAGGCTTCTGAACTGAGCGCTGATAACAACTTGGGTTGTCCTTGTCCTCTTTAGTCCGGATAACATGACGTCCCAGGTTTCCAAAAAGAACTTCAAATTTTGATTCGTCTGACCACAGAACAGTTTTCCACTTTGCCACAGTCCATTTTAAATGAGCCTTGGCCCAGAGAAAACACCTGCGCTTCTGGATCATGTTTAGATATGCTTCTTTTTTGACCTATAGAGTTTTAGCCGGCAACGACGAATGGCACGGTGGATTGTGTTCACCGACAATGTTTTCTGGAAGTATTCCTGAGCCCATGTTGTGATTTCCATTACAGTAGCATTCCTGTATGTGATGCAGTGCCGTCTAAGGGCCCAAAGAACACGGGCATCCAGTATGGTTTTCCGGCCTTGACCCTTACGTACAGAGATTGTTCCAGATTCTCTGAATCTTTGGATGATATTATGCACTATAGATGATGATAACTTCAAACTCTTTCCAATTTTTCTCTGAGAAACTCCTTTCTGATATTGCTCCACTATTTTTCGCCGCAGCATTGGGGGAATTGGTGATCCTCTGCCCATCTTGACTTCTGAGAGACACTGCCACTCTGAGAGGCTCTTTTTATACCCAATCATGTTGCCAATTGACCTAATAAGTTGCAAATTGGTCCTCCAGCTGTTCCTTATATGTACATTTAACTTTTCCGGCCTCTTATTGCTACCTGTCCCAACTTTTTTGGAATGTGTAGCTCTCATGAAATCCAAAACGAGCCAATATTTGGCATGACATTTCAAAATGTCTCACTTTCAACATTTGATATGTTATCTATATTCTATTGTGAATACAATATAAGTTTATGAGATTTGTAAATTATTGCATTCCTTTTTTATTCACAATTTGTACAGTGTCCCAGCTTTTTTGGAATCGGGTTTGTATGACGTAATCACGTCGGAAAGGTCACGCTTGTGACGCACGTGGAAGTACCGACATTTTCACACCTAAACCAGACAGCTGTTGGGCCACTGAGCACACAGACTTTCCTCAAAAGTCATTTCATTGGTCAACTTGAAATATAGCCCTCCCAAAACACTTAAAGTGCCCCTGTGGTGAAAATCAAGCTTTTAATGTTGTTTATATGTCTATGTGGTGTTTTTTATATGCTTTAAGACAAACCATGTGCAAATTCATAAATTCATTTTCTCCTTTAATCTGCAGTGAACCAATGACAGTCTCAAAAACGTGTTTTGAAATCGCTGGTGTTTCTGATGTCACAAACTACCTTGTAACCAATCATGTCAACATGTGATCATCAACGAGTGGATCTCTGAGCTGGTTTGAGTGAGTGGAGCCACTGACAGTACTCACCACAGCCTATTTAAAAATCGATCATCGATCATCGCTGTATCAGTGTCCTTATTTGCACATATATTTCATTTGAAGACGACGTGATTAAATATGTGAGCATACACGGTGCCGGTCCATATTTAGAGCACTAGAGTCAAGTCAAGTCAAGTCACCTTCATTTATATAGCGCTTTTCACAATATAGATTGTTTCAAAGTGATAATAGGAAATGAATGGAAGAGAGATTGTTTTGGCTGTACATCAGCTCTAGAAAAAAGCTATTGTCCAGCTAAAGTACGTTTTTGATTGATTAATTTCCGTTGTAAATAATCATTAGTTATTTACTTTGGGGCCACATACACAACACCATTTTCAACCAAAATAGAAAACTCTCAATGCGTTCCGGCAGCTCATCCGCACGGCAACAGCGCCCGGCTGCTAGAGAACGCACACCTTCAAACAGGTTTTGAAATGATACCGTTATCATCATATATGAAATATGTCCATAAAAACTTTAAATGCGCTTGCTCCGGTCTGTATCTGATATGATCCATGTGGTGAGCGTTGTTAAACTCATCGCGGTGGTCCGCGCAGAAACCGTTCTCATGTGCGTGCCACGTGTTGTTTGAATTCTCCGCTGTAATGCGATCTTGTGCGTAATGCAGCGCAGTGATTGGGTTAAAAGAGCTCATTCTCATGAATAAATGCAGAGGACCAGCTGACGTAGAATAGTTCACTATCTCAACTTTAGTAAGGCACCACTAGAAAGGAATGCAAGAAGCATTACATGCAAGAAAATAATTTATAGATGAATTAGAATATAAACCACATATAATTTGTGCTCAAGAGTCATGGCTCAAACCTCACCTGAGTTTTGTAGTTCAGGGTTATACGGCTTTGAGTAGGGATAGGATAGTTGGAAATGGTGGAGGGGTAATTACTCTCATTAAATTAGGATTAAGTTTTAGGAAAGTGGAAATAAATTCTAAACATAAAGCACTAGTGTTGGTTTGGGGAACAGAATATAAGAGTAGTTAATTTTTATAGTCCTTGTAAGTAATTAAATAATGGAATAGTAAGTATCATTGGTACAGGAATAAGTTGGATAATATGGAGTGGTTATTTTAATGCTCACAGCACATAGGGAAGTAGGTGTACAGACCAAAATGGGTTTTTTTGATTCTGAGAACCTAATATGTGTTAATGAATGAAATGCAATAAGAATGGATATGTTAAAGTTTTGTGTGGGTAGTGATCACTTCCCTTTAATATGCAAATTAGGGGTTGAAGTAGATACAGCAAATAGGGAAGTTATACCTAGGTGGAAATTCAAACAGATTCAAACAGCAGATAAAGCTGTTAATAATAGATAAATATAAGTCTAAAAATTCCTGCTCATGTGGGGATTGTGGGAAATGAAATACCAGATTGGTAAAAAAACATTAAAGTATTCAAGAATAAATATTAAAGTCCCTCTGGGGAAATTTGAAATGAAGGGGTTAATTAAAAAGATAATTAAAAATAGATGGACACAGGAAGGGAAGACACTTATAGTAGGAAATGTGAGAGAAGTTTGTGGCAAAAGAAGCTATAACACGACATTTTCATGTCTCCGTACTGGACACACAGCTTTGAATCAATCACTCTTTAAAATTGGTAAACACAATACAGGATTGTGCTGCAAATGTTGTTTACCAGAACCGGTCGAACATGTTCTTCTAAAATACGCTGGTTATAATGAAGAGTATTGAATAATACTTACATGGGTGCATTTCCCTATGCAAATTAGGGGTTGAAGTAGATTTAGCAAATAGGGAAGTTATACTATGGGTGGAAATTCAAACAGATTCAAACAGCAGATCAAGCCTTAAAAGTCTAAAAAAAAAAAAAAGGAAAATCTGACTCAAGACATGTAGGATATCCTCATAGAAACCCTTCAGACCCTGTTAAGAATTCAACATCTAGGAATACAAGTCTTCTTTTTGTGGATTCCTGCTCATGTTGGGATTGTGGGAAATAAAATAGCAGATGAGTTGGCAAAAAAGGCTTTAAAGTATTCAAGAATAAATATTAATGTCCCTCTGGGGAAATCTGAAATGAAGGGGTTGATTTAAAAAAATAATTAAGAATAGATGGACACAGGAAAGGAATTCACTTATAGTAGGAAATGTGAGAGAAGTTTGTGGCAAAATAAGCTATGACACGACATTTTCATGTCTCCGTACTGGACACACAGCTTTGAATCAATCACTCTTTAAAATTGATAAACACAATACAGGATTGTGCAGCAAATGTGGTTTACCAGAAGCAGTTGAACATGTTCTTCTAAAATGCACTGGTTATAATGAAGAGTTTTGAATGATACTTACATGGGTAGTGATCACTTCCCTATAATATGCATATCAGGGTTAATAATAATAATAATAATAATGCATTTTATTTTCTCGCCTTTCAAATCACTCAAGTTCACCATACATTAAGAACAAGAAGTAGCAGAAATAACAATATCAAAGTAATAAATAACAATAAAGAATGTCAATAAACCATAAAAGAGGAAAGCAACAATTATAAACATGACAACTGTAAAAATAACAAAAAAACTAAAGTGCTAGATTTGAGTGCACACAGTAATCATGAAGGATACGCTATTCTGAATAAATTAGTTTTAAGTTTGACTTTAGTCTTATGGGTTTGGAACGACATGAGGGTGAGTAATGGCAGAATTTTCATTTTTTGGGTGAACTAACCCATTAACAAGCAAAATCACTGAAGGAAAGAAGAAATGGATGCATATGAGCCACCGAGCAGTGTAATTTATCAAAGCTAATTTGATAGTGTTGCTTTTACTTACAGGCTGAATGTCATTTAAGCTGTGCTTCATTTCAGCATGTTGGACACAATTTTTCCAATTGTGAGGTATGGTGATGATAGAAAGATGACAGGAAGGGTTTTAAAGGCAATTTCTCCATGATCATCTTTGAAGGACAAGTTTACAGAAAAAAACGTGTGTGGACCCAATTTCATATGCATAATAGACAAAGCCAAAACCAATTTTCCAAAATAAGACTTTCCTAAGACCCCTTTCCTAAGAAATAAGACCCCTTCCCTATACTGAACATCATTAAACTCACCATTTAAAACAATCATGAAGTCTGGGATGTTCTCTAATTATTTCTTCAATAGTTTTTGTTCTGGGCAGCTGGGGTTTTACTAGAAATTACCCAACGATGTTAAAAATGACCCAACATTTTTGGAAAATAACCCAACACAGTGACCCAATATGTGTAGCCCAACGGTTGGGTTAAAAAAAACAACGATGACAGGGCATTATGGAAAAAAGGAAGAAATGTTAAGAAAGTTGAAGAAAAAAATGCAGGAGGCAATTAATGAATTTGAAAAATGGGCTAACAGCTGGGGATTCAGATTCTCTATAAATAAAACTTATGAAGCATGAAAGAAAAAAAAAAGACCAAAAGGCTAAGGTTGTACAAACACGTTTTAGAACAAGTTTCAGAAATCAAGTTCTTATGAATATGGATGGATTCTGAGGCAACATTTGGATTACATATTCAAAATATAGTAAATAAATTTAAGAAGGGAACTAATATACTCTGATGCTTGGCTGGGACAGATTGGGGAGCTAACCGGACCTCAGAAGAATATATAGTGCTGTAATAAGATCTACAATAGATTATGGCAGCATTGTTTATTTTGCAGCATTGTCAGCATTGCTGATAAAAAAGGTTGAAAGTATACAATCACAGGCTTTAAGAATTTGCTGCAGGGCTTTTAGTACATCACCTGTAGCAGCGTTACAGGTGGAAATGGGAGAAATGCCTTTGGTAATTAGGTGGTAACAATTGAAAATGGTTTACTGGGTATCAGTGAAAGGACACAAGAACAGTCACCCTGTAAAATATGCTCTTAGCCAGTTTCGGATGGGATGCTAATAATGAGGCACAAAGAATTTACATTTTTGATTATGAAATTAGTCAGACAGTGGCAATATCAGCTATACCTTCATGGTTATTCCCAATGCCATTGGTCGATCTGCACTTGCTGGAAGAAATAAACGACCATCAGGAAAGATCGCAAAAGATTTGTTGGTGAAACAATATTTAGATCAAGAGTTACCATTATTGTATTTAAATATATACTGACAGCTCAAAAGATCCTGAATCTGGGCACAGAGCAGCAGTCATTCCACAGCTGGAGTTTAAAATAGGTAAAATATCATCTAATTTCTTATCTGTTTAATTGATTGCTATTCATTTGGCCCTTCAATGGGTGGAAGAGGGTCATTTGCTTCAAGTTGTTATTTGCTCTGGGGCCGCATTAAAAAAAAAAAATTGCAGTAAAAGTTCTTACTTTTTAATTTATTTTTTGTTTTATTTTTTCTTTTCTTTCCCTTCTACATCAACACTTCACACTGCACCCCAGTAGGTGGCGGAAATGCACCAAAGCTGGTTTGCCAACCGCTATTAAATTCAGAAAAAGAAGAAGAAGAAGAAGAAGAAGAAGCCTGTTCTTTTCTCCTGCTCCAGAGCCAGTTATTGTGGTTCTTGTTAACTTTGAATACTGAATTTTTTGTCTAATTATATGATTGGTGTGTTGTGTGCCACTCAACATTGAATTGTAAGAAACTTAATCAAATTACTTTTTTGAGTAGGGAGGCGGGTGCCATCTTTTGTTTAACAGTTTCTCCTGTTCTTGGTTTAGTAAGGGAGATAGGGAGGTTCCCTGTTCATTTTTCCCCCTTTACAAGCAGCTAAGTTAGTTTTTCTTTAACCATAGAAAGAACTGAATTTAGTTTGTTGTTTTAGCTTAACCCCCATGACTATTTCTGTTTGTTCTTTATTTCTTACTAAAATAAAAGACTAAATTTCATTTCACCAGATTAAAGGGATAGTTCACCCAAAAATGAAAATTGATTTACTCACCCTCAAGTCATCCTAGGTGTATATGACATTCTTCTTTCAGATGAATACAATTGGAGTTATATTAAAAAATGTCGTGGCTCTTTCAAGCTTTATAATGGCAGTGAATGTGAAGTCCATAAAAGTGCATCCATCCATCATAAAAGATATCCACACAGCTCTGGGGGGGTTAATAAAGGCTTTCTGAAGCTAAGCGTTTGTGTGAGAAAAATACCCGTATTTAAAACTTTCTAAACTAAAATAACTAGCTTCCGGCGGACAGCCGTACACATCTATTTACGGTGAAAGAGTAACCCCTGACCTGATGCATGACGTACTGACGAACGCAGAAGCGCAGAGGATAGAGCAAAACAAAACACTGGTCATGAATTAGAATCTAAAACGAGAATTTTTAAAGAGAAATGCCGGAGGATTTCAATATAAGAGAAGAGGGGCTTGAGTTTGTTGCCCAGCCCTATTTGTTTGAACCGCGAGAGGCGTAAAAAATTGTGATACTCCTACATCGCGGGGTTATTCTTCTGTAGTAGTGGGAAGTTTGGATCATTTTACAGATCTTTGAATCTCGTTCAGCAAAATGAACAAATCTTTTTTCCAAGTCAGAATTCGTTCATTTTAGCAGAATATAATTAAAATGTCACATGTTAAATTCCCCAAAACATCTTGTTCTTATGCAAACGTTGATCACATTTGGAATAAAAAATAAATTACAAGCTAATGCAGCCAAAGCCAAACTTTGAGAAAGGAATGATTAATTAATTGCTTAGCTGGGTCTTCAGGCTATGCAGTCTGTCAGTTCACCTCACCTCCAAATCTGAGTCGTTCTTTGTCACTTCCCATTTATCACGTCTGTTCCCTGGAAAGATTAGTTCACCTCTCGTGTCTTCGGGTTCGAGTCGTTAGTTCCGTCATCAGTGTCTGATCTGGGCCGTGACAGCCCCATATGCAATGCATGCAGTCCCGGAAACAGAATTGATCAGTTCACCTCTCGAGTCTTCGGGTTCGAGTCATTCGTCCACCAACTCACAGTCCCATAGGCTGGATGCAGAAACAGAAAGATCCTCTACAGAACCGATGGCCAGTGGTGTAATGTAACAAAGTGTTACAGTACTTGAGTATTTTTTGGGAGAATCTGTACTTGAGGTTTTATATTTCTGTCAACTTTTACTTTACTACATTTTTTTAAATAAAATGTATACTTTTACTCCGATACATTTTCCCACAGCATTTCGTTACTTACTACAAAATAAAGTCGGAAGAACACAGACTGCAAGCAAGCACGTGCAAAGTGCTCGTACAGCCGCGGTTGATTTCATTTTCCGGAATGCGTCCGTTGCTATTGCGGCTGAGAAGGGTTTGCTGTCATTATACAGTACGAGAGTGGCCTCTAGAGGCGAAATAAACTCTCCTCGTAAATAAAAACTGTAGAGTTTGTTTTGACACGTGACGTGAGGCTGCGCGCTGCACAGAGTGGGACACTTCAAAAACAGATTTAAAACATAGACAACAAAACGGTATGTTATACAGCACGCTATAGTACATGTTTTCATATCACTATAAAGTAATTCGTTTGTTGACCAAATGCTGCATTCGTGGAGAAGCAGTGTTTGCTGGCGAGGCTGAGAGGAACATTAGTAGTACATCAAGCGGTTAAAACAATGTGACAAAAACACACGCAAATCTGACCCAACTGTTTAATATCACGATTGTTACCATCTATATGCATTAGTTTTTATGCATTCGTTATCCAGTGAAATTGCATATTTAAACTGTATCCTTATCATGCAGCTGACAGAAACATAACATATCAGAAATGCATTCGATTTCAGGTTTTTTTTATCGGAACTGTAACATATTTTGATCAGATAATTATCAAGTGTTCTAAAATAGAAGCAAATAATGTGTGAAACTACACATACAGTGGGGAGAACAAGTATTTGATACACTGCCGATTTTGCAGGTTTTCCTACTTACAAAGCATGTAGAGGTCTGTAATTTTTATCATAGGTACACTTCAACTGTGAGAGACGGAATCCAGAACAAAAATCCAGAAAATCACATTGTATGATTTTTAAATAATTAATTTGCATTTTATTGCATGACATAAGTATTTGATCACCTACCAACCAGTAAGAATTCCGGCTCTCACAGACCTGTTAGTTTTTCTTTAAGAAGCCCTCCTGTTCTCCACTCATTACCTGTATTAACTGCACCTGTTTGAACTCGTTACCTGTATAAAAGACACCTGTCCACACACTCAATCAAACAGACTCCAACCTCTCCACAATGGCCAAGACCAGAGAGCTGTGTAAGGCTCAAATACTTGTTCTCCCCACTGTATAATATAGCCTACATATGTGTATAATTTCAATGCTGTTTCAATGAATTGGTAACACTGTATAAGTCCATTTGTAACATTAAATAAGGTTAATAACAGTATTGTTCATTGTTAATTTCAACATTTACTAATACATTTTAACATTTTAAAGTTGTCTCTTACATTAGTTACTGTAGGCTACTATGAATGAATGATCAAGGTATAATTAATATATTAGTCTTTTTTATATTTAAAACTTACAATAAACATTTAGCCTTTTTTAATTCAAAAGAAATCAAAATGGAAGAGAGTTAAAACTGAACACAATCTTGCTGCTCAAACTGTGTATAGAACCATTTTTAATAATATTTTTTTTTGCTCCTTTTGTATTTTGTATTTACTTGTACTTTTACTTTCAATACTTAAGTACGTTTAATATCAAAAAAATACTTTTCATACTTAAGTACAATAAATATCACATACTTTAAAACTTTTACTCAAGTAATATTCTAAACAGTGACTTTAACTTCTACCAAAGTAATTTTCTGATAAGATATCTATACTTTTACTCAAGTATGGCTTTCAAGTACTTTGCCGATGGCATGTTGCGCATGCGCGGTCAACACAAAATTAACATATCGCTCTCTGAGACAACTTGTTGTTCCCGAGTCATATTAAAGATTCGTTCAAAATGAACGACACATCACTATTCTTTTGCCGTAAGTCGACTTGCATAGGCGTCTGCCGGAAGTTATTTGTTTTTTGTTTTTAAAGTTTTAAATATGATATTTTTCTCACACAAACGCACCACTTCACTTCAGAAGGCCTTTATTAACCCCCTGTGGAACACTTTTATGATGGATAGATGCACTTTTATGGACTTTAACAGAACTTCCCATTCACTGCCATTATAAAGTTTGGAAGATCCAGGACATTTTTTAGTATAACTCCGATTGTGTTCGTCTGAAAGAAGAATGTCATATACACCTAGGATGACTTGAGGCTGAGTAAATCATGGGCTAATTTTCATTTTTGGGTGAACTAACCCTTTAAGTGTCTTGGTTGTAGTGCTGGGGTTGGAGATGGGAAAACCTCCTTGTCTCTCTCAAATGAATTAATCTTGTTTGTTGTTCCTGGGGAGCAACGTAACACTTAAAAGTTGTCAAACATCAGTATCTCTAAATAGACAGACAGACAGACACCCACATACAGTGCTGTGCTTCTCATTGAGTGCTGTCTTACTTCTGTGTGGTGATGCCAGGATGTGATACAGGCACATTTCAGCTATTCAGTGAAAGGAGATGCTTCAGAAAAGCACCCTCAGGAGGTCTGTGATGCTTGCCATTTCTCTTTAAATACAGGTTAAATATGGATTTGTGTGATTTTGATAAACACAAACACAGTTTATCAAAGTGATCTAATAGTTATCATCACAAAAAAATCAAGGGTTATCAACACTTTAACAGCTCACAGTGAGATGATAGAAGATGTTTGTTCGTTCGTTCGTTCGTTAATTAAAAAAATACACTGTCCTTGTAATTGTGTTTTTACACTATATGCTCAGCCACCCATCCTCAACCCAAGCTCATCAAAGCATGCTGGGAACTAGCAAGTTCAGCCCAGTTTCCGTTGATGGAACAAAAACAACAACAACAAAAAAAAAAGATTAATGTACTCCCAACACAAGCACTTCTGTTTTACATATGTCAGTGGATTTCATGCAATGACATTAATTTTTGCCGAAATGTTAAAGAATGGTTGTGCTTTGTGTTTAACAGCTTAGAAGACGCCTTATACAGACAGAATTGATCTAATGTGAACAAAATACACCAACAGAATTCATTTATCACTGCTTCTCTGCTTCATGTTAATATCAAGAAAAATACTTAATCAATAATAATCATAGGCTTCAGATAACAATAGTACCATTTTAATGAAGTAACTACAGCTTGACATTTGATGACATACATTTACAAACACAACATTTTTACTCTCTTGGCAAGTATTTTCTCTTTTTTTCCCCTCCATTAACAAATCTTTACATGGACTACTGCTATTTCACACAGCAATGTGAAAAAATTAAGACCTTGTTTCTTTGCAAATCATCTGGCCTTTCCTCATGTTACATATCAATGCGTTGTCAGAATTCATCAACATTGATTGCAGAAGAATAACAATGTGAACTACAAACACAAAGTCCAGCCATTTACACATAGAAGTCTTAATAGTAGCATTGCAAAAACAACCTGCTGGATTCCAATCAGAGTAAAAATACAAAATGCAAAAACTAAAATATGAGTGTTTTGGTGAAAGAAACATTGACTAGATCTTTGGCATTTCTGTTGAATAGAGAAGTAAAACTTAGCAGTACATGTAAATATAGACAACATTTACATGACCCTTCTTTACAAGACTTTACACAATTATTGAAATGAATCAAAACTGAACTGACTTAAGCTATTCTGCTTTACAGCAGAATTTGAATTTGTTTCTTAGAACCTTCCACAACCGATAAACATGATACACAATACATATACTGTATAATATAATAATATACTGAAACTGGCAATTAGGAAAACCCTATACCTGATCTTTTTTTTTTTAAACTTCACACTTTACTGCAAGCCTGGTTTTAGTGACAGCCAGGGCCGGTTCTAGACAGATAGATAGATAGATAGATCGATCCAGTGATAATCTGAAAAGAAAACAGAATGGAAGCCTACATGTTACTATAGCAATGAATGCAACTTTAATTGCGTGGAAAGGGGCAATTAAATGCCACACAGGCATTAATTCCATTGCGCTACTAATATCGTTTTTAATGTAAACATCACCCTAGACCGTTAGACTGTTGCGCTCGCATCTCTTCCAAACTTTTGCAAAGTATCGTGCATGACGCGGCTTTATAAACGTGGCACTCCAGTTAAAATAACTTCTAAAAAATGCGTTTTTAGCCGCAAAAAGCGTCCTGTATGAATGGCCCTAAACTGATTAAAAGATAGTACAGCGCATTTTTATTTCAGTGCTGTTATTTAAACAGTCAGTTTGCCTCGTACATTCAGTTTACAGCATCAACAGCAAGCCAAAGAGGGCAATGTTTCAACTGAACTATGCATTTGCATTTTAAACACTTAGCTACATTATGTTCTAGCTCTGTCCATGCAATAAATGCACATTCTTAAATGAGCAAGTTTTTTTTAGCTAATTTCAACTTGGCATGAATCAAAAATCAAATCAGAGCTGTATATAAATATTTACAAGATACATGTTCACAAATACAACTCCTCATAATTGCCTCAATAGCACGCAAATATTTCTGCCCGTTTTCGTTCATGTGACTGCAGCCTCTGCTTTTCTGCTACAGACTGAAGCGCGCGAGTAGCCTATAACGTGCCGCGCCATTACTTTCAGTTAATAAAGGAAAAAATACTGCAAATTTCTGGTGTTTATTATTTTTGTGATTGTTTGGGGCATTCTACAGCCCTTCATCAAAACTTTCAACACATAGCCCACCTCAGATTGTTTTAATCAATGCACAAATCATAAAAACAAATTAAGACTATCAGTTCCTAAATTCTGATTGGGTGGGCTAGGCAGACGTTTGGGTGGGCTCAGCCCACCCCTGCCCATGCCAAGAACTGGCCCCGGTGACAGCTGTGGATTTTGTTTCTGTGTTACTTTGTGCGGTTGGCTTTTTTGCCTTTTCCCTCCTCAACACATATCTGATTTGCTGTCTGCACTGAGACGAGCCTTAGTAGTACAGAAAAGGATCCAGAAAAACACTTGCGCTCCCCAAACACACAGCCAACAGGTAAGCAGCATATAATGAATCTCCCTTCCCTTCAGTAGCTAAACGAACACAGTGGTACAACAGGATGCCATTGGTTGGAGCAAAACACACCACAAATTCAATCAGCACGGCGATAGCCATAATCACAGCTTTCCTTCAGTTGCCTGAAGATGATGATGATGTTTAGTGATCAGACTTTGCACTGAGCACATATATGATATTAAAGTAGCTGACTAAGGTAACGACCATCGGAAAGAAGAAGTAGAGGCAGGAGAGGATGGAGAACAGGTAAACGTACTGCTGTGTTTGATACAGTACATCATGACAAGTGACGCCCACATCATTAATCTTGACCGTTTGTCTCATTGAGAGAAGTGGCACCGTACCAGCGAGTGCCAGCAGCCAGACCAGCACACATACACACGTGGCTTTCCTTGCACTCTCCCAGGTTCGATAGGCGACAGGAAGCGCCACGGCCAGCAGTCTCTCTACACTTCAAGCACATCATCAGCAGTATGGAGCAGTACATGTAGCAGTAGTAAGCTGCACTGAGCACACGGCACGTCACCTCACCGAACACCCGAAAAAGCGTTTCTTGAAAGCATCGTTAGCCAACTATGGTCGCAAGTTCAGTCGTTATCAGCATAGTTCAACGAGTCTGTATTTCTCAAAACCATAGTTCCAACGAACATTCGCAAACAGCATTGCAAAGTTGTGTGGTCTGAACGACAGATCTCAACCTGTGGTTAGAAGCATAGTTACTTGTTTGCATGACATGCAGGACTAGCTAGGTGATTTCTTCAAGGATGCATCGTACTATATGTTAGTTAAGCAACGAGTTACATTGTTGTACAGGAAATGCACCCCTGGGTGTTTCTCGCTTTTCATGAGCTGCCCCAACCCCCCACCCCCCCATAAATTGTCTTTCCCTGCAGTAGAGTCGTTCACAATCTGAACACTGCTTCATCACTGACAAACAAAAGATGACATTTCTGAGTTTTTCCCACAATGGACTGTAGAAACAACATAACTGTCACAGTCACCAGCTCATTCACCCACACCTGCCAGCAATCACCCTCATCTCACCTTATATTTAAGCAGTCACCTTCCACCTCACTATTGTCTGGTCTCGTCCATGGACACCACAGATTCCCGCTTCTACTCACCTGAGCAACCTACCTGTATTCCTGATCCGTCTTCAGTCTTCCGTCATCTGTCTGTGTCCATCCTGTTCCTCGTGTCACCCATCTGTGTCCTTCAGCTCCAGCCATCTGTCCAACATCTGGTCCTGCATTCAAGAAGGACAGCGTTACACTCAGATAAGCCTGCAATCCAACTATCATATGCATATCCTCTCACCTGTTTGTTTCTCCACTCTGCCTCCATTTTTTTCTGCAATAAACTATTTACACTGACTTACCTCGTCTGTTCTCGTCTGTGTCTGATAGAAGACCAGACCACTATAAGCACGATGAGTTGGGAACTCGCAGGACAGATATTTGAGTACACCGCAGGATTCTGTCGTCTCGTTGTCACCTGCCCCTTGAACGACGAGATAATAAAATCACTGTACCGGATCGAGGTGAATGTCGTACATCCCAGGGAGCTCCCAGACATCTCAGGACTGGACTGGAGAGAGGCCATCAGTAGATGTCTGGAGAGCTTAATTCCCTGATATGGTAGACAACCCCGGCCCGTCTCAAAGTCTCGTCCTGCCAAGATGGCCGCCACGCCTGTGCCATCTCTTGTCCCTGTCCAGAGTCCTGTGCCGTCTCCTGTCCCCGTCCAGAGTCCAGTGATGCCTCCAGAACCAGCGGAGGAAAAGTGGTTGATAGACTTCTGGTTGGCACCTGTGACATCTCCAGTCCCCGTCCTTAGTCCCGTGAGATCTTCAGTCTCCGTCCAGAGTCCCGTGACGTCTCCAGTCTCCGTCCAGAGTCCCGTGACGTCTCCAGTCTCCGTCCAGAGTCCCGTGACATCTCCAGTCTCCGTCCAGAGTCCCGTGACGTCTACAGTCTCCGTCCAGAGTCCCTTTATGTCTCCAGTCACCGTCAAGAGTTCCGTGACGTCTCCAGTCTCCATCCAGAGTCCAGTGACGTCTCCTGTCCCCGTCCAGATTCCAGTGACATCTCCTGTCCCCGTGCAGAGCTCAGTGAGGGCTCCAGCCCCTGACCAGAGTCCCAAGAGGACTTAGTCTTCCGTCCAGAGTCCAGAGAGGACTCCGTCTCCTGTCCCGAGTCCAGAGAGGGCTTCTTCCGTCCAGAGTCCAGAGAGGACTTCTTCTTCCGTCCCGAGTCCAGAGAGGACTCCGTCTCCTGTCCGGAGTCCTCGTCTCCTGTCCCGAGTCCAGAGAGGACGCCGTCTCCTGTCCCGAGTCCAGAGAGGACATCATCCCCTGTCCAGGGTCCAGAGAGGACTTCTTCCGTCCAGAGTCCAGAGATTACTACTTCCGTCCTGAGTCCAGAGAGGACTCCGTCTCCTGTCCCGAGTCCAGAGAGGACTTCGTCTCCTGTCCCGAGTCCAGAGAGGACTCCGTCTCCTGTCCCGAGTCCAGAGAGGATGTCGTCCCCTGTCCAGGGTCCAGAGAGGACTTCAGTCCATGAGCTCTCTCCAGTGTCCGGAGGCCGTACCTGAATGGCCTTCGCCACCCTGGTCTCTTGAGCTTTCGGCGCCTCCGTTGTCTCCTGAGCCTCCGGAGCCACCATGGCTTCCTGAACTGCCTGAGCCGCCATGGCTTCCTGAGCTGCCTGAGCCGCCCTGGCTTCCTGAACTGCCTGAGCCGCCATGGCTTCCTAAGCTGCCAGTGCCGCAATGTTCCCCTGAGCTGCCAGCGCCGCCATGGTCCCCTGAGCTGCCTGCGGCGCCCTGGAGGCTCCCTGGTCCACCTAGTCACGCCCTCGTCAGCCTCCAGGGCGCCCACCCAAGATCACCCGCCCACCCCAGCTATTAAAAAACTATTTACACTGACTTACCTCGTCTGTTCTCGTCTGTGTCTGACAATAATCTCATGGCAATTCATAACTTTACATTTTGCTGAATTGGTGGCCAATTCATTTGTACGTTTTCATACAATTTGCTTACACAACACTGACTGTTAGGTTTAGGCATGGACCTTCATGCTTACTTATTTTTTTAAGAATGTTATATTTTCGTATGAATCACATGGTACAAATTAATTTGAAATCTCCACCTGGTAAAATACTTATGCTTTCTTATGTGATCAAGTTAGTACGCAAACGAAGCCTAGATGTAACCTAAATCTAAATATAATAACCTAAATATAATAAACTTTATCCAGCACTCTTTTTGTTTTCTGACTTCAGTGAGTGACGATTCAGTGAGTGAGCGAAGAGTCAAAAAAAAAAATCAAACTGAATAGTGAACAAATTACCTTTTTGCAATCCCGATTAGATCTGGCATTGCTAGTCCCGATTCTAAACAACATACAACATGATTGCTGAAATATCGTCCAACTTCTTGTTGGATTTGCACATACAACTTTTCTTTAATCACTACGGCACATCACCCCTAACAGGAGAAGTTTCACCATTTGATTTCTTTACCATTAATATTACTACCTACTATCAGACTGTAAGGTAAAAATTTTCAAGAGTTTTATATTGCCCAAAAATGCATCTACACTCACCTAAAGGATTATTAGGAACACCTGTTCAATTTCTCATTAATGCAATTATCTAATCAACCAATCACATGGCAGTTGCTTCAATGCATTTAGGGGTGTGGTCCTGGTCAAGACAATCTCCTGAACTCCAAACTGAATGTCAGAATGGGAAAGAAAGGTGATTTAAGCAATTTTGAGCGTGGCATGGTTGTTGGTGCCAGACGGGCCGGTCTGAGTATTTCACAATCTGCTCAGTTACTGGGATTTTCACGCACAACCATTTCTAGAGTTTACAAAGAATGGTGTGAAAAGGGAAAAACATCCAGTATGCGGCAGTCCTGTGGGCGAAAATGCCTTGTTGATGCTAGAGGTCAGAGGAGAATGGGCCGACTGATTCAAGCTGATAGAAGAGCAACTTTGACTGAAATAACCACTCGTTACAACCGAGGTATGCAGCAAAGCATTTGTGAAGCCACAACACGCACAACCTTGAGGCGGATGGGCTACAACAGCAGAAGACCCCACCGGGTACCACTCATCTCCACTACAAATAGGAAAAAGAGGCTATAATTTGCACGAGCTCACCAAAATTGGACAGTTGAAGACTGGAAAAATGTTGCCTGGTCTGATGAGTCTCGATTTCTGTTGAGACATTCAGATGGTAGAGTCAGAATTTGGCGTAAACAGAATGAGAACATGGATCCATCATGCCTTGTTACCACTGTGCAGGCTGGTGGTGGTGGTGTAATGGTGTGGGGGATGTTTTCTTGGCACACTTTAGGCCCCTTAGTGCCAATTGGGCATCGTTTAAATGCCACGGCCTACCTGAGCATTGTTTCTGACCATGTCCATCCCTTTATGACCACCATGTACCCATCCTCTGATGGCTACTTCCAGCAGGATAATGCACCATGTCACAAAGCTCGAATCATTTCAAATTGGTTTCTTGAACATGACAATGAGTTCACTGTACTAAAATGGCCCCCACAGTCACCAGATCTCAACCCAATAGAGCATCTTTGGGATGTGGTGGAACGGGAGCTTCGTGCCCTGGATGTGCATCCCACAAATCTCCATCAACTGCAAGATGCTATCCTATCAATATGGGCCAACATTTCTAAAGAATGCTTTCAGCACCTTGTTGAATCAATGCCACGTAGAATTAAGGCAGTTCTGAAGGCGAAAGGGGGTCAAACATAGTATTAGTATGGTGTTCCTAATAATCCTTTAGGTGAGTGTAGAAGGAATTCAAGTTGAAGAGAGAAGTGAGAAAATGTTGATCAAATTCAGTCAGCTGTCAAGCATTGAAATTTTTCATCTCAGGTCTCTGCCTTAATTTACAAAAATGTGAACTGTTTGCTTTAAAAAGTTGCCATGCCAGAACAATTTGTAATATTCCTGTAAAGGATGCTCCAACTTATTTGGGTATGGTCATTACTAAAAATGAGCAGGAGAGAATTTCACAAAATTTTAATCCTGTGTAAAAGTAAAGAACAGATTTAATATTTGGTTACAGAGGGACTTGTCTCTCAAAGGTTGTGTTCTGCTGGCTAAAGCGGAAGGTATTTCTAGGCTTACTGTACTTATGTAGCTACCTCGATACATTCAGATAATAAAATAAATAAGATAATTGAATAATTGATAATTTGACCAACTTGGTGGCCTTTCATTTTTGCTTATGTGTGATTACAGAATTTTTTTCTTTTCACAGGCAAGCACTTTTGGCTTGGAAGTTAATTTACAAGCATAATTTTTCACCACATCATTATTACATCTGGAATAATTGTAACATTTTGTATAAGCATAAGAGTATATTTTTAAAAACTTGGTTTGACAAGGGTATCCTTTTGGTTGGACAGTTGTTGAGTTATCAAGGGTATTTAATGACTTATGATGAATTCCTTTCATACTTCAACTTCCCTGTTTCCCCTAAAGAATTTGCCTCTGTAATTGGTGCTATTTCTTCGGGTGTTGTTTCTTTATGTAGAGGTATTTCATACTCTAAACGTGCATCTTTATTTCATCTAGCTGATACGTTCTGTGGTAAAGTTTGTTTTTCGGCAAGCAAAAATAATAATAAGGCTATACGTTCCCTTTTCAAAAAGAAGTAGTGAGTAAACCACATGTCATTTCCTATTGGTCAAGGTTTATTGGAACTATTAATTGGAGTAAGGTCTGGCTGTTACCTAATAAATATATGGCAGCGGCTATTTGCACTAAGTGTAAATAGCAACTAGATTCTATTTACACTCAGTGAAAATAGCATATTTTCTTAGCGATAATTGCTATTTACACTAAGTGCAAATAGCTGTAGATGCTATTTACTAAGTGAAATAGCATACTAAGTGAAAATAGTGATATATTCTATTTACACCATGTAAAAGTAGTTCTTTGCAATATGTGTAAATAGTAATTAGATGCTATTTATACTTTATTTTGACAGATACATACTATTTGCACCTCAGTGTTGTTGTACATAAACAGGATGCAATAATAACATAGAGTATAAATGATTCCCTACACCTATCCCTAACCCTACCCAATAAATGATTTTATTATTATTAAACATTTCGTTAGGCACTTTATTTCCATTTTTAGAACATTTACTTAATTTTTATTTAAAGTAAATGCCTTTCCGATGTGATATGTGATAGGAAAAGAGAGAAGAGCGAGCTCAGCAAAAGGCAGATTTAAACCCACGTCAAACCCTAGATCTTTAAGCCTTATGCTTTACTGACTACGCCACTGAAAACGTTAAACTACACCTGTTATTTTTTTATCTTTTTTTCCCAAACAGGCATTGTTAGGCGGAGCTAGTGTGAATAGCACTTGCCAACAAGGCACGCTATTTGCACTTGGTGTAAATAGACACTCCGTATTACAAATAAGGTCAAGGAAATGTCATTTAAGATATTGCACAAATTTTACCCCGCTAAACATTTTCTATCCAAGTTTAAAAAGGACATAGATGTAAATTGTTAATTTTGTTCTTTGCAACCAGAAACTGTACTTCATATTTTTTGGCACTGTCAATATACAAAGAGGTTATGGTGGGAAGTTTCTAAATGTATTAATGACAAATTGGAATGCAATTTTCTTTTGTTATAGGAACATGTAATATTTTTATTTATTTATTTTTTTAAATATGACAGGAATCTGGAAAATGAAGCTTATATTATTAATCTTGTGATTATATTTGTTAAGTTTCATATTCATCTGTGTAAATTTAGTAATCAGAAACCTCTTTTTTTCTGTGGTATTGAAAGAATTAGAACATTATATGGTTTCCATTATGCACAGTACAAACAAAAAAGCTGTTAAAACCATTCATTTATTGAATACATTTAATATTTTGTGAAATATCAAAGCCTTTTATTGTTTGTTTGGTCTATTATTTAGTTTTGTTTTTATTCACTTTCTTGTATTTTATATTTTTCTATCCTTAAACCTGGCATTTTAGTTTTTTTGTGTTTTGTTTGTTTTGTTTTATTTGTTCCTGTTCTGTATTTGTTGTTCAAGCAATAAAAAAATAATAAAAACATGCTTTACAGCTACTGTGATATTCCTGTGTACACATAATCAGCATATTCTAGATAAACACAGTGTTTTAAATACTGGAGATGCTCGCTCTTGCCATTTTATTATGCTGCATTTCTTAATTTTTTTTGTTCTTTCAAAATTATGTCTTTACCTGTATGTATGCATCATATCCAAATGTGCATTCCAGAAACAAAGAGTGACTGAATAATCACCATATGACGAATAACTGAAACTGTCAACAAATACAAACAACAACATCAAATAAAAGCAGTGAACAGTACAACAAACAGTAAGCTACACTATTAAACGTCATAATTTATTCATGGCATGGTGCTTTGGGCTCTCGGCATCCACAGTTCCCTATTTTCTCAAAAATGCTCACGTTCGAAAGAAACACTGAAAAGTCAGAGTAAAAAAGCTTTGCTGTGTTTGAAATATTAGCATATTACTACTTTTACCATATCTGCCATTTCAGTTAGGATGCACTTGAATGAAAGATGCTTACATTTAACTTATATTTAGATGTTTTACAAAGTTGAGAACACATTGAAACATGTTCTTATGATTGTTCACACCATATAGTCCATTAAAGACTCCTTCCTGGGGAAAAATAAGAAAATATTTGCCAATTAAGAAAATAGAAATGTGTTTGTTAATGTATATTATACAGTGGGGAGAACAAGTATTTGATACACTGCCGATTTTGCAGGTTTTCCTACTTACAAAGCATGTAGAGGTCTGCAATTTTTATCATAGGTACACTTCAACTGTGAGAGACGGAATCTAAAACAAAAATCCAGAAAATCACATTGTATGATTTTTAAATAATTAATTTGCATTTTATTGCATGACAAGTATTTGATCACCTACCAACCAGTAAGAATTCTGGCTCTCACAGACCTGTTAGTTTTTCTTTAAGAAGCCCTCTTGTTCTCCACTCATTACCTGTATTAACTGAGCCTGTTTGAACTCGTTACCTGTATAAAAGACACCTGTCCACACACTCAATCAAACAGACTCCAACCTCTCCACAATGGCCAAGACCAGAGAGCTGTGTAAGGACATCAGGGATAAAATTGTAGACCTGCACAAGGCTGGGATGGGCTACAGGACAATAGGCAAGCAGCTTGGTGAGAAGGCAACAACTGTTTGCGCAATTATTAGAAAATGGAAGTAGTTCAAGATGACGGTCAATCTCCCTTGGTCTGGGGCGCCATGCAAGATCTCACCTCGTGGGGCATCAGTGATCATGAGGAAGGTGAGGGACAATGACCTGAAGAGAGCTGGGACCACAGTCTCAAAGCAAACCATTAGTAACACACTACGCCGTCATGGATTAAAATCCTGCAGCGCATACAAGGTCCCCCTGCTCAAGCCAGCGCATGTCCAGGCCCGTCTGAAGTTTGCCAATGACCATCTGGATGATCCAGAGGAGGAATGGGAGAAGGTCATGTGGTCTGATGAGACAAAAATAGAGCTTTTTGGTCTAAACTCCACTCGCCGTGTTTGGAGGAAGAAGAAGGATGAGTACAACCCCAAGAACACCATCCCAACCGTGAAGCATGGAGGTGGAAACATCATACTTTGGGGATGCTTTTCTGCAAAGGGGACAGGACGACTGCACCGTATTGAGGGGAGAATGGATGGGGCCATGTATCACGAGATCTTGGCCAACAACCTCCTTCCCTCAGTAAGAGCATTGAAGATGGGTCGTGGCTGGGTCTTCCAGCATGACAACGACCCGAAACACACAGCCAGGGCAACTAAGGAGTGGCTCCGTAAGAAGCATCTCAAGGTCCTGGAGTGGCCAAGCCAGTCTCCAGACCTGAACCCAAGAGAAAATATTTGGAGGGAGCTGAAAGTCCGTATTGCCCAGCGACAGCCCGGAAACCTGAAGGATCTGGAGAAGGTCTGTATGGAGGAGTGGGCCAAAATCCCTGCTGCAGTGTGTGCAAACCTGGTCAAGAACTACAGGAAACGTATGATCTCTGTAATTGCAAACAAAGGTTTCTGTACCAAATATTAAGTTCTGCTTTTCTGATGTATCAAATACTTATGTCATGCAATAAAATGCAAATTAATTACTTAAAAATCATACAATGTGATTTTCTGGATTTTTGTTTTAGATTCCGTCACTCACAGTTAAAGAGTACCTATGATAAAAATTACAGACTTCTACATGCTTTGTAAGTGGGCAAACCTGCAAAATCGGCAGTGTATCAAATACTTGTTCTCCCCACTGTATATCACCCTGCAACTAGGCTACTGATGTTATTACAAATATCTTGATATTGTTATCTGAAACCTGTGATATATTGATTTCATTCTTCTTTCCCCTAAAATGACACTGAGGCAGTGATCAGGAAATTATGATTTTGTAAACACCCAAACCACTGCCTCTTTCTGAGCTGTGAATGATGCATGTAATTACAGCATCCTCTCCCATGGGCCCTGTGGGTTGAATAATGGCACCAAATGGACTCCAAATAGAGGCTAAAGGGTCCAATGATGTCATCAGATGGTAACACGCATTCTGGCATCTCCATACAGAAGATACTGAGCATTAAGAGGGAGAAGGAACACTGTACTACTGTTCTAAAAACTGTAGAGAATCTCTAGTATGGTTTCAAGAAGTTAGAAAGCAATTAGGTGTTGTGAGATCTCTTTTAAGTAATGAAGAATTCACATCTCATTTGACTGCAGGCTAGTGAGTATTACTTGTCTTAATTGGTAATTAGCAAATTTGTATCAGACTTTTTTTCAGAAAATATATCTTGAATTCAGTATATATTTTTTTCATGAATAGTTTTTTCCCCTTGTTTTTCATTTTTAAGTTTTAGTCTAGAACTTTTCAGCATTTTTTGGTTATATATAATCAAAATGAATTTATTATGGCCTTAACATGGATTTTCTGATAACTGAATCCTCTAGGTGGCGATGTTTATTCATAGGTGTCACGGGTAGCCAATGAAGGAAGATAAGGAAACGGGACACGGTCAAAATAGCGTTTAATGTTGACTCACATAAAGCACAGCGTGACATCGAACAATAACTGACAAAGGAATGGACAGAACAGGGAGTATAAATACACAGGGTGAATGAGGGAACTAAACAGGCACAGGTGAAGAAAGATGAACTAATCAGGGACTAACGAGAACAGGTGCAGACCATAGACTGTAAAAAATATCATAGTGTCCATGACATCACAAGTAAGTTTCTGAAGAGCATTTTTGAAACGTAAAGTCGGCCGTTGCCATCTTGGCAGCGCGTCATTCCTGGATAACTGAAAAAAAAAGCGGGACGAGATGAATCGCCACTGTCACCAGTGGTGCCGACGGATCCAGGGGACTGGCCGTAACCAGTGATGGCGATGGGATCAGGAAGTAAGACAGGGATGAGGGCTGAAGAAGATCTCCGGACGGGAACGGCAAAGAAGCTGAAGATTCGAGGGTGGGGACTTGGGTGGGAACTGGATCCGCAGACCATACACTGTAAAAAATTTCAGACCTTTCCAATTCAAAATTTTCTAGTGACTGGGTGAATTTCTGTGAATTAAATTTTATCAATTGTGGCAGCAGTCTGTTAACATGGGCTCAATCAGAAATAATATGTTGAGCCAATGGAAAAATGTAATTTACCAAACTGTGACGTTGGTCCAATTAAATATTTTAAATTGTAGTAACAATTGTTTATTTCTCACGTCCCAAAAGACAAAAAATATTAAAAACATAAGCAAAATATAGAACACAGACAACAGGGTTGACATTTTATCACATCACTTTATTAACAAGTCAATTCCAACACAGGATATTTGGTGAAAATACCTTATTTTAAATAAGGAAAAACTCAGAATACATTCAAGACGTCTTCTGCATAACAGGGTGTCTTAATGTGGTGAAGAAAACTTGATGTGGTGAAGAAAAAGGCATAGGATAAAAAAAATAAAAGCTAACATTTATGACAAAGTTCCCCTGCATTACATCTGGCAAGTGACAGAACAGAAGTTACTTAATTATATAATGAGGATGAGACGAATGAATGGATGAATAAGAAAATCACGAGCTTGACGTGTTTGACATTAAAAGGCAATAAGCCCTGAAAGAGGCAGACACCGAAAACCAGTCAGTATTTGCCTCACGCAGTGCAACACATCTCCTTCGCATAGAGTTGATCAGGTTGTTGATTGTGGCCTGTGGAATGTTGGTCCACTCCTCTTCAATGGCTGTGCGAAGTTGCTGGATATTGGCAGGAACTGGAACACGCTGTCGTATACGCCGATCTAGAGCATCCCAAACATGCTCAATGGGTGACATGTCCGGTGAGTATGCTGGCCGTGCAAGAACTGGGATGTTTTCAGCTTCCAGGAATTGTGTACAGATCCTTGCAACAAGGGGCCGTGCATTATCATGCAGCAACATGAGGTGATGGTCGTGGATGAATGTTGATATTTTATTCCAGTATTATTTCAATAACGAAAAACAATTTTAATAGTTTTCATTTTCATTTTAGTTTTAGTTAATGATAACACTGTTCTGTATATAATACAGATGGGTGATAGAAATATCATATTATGAGAGTAACAGCTATTTATGGGTTGAACTGTGAGGTGATCTCTAGTTGTTATGAAAATATTGCTTGATGAATGATTGCATTGAAGGAAGTATATTTCACAAAAGTTGGCTTCTATCAGTGGCATAAGTTTCATTTCAACATTGCAAAGGACACGCTATTGCTGTAGATCATATGCATCCCTCATAAGCAGCATTTTAATGGGCATGAGTGAATATGTGTGTCTGTGTGTGGAGGTTCTGTGTTTATCTGCACATGTAAGGTACAGCATTCATGTAATATAAATATCTCCAAGTTTGAAATTAAATTCCTCCAATATAACAATCTCCATCAAAGCCTTTTTTCAAATGTGTCCAGGTTCTTTTAATTACTCTCTGGTGGTGTTATGAGAGCTTTCACTAATGGCCTTTTGTGTTGATTACAGATTCTGACTGCGTTCCGCCTCCTTACTACAGAACCAGCATTAACCACCCTAACTCTTCAACAACGGGTAATATGCAACACAATCTCATCACAATTTGTAACAATTTTACGCTTTGCAGAATTGGTGGCTTATTCATATAAATTCGTACAAAATAACTTGTAAAGTTTTTGTATGATCTGTTTACACCCCAGTGATGGTAATGTATAGGGGTGGATCTCATGCTTACTTTTCCCCTAATAATTGTATGTCTTAGTAGTATATAACTTTCACTCATTGTGTTTTGTGATGGTTACAGATTCTGACTGCCTTCCTTCCTACTCTTGGTGGGTTTTTAGCCTTTTTTTGGAGGTCTCAAGCACTAAATAAGGGCAATATGTCAGATGCAGCAGCATATAGTCACAACACTACACTAATCCCAGAGACATTGGGCATCTCAGTAAAGTCTGCTGTCTTTCTCAAAGGCTTTATGATTACACGCGTTATGCCCTCATTCTACATCTTCATCATCCTCATTAGTTTGCCCCTGAATGCTTTGGCCTTGGTGACGTTCACCTGTAAGATTCAAGCGAAGAATGCATCTGTGATCTACATGTCTCACCTGGCGTGTGTGGACCTGCTCTTCACCCTGCTGCTGCCTCTGAAGATCCACTACCAGCTGAACGCTTCAGATTGGGTGTTCGGTGAGGTGGCGTGTCGTGTGCTCAGTGCAGCTTACTACTGCTACATGTACTGCTCCATACTGCTGATGATGTGCATGAGTGTGGACAGACTGCTGGTCGTGGCGTTTCCTGTCGGCTCTCTAACCTGGAGGAGCGCAAGGAAAGCCACGTGTGTATGTGTGCTGGTCTGGCTGCTGGTGCTCGCTGGTACGGTGCCACTTCTCTTAATGAGACAAACGGTCAAGATTAAGGATGTGGGCGTCACTTGTCATGATGCACTGCTCCACAACAACCCTACAGTGCTGTATTATGTGTACCTGTTCTCCATCCTCTCCTGCCTCTACTTCTTCCTGCCGCTGGTTGTCACCTTAGTCAGCTACTTTACTATCATATATGTACTCAGTGCAAAGTCTGATCGCTTAGCAACATCATCATCATCTTCAGGCAACCGAAGGAGAGCTGTGATTATGGCTATTGCCGTGCTGATTGAGTTTGTGGTGTGTTTTGCTCCAACCAATGGCATCCTGTTGTACCACTGTGTTCGTTTAGCTACTGAAGGGGAGGGAGATTTATCATATGCTGCTTACCTGTTGGCTGTGTGTTTGGGGAGCGCAAGTGTTTTTCTGGATCCTCTTCTGTACTACTACGGCTCGTCTCAGTGCAGACAGCAAATCAGATCTGTGTTTTGGTGCAGAAAGGCAAAAAGAGTGAAAACACCATCAAACACATGAAATGCTCTTACAGCTGTATCAAACAAAACAAAAATGAAGAGGATCTCTATTACAACAACTGCCATATTCTTGCTTGACAAGTTCACTGTATTTATCTGCCAGTATTAACCGATATGGAATGAAGTGTTGGTGTTCAATTTCAATGTATGCACTCATATATTATTCTATTTACTACTATATCATGCTGTGACATCTGTCAGCTGCTGTACCCTTAAGGCTGTACCCTTTCCATAGACACAGGGAGCTTCTCAAATGGAAGGCTGCATCCTACCGAGACTGCGTCCTTCCTAGTCCTAGTGTCCTCCTCAGCATTAAGCACTAGAATGAGACAGTCTAGTAAGTGTGCATGGCTACGTCACACATGTTCCCGCCCCCGTGGTCACGGCACGAAAATACTATTAAAACTTAATTTTGAAAATATACTTTGTATTACAAATCTTTTTATTAACTGGCTTCTTATTAATGCAATACAGTGAATGACAGCTGTCTACGGTCTCCCAACACTTACATTATTGTCAGTTTAGTGATAATAATTAATTTACAGCAAAACAAAATATAACATCTATGCTTTCATTTCCGAAAACATTATTTTTGTCTTACTTTTCATAATAAACTCAGACAAGCTCAGTACCAACTCATTTTCCATCAGTTTATTTTCATGAATTGGAATGTGTGCAAAGGATTGTGGGGGATTTAAGGCCGCGAAGGATACATCCGATGCATCCTTCAAAACAGGTCGGATGAAACACAGTTGGATGTAATAAATAAGGATCACAACCAATAACAAATGTTTTTTCCAAATCGATTTTTCGATATCGATTTTTTTCTCAAATTGTCTCATCTAGAATGTGCTGTGTTCGTTGCCACGTCGGACACAAAAATGGCGGCAAGCATGGCGGAAGTGACGTCTTCGGTACCCATGAATAGGGCAGGCAAGGAAGGCAATTGCCTGAGGGCTGATCATTTAAACAATCAGAAACATTAATATAAACATGCAGCGACATCTCTGCATCCCCCTTAGTGGGCCCTCTCTCGTTACGCTGGTAATGCTTTTGCCACCTCGCCTCGGCCGCCTTCTTCAAACTGTAGAAAATGCATGTTTTGATTTGTTAAGCATGAAGAGAACTTATCTGTCTGGCTTGGCCACTCGCTCTAACGTTAGTGACGTTAATCTGCTATTATTACATACATATCCAAGTGTTTGTGTGGAGTGCAGAAGCAGAAGTATAGCGCGCTTACATGACATGAAGGCGCCGGCGCAATCACTGGCATTTTTCCTGACAACAGCGAAAATGACTTAAAATACTCCATAATTTATGGTCATTCAGATAAGGGTAATACATAATTTATTTGTATTTGTGTAAACTCACAATAACAACAAATAGTTGTGCTTTTGTAAAATAAAGAAAACAAACAGGACGCGTGCTTTCTTTCGTCCTATACCTGGTGAAAAAAGTATACTTGCAGCCAGACTAATTATCAGTATACTTCAAGTGTGTTAATGATTAGTTAACTTGAAGTGTGCTATTTTGGAACAACTAATTTTGTACTAAGTATATTTTAGTTGTAATTAAGTTGTATTAAAGTATAACTTTAAGTGTATTTAGTGTACTTTTATGTGCTAAATTGGAACAACTTCAAGTATACTTAGTACACTTTAAGTATATGCCTGTGTAGGGACCACAGGTTCTCTATGGTTCCAAAATTTGTTGTGGGTGTATGGGATGGCCTGGATGGGTGTGACATTTCCCGGCCTGAAATTTTGTTGGTCCCCACTCAATGTTGGTTCGCCTCTGCATATGTAGATTGTGCACGCTGTTCTGTAAGGTGTGGGAGAACCTTTCCAGTTAAAGTATGATAGGCTATTGTTTTCTTTAATGTTACGTTTTTGATTTGGCTCATCATGTCTTAAATACTACTGTGAGTAATTTTTCAGTATTTAATGAAATATGCCTTGGTGCACAGAGGGTGTGAACGTGCAGATAATTTCAGGACGTCCCAAAACGACCATTTCCCACTACACATTAATGGATCTTTAAAGAGACAGTCATAAGCATCAAGTTTCAAGATCACTTGAGCTCTTACACATTCTGTGGAGATTTGTGTCCCAACCACATGCATCACTGTATGATCTGAGTGCAGTGTTTCAGACCGCAAGAGCCTCAAATGCATTCTCCCCCGTTTATTGTTTTCAGTGTGTAGCTATTATTAACAGAAGTGCTTAATATTGTTTTCAGTGTGTAGCTATTGTTAACAGAAGTGCTTAATATTGTTTGTAGTAGTATTCCTTGTGCTCTCTGTAATTTGTTTTGCAGACCTAGTAAGACAATATAGTGCTCTATTGTTATACTGTTTATGGTTAAAAAGACAATAATCTCACAGATACATGGACTGAGCAAATTTGCTTCCCTTTTCTTGGAGATGCTCCATTCAGTAATGCTCAAGGACTCATAAATGATATAACTTTAGGATAAACATCTAAATAAATGTACAAAAGGCATTACACGAGAGGATATTTTGCAGAGCAGATAATGTATTGAAATAATGGTACAGCTATAGAGACAAAACCAACAATTTAAAGTGCATCCTGCATCTTCTTCACACAGAAGAGATCACTCAGTTCATGAGTAAAGGACAACACTGTATAGCCGTGTCTATTCTAAAGATTGATGTTCTGATTTAAAGTTCTGAAATACTTTCCTAGAGTTAGAAATTGACAGCTAATCAGAAACCATGGTGGACTTACCTGAATTTTCTTCATTTACAGATGATATATTCAGTAGATTCAATGGTAAGTATATCAGTGATCTCACAATTCATATTTATTTGTATAGCGCTTTTCACAATACACATTGTTTCAAAACAGAAAATGCATGTGTTACAGTTTAGAGTAATTTTTTATCAGAGGTGACCGTGTCCAAGTAATGTCCAAAATGTACAGTTCTAAGATAATACAAATTATGCAGTTTGCTAACATGTATTGATTTAAACAGAAACATTGATCTCATTAAAGCAATTAATACAAGTTGTGATCATAATGATTACATGAGTGACATGATTTTTAGTTGTTACTTGCTGATGTGATGAAATTGAATTGATGTACTTTTATTATGCAAATTAGTGCATAGTGATTAGGTGTTATAATGAGTGGAATCTATTTTTATCAGATGGGTTTTGTTTTGCACTAAAGTCAGTAAATTAAAGCATTGGTTGTGTTGTGTTTTGGTTACAGATTCTGGCCGTATAAAGTCTTTTCTATTTGGCTTCCTTAACCAAACATATCAAATGTTTAACAGAAATAATAGTGCAGTAACATACAATAACCAAACTATTCCATACTCTGGGGCACTGGACACACAGGATGAGGCTGTTCTCTTCCTCAAAGGCTTGAGGAATACAATAATGGATCCTCAAAGAAACAGTGATAAGTGAAACATTTCTAGATCTGCACTTTACTGGCAACATCACTTGAGCTCTTAGTAGACAACCCACAACCACATGCATCACTGTATAATTTAGAGAAAGACCCTGCATTGAGTACTCTGCCATTTATATACACTCACCTAAAGGATTATTAGGAACACCATACTAATACTGTGTTTGACCCCCTTTCGCCTTCAGAACTGCCTTAATTCTACGTGGCATTGATTCAACAAGGTGCTGAAAGCATTCTTTAGAAATGTTGGCCTATATTGATAGGATAGCATCTTGCAGTTGATGGAGATTTGTGGGATGCACATCCAGGGCACGAAGCTCCCGTTCCACCACATCCCAAAGATGCTCTATTGGGTTGAGATCTGGTGACTGTGGGGGCCATTTTAGTACAGTGAACTCATTGTCATGTTCAAGAAACCAATTTGAAATGATTCGAGCTTTGTGACATGGTGCATTATCCTGCTGGAAGTAGCCATCAGAGGATGGGTACATGGTGGTCATAAAGGGATGGACATGGTCAGAAACAATGCTCAGGTAGGCCGTGGCATTTAAACGATGCCCAATTGGCACTAAGGGGCCTAAAGTGTGCCAAGAAAACATCCCCCACACCATTACACCACCACCACCAACCTGCACAGTGGTAACAAGGCATGATGGATCCATGTTCTCATTCTGTTTACGCCAAATTCTGACTCTACCATCTGAATGTCTCAACAGAAATCGAGACTCATCAGACCAGGCAACATTTTTCCAGTCTTCAACTGTCCAATTTTGGTGAGCTCGTGCAAATTGTAGCCTCTTTTTCCTATTTGTAGTGGAGATGAGTGGTACCCGGTGGGGTCTTCTGCTGTTGTAGCCCATCCGCCTCAAGGTTGTGCGTGTTGTGGCTTCACAAATGCTTTGCTGCATACCTCGGTTGTAACGAGTGGTTATTTCAGTCAAAGTTGCTCTTCTATCAGCTTGAATCAGTCGGCCCATTCTCCTCTGACCTCTAGCCTCAACAAGGCATTTTCGCCCACAGGACTGCCGCATACTGGATGTTTTTCCCTTTTCACACCATTCTTTGTAAACTCTAGAAATGGTTGTGCGTGAAAATCCCAGTAACTGAGCAGATTGTGAAATACTCAGACCGGCCCGTCTGGCACCAACAACCATGCCACGCTCAAAATTGCTTAAATCACCTTTCTTTCCCATTCTGACATTCAGTTTGGAGTTCAGGAGATTGTCTTGACCAGGACCACACCCCTAAATGCATTGAAGCAACTGCCATGTGATTGGTTGATTAGATAATTGCATTAATGAGAAATTGAACAGGTGTTCCTAATAATCCTTTAGGTGAGTGTATATATATATATATAAAATGGGAGAGTACTTATACAGTGATGCATGTGGTTGTGGGTTGTCTAGTAAGAGCTCAAGTGATGTTGCCAGCAAAGTGCAGATCTAGAAATGTTTTACTTATTACTGTTTCTTTGAGGATTCATTATTGTGTAGTGGGATTTGGGGCTTCCTAAAGTGATTGCACATTCACAGCCTCTGCATATTAAATATTGAGAGGTGGTTCACAGTAGTTATTAATGATTAGTCAAATAAAGGCAAATCAGATACACATTAAAACAGTATCTTACTCTGACTGCAACTCTTCACTCTCATTAACAAAAGCACAGCATAAGCTCTAAATCCAGGTCAGATCGTGAACTGATCCGTTATGAATGTAAAAATTAGTTGTTCACCGACTGGTGTATGACATCAGAGAGACGGCTCTGTATGCTTTCGAATCGCTACAGTCGAACACTCCTATCACCAACTGGGAAAAGGAGAAGTGAAGGCCACCATCCATCAGAATCATGTGACTTTTTCTGGGACAAGGAATAGTTCACCCAAATATTTACTCACCCTCAAGCCATCACATGACTTTCTTCTTTCAGCCAAACACAATCGGAGTTATATTAAATAATATCCTGGTTCTTACCAGCTTTTTAATGGCATTGAATAGTGTCTGAGTTTTTAAAGCTCCAAAAAGCACTTCCATCCATCATGAAAGTAATCCATACGACTCCAGTGGGTTAATAAATACCTTCTGAATCAAAGCAATGGATTTTTTAATGAAAAATATCCATATTTAAAACTTTATAAAATATACTGGCTTCCGGCAACGGCCGTACAAGCGTTCACGAGAGAGTCAAGTTCTGGCAGAAGGGAGACCTCTGACCCGACGCATGTCATAGGAGTAGTCTAAGCTTAGGTGAGAATTGACGAACGTGGAAACGCAGAGGATAGAGGAAGACAAAATGGCGGTCACGAATTAGATGTCTAAAACGAGAAGTTTTAAAGAAAAATGTCAGAGGATTTCGATAAACTTTTACTTTTATGTTTTTGTTAAATGTGTCTTTAATTTCTTAGATTACCTGAAATTTCTTCTAGTAAATGTACTATATTTAGTCCACTCTTGACGCAGTTTGCGCTACCATGTGCCACAAAGAACTAATTGCCACAAAGTGTTATGATGCACTGTCTCAGATGACATCTCACTCAATGCTGTAATAGAGAACAGTATTCATTTTCTTGAAATGTATCTTCCAGAAGTTGTACACCGACTGTTCTTTTATACGTTGGATACACGTGAATAAACAGTCAGCTAGAGTATTGCTTAATCACAGCCTCTGTGCGAATGCAGAACCAAGACATGAGTATAATCGGTGATTAAATGTTTTATTTATTCATATATAGAGAGAGATATGGGTGACATACAATAGATAGATAGACTGCATACTAATATATATATATATATTAAAAAAAGCACAATAACTTTAGAATATTGAATGGATATTCAGATCAGTTTAGAAGATAATATATACATATGTATTACAACAATGACAAAATGGTAAAATCTTGTTCCAGTTGAAGGTGAAAATTTTACTTTTCATTCATAATTTTAAAGTTCTAAAATTTTACTTAAACATTGAGTTAACATCAAATAGTATTGTTGAGTACTGCAACTTATTTGATTTAGAAAATGATTTAATTGGTCAGATTTCTACCAAAAATGTGAGTTTACTCAAAAAGGGCATTTGATTACCTTTCTTGTTTTTTCTTTTCAAATAAGATTTGGTTTTTATTTAGGCTATTTATTGTTTTTACAGTGCAGCTCAAGTAAGTGTCTGTGTGTTTGTGTTTGCTCTTTTTGCCTTCCTGCCCCAAAACACAGAGCTGATCTGCTGTCTGTACTGAGATGAGCCATAATAGTACAGCAGAGGGTCCAGGAAAACACTTGCGCTTCCCAAACACACAGCCAACAGGTAAGCCGGATAGGAATCCTCTCCATTGCTCCCCATGACTAAACGAACACAGTGGTACAACAGGAAACCATTAGAGGGCCCAAAACACACCACAAACTCAATCAGCACAGCAGTAGCCATAACCGCGGCTCTCCTTTTGTGGTCTGAGGAAGATGATGATGTTGCGAAGCGATCAGGTTTGGCACAGAGCACATATATGATGGTAGAGTAGCTCACCAAGATGACAACCAGCGGCAGGAAGAAGCAGATGCAGGGGAGGATAAAGAACACAGACAAGTATAATAACAGTGAAGTGTCTTGGTCAAATAAGTCAAAGCAGGTGACTCCTAGATTCTGGATATTGAATGTTTGTCTTATTGAGAGAAGTGGCATCGTACCAGCGAGCGCCAGCAGCCAGACCAGCACACATACACACGTGGCTTTCCTTGCACTCCTCCAGGTTAGAGAGGCGACGGGAAGCACTACAGCCAGCAGTCTGTCCACACTCATGCACATCATCAGCAGTATGGAGCCATACATGTAGCAGTAGTAAGCTGCACTGAGCACACGACACGCCACCTCACCGAACACCCAATCTGAAGCGTTCAGCTGGTAGTGGATCTTCAGAGGCAGCAGCAGGGTGAAGAGCAGGTCCACACACGCCAGGTGAGACATGTAGATCACAGATGCATTCTTCGCTCGAATCCTACAGGTGAATGTCACCAAGGCCAAAGCGTTCAGGGGCAAACTAATGAGGATGACGAAGATGTAGAAAGAGGGAATGATGCGTGTGACCATCAAGCCTTTAAAGATGAGAACATCCACATCCTGTGTGTCCAGTTCCCCAAAGTATGGAATAGTTTGGTTATTGTATGTCACTGCACTATTATTTCTGTTAAACATTTGATATGTTTGGTTAAGGAAGCCAAATAGAAAAGACTTTATACGGCCAGAATCTGTAACCAAAACACAACACAATCAATGCTTTAATTTACTGACTTTAGTGCAAAACAAAACCCATCTGATAAAAATAGATTCCACTAACTATAACACCTAATCACTATGCACTAATTTGCATAATAAAAGTACATCAATTCAATTTCATCACATCAGCAAGTAACTAAAAATCATGTCACTCATGTAATCATTATGATCACAACTTGTATTAATTGCTTTAATGAGATCAATGTTTCTGTTTAAATCAATACATGTTAGCAAACTGCATAATTTGTATTATCTTAGAACTGTACATTTTGGACATTACTTGGACACGGTCACCTCTGATAACAAATTACTCTAAACTGTAACACATGCATTTTCTGTTTTGAAACAATGTGTATTGTGAAAAGCGCTATACAAATAAATATGAATTGAATTGTGAGATCACTGATATACTTACCATTGAATCTACTGAATATATCATCTGTAAATGAAGAAAATTCAGGTAAGTCCACCATGGTTTCTGATTAGCTGTCAATTTCTAACTCTAGGAAAGTATTTCAGAACTTTAAATCAGAACATCAATCTTTAGAATAGACACGGCTATACAGTGTTGTCCTTTACTCATGAACTGAGTGATCTCTTCTGTGTGAAGAAGATGCAGGATGCACTTTAAATTGTGGTGACATCACTGATAATAGATGTCCATTATGTACCATTATTTCAATACATTATCTGCTCTGCAAAATATCCTCTCATGTAATGCATTTTGCACATTTAGATGTTTATCCTAAAGTTATATAATTTATGAGTCTGTGAGCATTACTGAATGGAGCATCTCCAAGAAAAGGGGTACAAATTTGCTCAGTCAATATATTTGAGAGAGTATTGTCTTTTTAACCATAAACAGTATAACAATAGAGCACTATACTGTCTTACTGTCACACACACAGAAGAGGACAGACGAGGTAAGTTAGTTAACAAGGCTTTGTTGTAGGAGTGAAGTGAGTGCAGAGCGGGAATGCAACACAGGTAAGTCAAATGGCAGTAGATGGTAGTTGGTGACTTAGCTGGCTGGTAACAGTGTTCCCTGTGCAGGTGAAGGACTGGTGCAGGATGCTGGTGAAACAGGTGAACAGATGATCTTAGCAGGCACAAATGAATGGACACGGGAAGACGGATCAGGTGAGTAAACAGGGAGGTTCTCAGGTGAGTAAACAGGGAGGTTCTCAGGTGAGTAAACAGGGAGGTTCTCAGGTGAGTAAACAGGGAGGTTCTCAGGTGAGTAAACAGGGAGGTTCTCAGGTGAGTAAACAGGGAGGTTCTCAGGTGAGTAAACAGGGAGGTTCTCAGGTGAGTAAACAGGGAGGTTCTCAGGTGAGTAAACAGGGAGGTTCTCAGGTGAGTAAACAGGGAGGTTCTCAGGTGAGTAAACAGGGAGGTCATGTGTGCTTGTCATAGACAAGACCAGACGCTGAAGTGCAGGGAACGGAAGCAGATAAAGGGTGAGTCGATGAGGGTGATGAGAAACAGGTGCAGGTGATTAAAACTCTGGTGACGATGATGGCTGACTGAGTGCAGGTGGTGAGCAGGAAGGATGCTGGGAAGTGTAGTGCAGATCTGACAGGTGACTGAGTGAGCTGGTGACTGTGACACTTACTAGGTCTGCAAAACAAATTACAGAGAGCACAAGGAATACCACTGTAAACAATATTAAGCACTTCTGTTAATAATAGCTACACACTGAAAACAATAAACGGGGGAGAATGCATTTGAGGCTCTTGCGGTCTGAAACACTGCACTCAGATCATACAGTGATGCATGTGGTTGGGACACAAATCTCCACAGAATGTGTAAGAGCCCAAGTGATCTTAAAACTTGATGCTTATGACTGTCTCTTTAAGGATCCATTAATGTTTAGTGGGAAATGGACGTTTTGGGATTATCTGCACGTTCACACCCTCTGTGCACCAGTAAGACAAAGAAATAAGACAATGCTCAATCAAAAGTTTTAGTATATAGTACAGTTTAGTAATTGCAATTCATAATAACTGCCAATAATGTCAAGTAGCTACATTATAAATGTGACTCAAAAAGGAAGTATAGGCTACTAATGAAGTACATTTCTGAAAGGTGTTTGTCTACATTGTGATACACCAAAGGTTAACATGCAACGGCCCGTGGGCGGACCTTAAGGGCGTGTTTGGGGGTGTCTGTACTTTTATGACCTTTGTTTTTTAACAAATATTCAATCAACTCTCATAAACTATCATTTGAAAGCTAAAACACTCAAGAATCACGTTCTGAACTTGATTTTTCAATCAATACACCGGAGAGGAAAGGGTTAAATTGAATGCTGTAGGACTGGCCATGTAAACATGAACAAAATAAAAGGCAGTACTTATCTTTCATCTCCTATGGCTCAGATCAGATCGGACGAATCCAAGAAACACCACCATACATTTCAATGTAAAGGTCCACTCTTCAAAATGCATCCCACTTTTTAATCCAAAACAATGAAAAAAATAGGGGAGAAAAAAAAACAAAGATCCTCCTTTGTTTACATGAGAGGTTAGAGTTAGAGTAATCAATCATGTCCATTTTCAATGAAGTATCGATTCTAGTCCGTATTCCAACGTTCTCCCCTGTAGTTTAGACCAAAGCCACTAGATGACAAGCCTGCATCCTTTAGCCAAAGAAGCATAACAGCTAATGCTAACGCTGCGGCTGGCAGTACGCAGGAAAGGAAACCAGAGGCTGCTTTTTTTATGGTCAATCGACCATTCAATGGAGAAGAGGCTTCACTACACTGAATAAACAGCTTTTGTGAGGAAACAGCTTATCATTTAATGAATCGATTGCCTGTCTGCTAATCTTCAACATGTTTTACGCTAAACAATACGTTTGTTGGGGACGATATGTAGATTTTACTATGATAAAAAGGTTATTTTATAAGAGAAGGCAGAGAAGGGAATGTTGCGACAGGTAGGGCTCATTTATGGCAGTACCATAGTATTTAATAGTAATGTTGAGTGATATTGTATATTGTGCAAAGAAAGTAAAAAATACTGATGTTTTCTTCATGTTCTCAGGTTTTACAAGTTATGATAAGACTTGAATTGTAATGACTATTATAACTGCATGTATGCACATGATGCTGATGTTATGCATTGAATAAAGAGAAAATTAATAATTTAATTATTGTCTTATATTGTATGTTGTTTAATGAAAATAAAAAATGAAGTGTTTCTATCGCTGCCAGGCTAGACTTGAATTATAATGATTTATGACTGCTGTGTGCCTGTGATAATATATAATGCTTTTTAATGAAAAAAACAAAATACATATCATTTTAATGAATTAAATATGTATTAAATTACAATGAACAGTTTTTAGTGTAATCTTAAATGTGTTTTAATGCTTAATGTGGTTTAGATGAAGTTATGGAGACGGTGTGAAGATGGACCTTACATGTTACAGCGCGAGCTGGAGGTGAGTCTTCCATCAGCTTGCTTTCTGATTGGGTATTGTTTCGTTGTACGTGATAATCTCTTATTTTTGTCATTTTTGTCCTCGTTTGTTGTTTGTCCTCAGGGTTCCTCCCACACAACAGGATTTTAGATTGGAATATTTACAATTTGAGATCTGGGCGCCTCCGACGTTCTTCCGAGCAGATTCAGTCACTCTTAACAAACCTCACACCACAGGAAAATCTGATAAAATAATCTGGAGAACCATTAAGATAATCGGGACTTTACCTAGGATTGTCTAAAGGGTTGAAATCAGCCCAAAATCGCCCCGATTATCTTTTAGTGTGTACCCAGCATAAGACAATCTCTGGTTTAGACTCTTCCGATCAAAATGAGCCCTCCCTTTCAATCACAGGCGTTGTGGTGACCCACAATATCCAGGAAGTGCATTACAGGCTTGGCGAGATGTCAATCATTGCACCCATGGTTTTCGTTGGATAAATCCAGCGAATGCCTAGACAATGCCTTGCCAGCAAAGTTTTGATAGATGGGCATAGTAACCAACCAAAAGGCGACATCTTGCGCAGTTTATGTAAACAGCTTTGGAGAATACATGTCACTACTACACATGCGCACGTTTCCATTCACACTCGTGCGCTTTTGCCATTCTACGCACAGACCGCAGCACACACAGACTGTATGGCATCTGAGTTCTTATCAACGAAATTATTTTTTTACACTTTGTAAATTCTGTAAATAGTTGCTTTAGTTTTTCAGTAACAGTATATTCATTATAATTAGCAGTTTATTGCAGATTTATTTGAATGAAAAACTACTCTTACACAATTACAAATGTTCTAAAATAAAAATAAATGGCCTTTTTGAAAGGACGCCTAGACTTTTCTTGACATAAAAGCTTACAGAAGCTACATTTTTGAGAGTATCATCCTCAAATTTGAATCAAAACATGGTCAGACATTCAGTTTTATCTTTATGATATTTTCAGGCCTTTAACATTAAAGTCTCATCCATTTTTCCCTAAGTGGAGTAAAAAAAAAAAAAATTGTGAGTCACTTTCATGTAAATTTTACCTTGTTTTACTCTGTTCCTATACTACTTTGAGTTATTATGACTCTTGGGTAACAAAATTTCAAGTGTCTAGTTTAAAAAAAGACCAGAGTTATGAATAAAGACCATAGGGTTTAAGAGATGCAGACATTTTTATTTGGGTATGTCGTTTTCAGAAAATGCTCAAAAATAGGGGCGCAGGTTAAGAGCTTCAGTAGGCCTAGTATCTGTAGTGTATTTGGAATTATTCATATTAAAATGTATTCAATATTATTCTTTTGCTTAATATTTCATTCATTTCTTTTATTAAGTTTTCCTTTTTATGAATCTTATTAATGTTTTCTTTATCATTGATAACGAATCGCTTCATGTATTCCTCGGATCACTTCCTGTATTCCTCAGTTGTAAGCACTAGCGTAGCTACGGGTCGGCCTGGGTGGGCCTAAATTGACAGCTTGCCCATCCTGTCAGATCCGGGGAAATACATTTTTTTTTTTTAAATAATACTATTTTCTAACGTTTAACAATTCTTCAATAATTATTTTAAATGTGATTTATTTTGTCATGCATTAGAACTCTAATATTAATAAAAATATGCAAATTTGTCTCTTCAGTTATGTCACGCCAGTAGTAAGGTTATGTTCTTCTTCGCGCCAGTATCCGGATTCGATTCCAACTAGCAGCGCCCTTTTTTTGTTATTAAAAAAATGGCTAAACTGCCATTTATGACACATTTAAGAAAGAAACAAAGATGACAGGACGCCATAACACTTTTGTCGTTTGAAAGTGAACTAACAGATAATTAGGATTATGATGATATTATCAACATCTTCAATTCAAAACCCAGCCAACTCCGACTTGTTTAGAACAGACAAAACAAAGGCGTACCTTGATGACGGCAAGTTTGAGCGCAGAATCTTGGGACATGTGGTCTTCACCTCACAGCCGGTGGAAAAGAATCGGGATAGGACTCGGGCAGAAATCATGTTCATGGATGTGATTATTAACGTTACTGTAGTATGAAGCAGAGCAGGACCGAGTGTTGTGGGAGTTGAGCAAGGCCGCTGGAGCGATTGTTAATAAGATGAACGCAACACACGCCTCACGAGCAGCGGGACTTTTATTATGCCACAGTCGCTGGCGCCATTTCCGCTTTTCCGGTCATGAGTATGAGGTAACGCAGCTCTGTTTATCATATTAGATACTTTTGAGTGTGTTGAAAATTATGTTATGATGTTACTCTGTGCGTTCGCTCGGCGGCTGCTATGACATGTTGCACACTGCAATAAGAGTAAAGCGTTTCTGCAGAATAAAACCAGAAACTGAGGGTAATGCAGATATGACGCAATTGACAGGCGACTCCCTTACACGTCCCGGTTCCCTGGTTAAAATAGCAATTTTCTCACGATTTACAAATAGTTGGAAACATTTGGGATATTGTAAGTACTCGACTGAACAAAATATATAACACTGGCCTAGTGGTTTTTGGATATTTTACTGCAAAAATGTTACATATTGCTGCTTTAAGACAACTCGAAGGTTTCAAATGTTTCACAATCTCATAAATATCTTGCTCGGATACAGGTGAAAAGGAATCCAACAATACCATTCAACAAGATAAATTATCCTCATATTGAACCAAAGGAGGCAAAATTGAGGCCCTTATATCTGCGGCCTTATCTACAAAAAATAGCATAAAAGACCTACAGTCTATAGGACTCAAACATCTTCCCAAATTCGTAATGAGAATCATTTATAAATCTGTTGTTTTCAACAAAGAGAAGCACTAAGGTCTTCTTGCGTGTTTCTGCCAAAATAAAATCTCTGTTTAACGTTTGAAAGAAATCCAACATTAAAAGAAGTCTCTTCTGCTCACCAAAGCTGCATTTATTTGATCAAAAATACAGTAAAAACAGTTATATTGTGAAATATTATTGCAATTTAAAATAGCTGTTTTCTATGTGAACATATATAGTAAAGTGTAATTTATTCCTGTGATCAAAGCTGAATTTTCAGCATCATTACTCCAGTTTTCAGTGTCACATGATCCTTCAGAAATCATTCTATATGATGATTTGCTGCTCAAGAAACATTTATGATTATTATCAGTGTTGAAAACAGTTGTGTAAACATTTTTTTAGGATTCTTTGAACGCTTTCTATTTCAGATAAATGCTGTTCTTTTAAACCTTCTATTCATAGGGGGGGTTGTGAGCATATTCAGCATTTTTTTTTACATATCCCAGTCTGAACTGTAGTACTGTAAGACTTTGAATATTAAAGTGCAAATGAACACCTGACCACTCTTGTGGGTTTGCTACTGTTACAATTAAAAACCATATAAGGGTAAAAACATGACAGGCAGACATGATGTAAGCAACAGCTACAACTAATAAAATTGATAATGGGTTTGCGAATTAACAAGAATTGACAATAGTCAATCGTATTTGTGGCACCGAGGGGCCCCCAAATAAAATTCTGCTTAGGGCCCCATAAAGGCTTGGGCCGGCCCTGAATGCGTTAACACCTTTAGCGTCGTTTTTCGACGGGCAGTACTCCATTGATTTCAATGAGAAACCTTTGCCGTCATATACAGACGCGTTGGGCATGGTTATCGTCATGATGAAACTATATATTGGGTTATGATTTTGCCATTATGACATGGAGTGTGATTCTCAATTTAGTCAGCCAGCATAATTTTATTTACAGTGGGGAGAACAAGTATTTGATACACTGCCGATTTTGCAGGGTTGCCCACTTACAAAGCATGTAGAAGTCTGTAATTTTTATCATAGGTACTCTTCAACTGTGAGTGACGGAATCTAAAACAAAAATCCAGAAAATCAATTTTAAGTAATTAATTTGCATTTTATTGCATGACATAAGTATTTGATACATCAGAAAAGCAGAACTTAATATTTGGTACAGAAACCTTTGTTTGCAATTACAGAGATCATACGTTTCCTGTAGTTCTTGACCAGGTTTGCACACACTGCAGCAGGGATTTTGGCCCACTCCTCCATACAGACCTTCTCCAGATCCTTCAGGTTTCGGGGCTGTCGCTGGGCAATATGGACTTTCAGCTCCCTCCAAAGATTTTCTATTGGGTTCAGGTCTGGAGACTGGCTAGGCCACTCCAGGACCTTGAGATGCTTCTTACGGAGCCACTCCTTAGTTGCCCTGGCTGTGTGTTTCGGGTCGTTGTCATGCTGGAAGACCCAGCCACGACCCATCTTCAATGCTCTTACTGAGGGAAGGAGGTTGTTGGCCAAGATCTCGCGATACATGGCCCCATCCATCCTCCCCTCAATACAGTGCAGTCGTCCTGTCCCCTTTGCAGAAAAGCATCCCCAAAGAATGATGTTTCCACCTCCATGCTTCACGGTTGGGATGGTGTTCTTGTGGTTGTACTCATCCTTCTTCTTCCTCCAAACACGGCGAGTGGAGTTTAGACCAAAAAACTCTATTTTTGTCTCATCAGACCACATGACCTTCTCCCATTCCTCCTCTGGCAAACTTCAGACGGGCCTGGACATGCGCTGGCTTGAGCAGGGGGACCTTGCGTGCACTGCAGGATTTTAATCCATGACGGCGTAGTGTGTTACTAATGGTTTTCTTTGAGACTGTGGTCCCAGCTCTCTTCAGGTCATTGACCAGGTCCTGCCGTGTAGTTCTGGGCTGATCCCTCACCTTCCTCATGATCATTGATGCCCCACGAGGTGAGATCTTGCATGGTGCCCCAGACCGAGGGAGATTGACCGTCATCTTGAACTTCTTCCATTTTCTAATAATTGCGCCAGTTGAACGTGGCAACAGTTGTTGCCTTCTCACCAAGCTGCTTGCCTATTGTCCTGTAGCCCATCCCAGCATTGTGCAGGTCTAATTTTATCCCTGATGTCCTTACACAGCTCTCTGGTCTTGGCCATTGTGGAGAGCTTGGAGTCTGTTTGATTGAGTGTGTGGACAGGTGTCTTTTATACAGGTAACGAGTTCAAACAGGTGCAGTTAATACAGGTAATGAGTGGAGAACAGGAGGGCTTCTTAAAGAAAAACTAACAGGTCTGTGAGAGCCGGAATTCTTACTGGTTGGTAGGTGATCAAATACTTATGTCATGCAATAAAATGCAAATTAATTATTTAAAAATCATACAATGTGATTTTCTGGATTTTTGTTTTAGATTCCGTCTCTTACAGTTGAAGAGTACCTATGATAAAAATTAGACCTCTACATGCTTTGTAAGTAGGAAAACCTGCAAAATCAGCAGTGTATCAAATACTTGTTCTCCCCACTGTATATATAAGCTCCTTCAGTATTATCAGCTGCTATTGCGTTTCTCCTGAGCTAATTAATGGCGAATTCAGAGGGTGAAACCACATCATCTCACTAGGAATTGTGCAATCTGGATTTAGCAAGAGAAATTCGTTTTTCACATGGATTTCACCTCAGATTTATTCAAGTTAGCTAACTTGAACACGTGATTCGCTGCATTGACTGTAAACTGCCTGATCTGGAAGTGACAGAGTTGGCATTGCTTCTCACATTGCTGCAATTGTTGACATGGACTCGCACTAATTAACTGAACCAAGAACAGTTCAGATGAAAACTGCATGTCAAGGAGAAGGATGGAAACAAAGATGTCAAGAGAAGATCAAACATCCACGACACGTCACCGCAGGCTATATTTCACTCTCCATTCATCCCTGAATACTTCATGAAGCTAAGCTAAGCTCCTTTTTTAATGCTGTTGGCAACTGCTCGTTGCTAAGGCCATCCGTGTTGCTTAGGGTTCTAGTTATTTTCAGTAAATGCTTGTGCCAGGTTTATGCCATCATATTGGCAAATGTGCGTTAAAACTATTGTCTTTGGCAACTTGCTTTTGTTGTGGCGCTTTATATGGCAAACAGATCAAGCAGCTTGCGGTGAGGGACAGGACTAACGATTCATGGTGCAGACGGAATCATTTCTGCTGTGGTGCAGCTCTAAAAAGACATTAGTAAACAGTCATTGTCAGCTAAGTCAGCTCAGCGTTGATTCGTTTTAAAGTTATATTGGAAACGTGTGTTCTTAAAGCTGAAGTGCTACTGGAAACACGCTGTTCTTAAAGCTGAAGTGTTATCGGAAACACGCTTGTTCTTAAGCCGTAGTGCTATTGGAAACACGCTTGTTCTTAAAGCTAAAGTGTTATCGTAAACACGCTTGTTCTTAAAGCTGAAGTGTTATCGGAAACACGCTTGTTCTTAAAGCTGAAATGTTATCCAAAACACGCTTGTTCTTAAATCTGAAGTGTTATCGGAAACACGCTTGTTCTTAAAGCTGAAGTGTTATCCAAAACACGCTTGTTCTTAAATCTGAAGTGTTATCGGAAACACGCTTGTTCTTAAAGCTGAAGTGTTATCGGAAACACGCTTGTCCTTAAGCCGTAGTGCTATTGGAAACACACTTGTTCTTAAAGCCGTAGTGCTATTGGAAACACGCTTGTTCTTAAAGCTAAAGTGTTATTGGAAACATGCTTGTTCTTAAAGCTGAAGTGTTATCCAAAACACGCTTGTTCTTAAATCTGAAGTGTTATCGGAAACACGCTTGTTCTTAAAGCTGAAGTGTTATCGGAAACACGCTTGTTCTTAAATCTGAAGTGTTATCGGAAACACGCTTGTTCTTAAAGCTGGAGTGTTATCGGAAACACGCTTGTTCTTAAAGCTGAAGTGTTATCGGAAACACGCTTGTTCTTAAAGCTGTAGTGTTATCGGAAACACGCTTGTCCTTAAGCCGTAGTGCTATTGGAAACACACTTGTTCTTAAAGCCGTAGTGCTATTGGAAACACGCTTGTTCTTAAGCCGTAGTGCTATTGGAAACACGCTTGTTCTCTAAACCGTAGTGCTATTGGAAACACGCTTGTTCTTAAAGCTGAAGTGCTGTTGGAAACATGCTTGTTCTTAAAGCTGTAGGGCTATTGGAAACACGCCTGTTCTTTAAACTATAGTCGCTATTGAAATCGCTTGTTCTTTGCTATAGTTGCTATTGGAAACATGCTCATCTTAAGCTATAGTTGCTATTGGGAACATTGCAACATGCTGTGTTAACGTTAGCAACATGCTTATGGCTTAAAACTATCTAGAGTATTGGTAACACGCTTGTGCTTGAATACACAGTAGGTACGTTTCACCGCAGAAGTCTCTTATTCAACACAACAACATCTAGCACAACAACAACATATAGCTTGATGATCCCATGAAGGAGTGTGGAGCCATAGGAGTCGTCGTCTTCTCCTCCCCAGCCGATGGAATGACCCGACAGGAGCAGAATCATGATCATGAATGAGGAAGCACACTATTGCTAGCTGCATGTTGCATCTAACTTGGAGCCGTTGCTGCAGGGTGTATGTTTCCCCGAACGGACTAGTTTTAATACTAGTTCTGTGATTACAACATGCTTGTTGTATCAAATTTTGCTGCCACTAGGGGTGTAAGCTTCCCCAATACAGCCCATAAGTTTAGATCTACAGTGCTCAACATTTGCCGCTAACATCAGGATGAATTAACCAGTCTACAGGAGTTTACTGTCAACCAAGTATAACAAGGATGACATCATTGACAAGAGACGCAGTGAGCGGACCACTTCACTGGTTGGAATGGTGGATTTCTCTTGACTTCAACATGTTGGAAACATTTGGGATAATGCGGGTGCACGTTCAACAATATATACTTCGTTCTAGTGATTCTGAATTATGCAATTCTAGATATTCAGGTATCAGCATCTCGCTGTTGCATAAAACCATCCTGCTTTTATTGGTGACATGTTGTTGCCTAAGTCTGTGTGAACTGGAAGTTGTCACCGACGTTACTTCAGTATTATGATATTTTTCCAAGTGAAGAGGATATTTGAAGAGGAAATCTCCATCTCTCATCTCTAGCTCGCAGCAGTTGTTGTTGCAGGGGCACAGTTAAGGATGTTTTGCCCAGTGGTCATCTGACGCGTCAGAGAAGGAACACCATTCCAGAAGGGAAGACATCTTCACATTTTGAGTAAAGATTATTAAAGACTGCTTGCACGGATGAAGGTTTACCACAAGACTACAGCCAACAGGCATGCACATCTGCACCTGCATGAGAGGAATAACGGTCCACACTAGCAGGGGGTGGTAGCATTCATCACTCAAGAACTGGAACTTGGACTGCTGATATACAACATAAGCAAGCAGCGCCTGATTCATTTTGATAACTCAATCTTCACTTTCTTTATTCCAGATGGCATATCATTCATGGAAAAATGCTGTGTTGCTTAAGCTTCAGGTATTGGCAACATGCTTGTTTCTATGGCTTATGCTGGTATTGGCAACATGCTTGTTGCTATGGCTTATGTGGGTATTGGCAACATGCTTGTTGCTATGGCTTATGCTGGTATTGGCAACATGCTTGTTGCTATGGCTTATGCTGGTATTGGCAACATGCTTGTTGCTATGGCTTATGTGGGTATTGGCAACATGCTTGTTGCTATGGCTTATATGGATATTGGCAACATGCTTGTTGCTATGGCTTATGCTGGTATTGGCAACATGCTTGTTGCTATGGCTTATATGGGTATTGGCAACATGCTTGTTGCTATGGCTTATGCTGGTATTGGCAACATGCTTGTTGCTATGGCTTATGCTGGTATTGGCAACATGCTTGTTGCTATGGCTTATATGGATATTGGCAACATGCTTGTTGCTATGGCTTATGCGGATATTGGCAACATGCTTGTTGCTATGGCTTATGCAGGTAGTGGCAATATACTCGTTTAGGTCATCTGGGTAAGGGCAACATATAGGGGATATCAGCATTGGTTTTGTTTTGGGGTTTTATCACTGCTCTCCCTGCTCTTAACCATGCTAGGCTGCATGGATGCGCAGGGAGTTCTTGCCCAGAACAGAACAATACCGCCAATCTAAACTATATGCTAATTGTCTGATCCTGACAGAAATCCAGCGTATAGCGTTACTGGCAGGTCACGTTAGTCAAGCTCGCATCAGCTGACTGTCAGCTGATCACGTCTACCTATAGGAATACGATGCCTATCACAGTGTAAGGGTGGGTCGCCTACAGTGGTTCAGGCTGCAGGGTTGCCGAATGACTAAAGAAACGTTATCAGCAAGAGGATAGAAAACTGTACATTTCTCGTCTTTACCACCCACTGCAACTTATACCAACAACGGAAATAAGCGCAGCTACAATAGCAAAATATGTGGGAGAGCGTTGCTAGAATGTGACTATATTGTATTGCAATAGCACTTCAAAGTCAATACCAAATCAGAACTAGTTAGCACATCATTTGTAATAGAAAGGATTTAATGACAAAATCTGGTTATGGTTACACTTAAAATAGTTTCAAAATAGATGTATGAGATGATAAAAACTTATACCATTTATCGTACCCAGCATGAATAGAATGTTACCTGAGGGATAGAAAGTGAGAGAGAGGGAGAGAGAGAGAAAGAGAAGAAGAGAGCAAAGAAGAGAAGAGCCAAAGAGAAGCCCCCCAAGAAGAGAGAGAGCCAGAGAATCAAGAGAGACAGAGAATAAAAGAAGACCCAGAGAATTAAAAAAAGAGACAGAGCAACAGTTACATCTTCTTTTTATCTGTTCCTTGACCATGTGACTGAAACCCTAATGTGAGACATTCAAACTGACCAATCAGACCAAACTTCCCCCACTGTACTAAAGGTGTGACACACATTTGGCCTACAGGCCTTCAGCATCTCTTTATCTTTAGGAATTACAAATGGCCCTTCTGATAAGAAAGATGGGGGTTGAAAACAGTAAAGCAAATTTCTTTGTTCAATTTCAAATATCTTTGATTATTTTCAATCCTACAACAGCATGCATATATATAAGCTCCTTCAGTATTATCAGCTGCTATCGCGTTTCTCCTGAGCTAATTACCCTCCTCCATCCCCAGCTCCTCCTCTCGTCAGTCAGGATTTGGCATTCTGATTCCCCCTGAATCAGACTAAATTCCTGAATTAGGTTGTACATTTTAATATTGACATTAATGCTATCTGCAATACATCGTTGCTTCTGTTCTGTTTATCCTAGGGGGGTTTATCACTGCTCTCCCTGCTCTTAACCATGCTAGGCTGCATGGATGCGCAGGGAGTTCTTGCCCAGTACAGAACCATACCGCCAATCTAAACTATATGCTAATTGTCTATCATCTTTGACGATAGTGATCCTGACAGAACTTCCGTTAAGGGAACAATAGTGAGCATCGATGCACCCTGGGGTTTGCGGTGCATTGTGGGACTTTTTAGGGAGCGAACGTTTCAGTGCAATGGAAGGATTCTGTGATTGAGACAGCCCTTAAAATGGCCGACTCCCTGATCAGTGCCCTGATTACGGAACTAGGGAGCTGATTGAGACGCACCCAGGCTGCGTTCCACTCCACTTTTAGACACGCACTTGCAAACTTCCCTAAGCACTTCCGCTCGGGGGAATCCCCGCCGCCATTTTGAAGTGCATTCCACTTCGTGAAGTGGACGAGGGAAGTTTATATGGCCAGACCCTCGCTCTCTCGATTTTGACCAAGGGAGCGAGTCTACTTCATATGTACACTTCAGGCAGCTTCATATACCACAATGCAACACGATTGTGACATCACCGCATATTGCGTTTAATTTACCCCACCACAAACAACTCTAAGATATTTTAATTATTTTTTAAAAACAACCCAAACACACCTATATACATATAGAATGCTGCATTAAACAATTTCATAAGGGAAAAAAATAACAATAAATTAACTCTATAGTGGATTCCAAGTGATCAAGGGCTTAGGACATTCCAGTTCAACCCATTGCAAAGGTTCCGCCAGTAATAAAAACGAACTGGAACACAGGACCAGAGACTGAAACTGAGGTGTGTGCTTATATAAGGAGCTGATGAGGTGATTAATTAGAAACAGGTGTGGGTGATTGAGTGTGTGCAGGTGGGGACCAAGAGGGATTCTGGGAATTGTAGTGCTGGAGACTGTGCTGTGACTGGGGATCATAACAGTGATAGGCTATTACAGGTTTTATTTATTATTATTATTTTATTTATTAATATAGATGGATATGGGTGACATACATTTTATATATATGTATGTTTGAATATTATATTATGCATTATAAACACTGCTCCAAAACCTTCACTGACATAACACAGTAGCTACATATTGTCAATATACTGCATGATATAGTAGTAAATAGAATAACATACGAGTGCATACAGAGAAATTGAACACCAACACTTCATTCCATATCGTTTAATACTGGCAGATAAATACAGTGAACTTGTCAAGCAAGAATATGGCAGTTGTTGTTTTAAGAGAGCTCCACTTTTTGCTTTGTATTATACAGCTGTAAGAGCATTTCATGTGTTTGATGTAGGGCTGCAACTATCGATTATTTTTATAATCAATTAATCTGTCAATAATTGTTCCGATTAATTGGATGAAAAATCAAAAAATTATTATACATTGAAAATATTAATTTTAATCCATTACTTTAAAGAATTTTATCCCATATCCTGCCCAATGCTGTCCTCCAAACAATGTTTAATATAAAGTCTATGAAAACAAATATAATGAATGTATCTATGTAGGCTATGCTGTACATTATATGCAAAAAAAAAGGGTTAAAATACAAACATTACATTCTAAACCTAAAAACAATTGACTGCTTACTATTTTAAAGCAGAAATTAAAACACCTAAATAAAACATGATAATAAACGAAAACAAAAGCACAAAATGTTAACTTGTTCGAGGTATGAAGAAGAACACACATTCATTAGACTGAACATAGTAATTATGTTACATTAATTAATGGGTTTTCCCGCCAGCATTTAAAAGGACGCCAAGTTGAACGCGAGGGAGATCTTGCTTTTTCTTGCTTTTTCTTGCCACTCTGTGTTGTGTGGTTTTTGTAATTCGTATCGCCAGTATTGTTTGATTTGTGACTATCTTAACTCTACCACTTTTAGTTGGCCATCTCGTTTGCTTTAGTTTCTATCTGTTTATTTGATGGCGTGTTTTCTCCCCAAGAGTAAAGTGGACAGGTTATATGTCACGTGACTTACATTGCGCAACACTTAGATAACTCGATGTATAGACACCCCAGGTAAGAGTGTGAACGCCACCATTTGTATGTTTTAATTTGGTTAGTTAGAGTAAGTAAGTTAGGGCATTTGACGCCGAAGATTTGATTTCTCTTGTTTAATTTATTAGGTAGGCTAAAGGTTGAATTATAAGTTAGACTCTGTTTTGTTTTGTTAGTTTCTTTTCTTTGGCGTCACTAATTACGTCCCTTTTCTCTTGGGTTAATTAGAAATTATATTACATTGTACTCTTGTAAAGATTTGTTTATATTTTCTCTTATATTGATTGTTTCCTTAATTATTATTGTGAGTTATCCCTACTTTTTGGTACTTTTTTCACTTTTGTACAATAAATCACTTTTCTTCTACATTACTTCGTTGTTGTGTTATCTCTTGCCAACCTTCACTGCAAATTTTGCCACAACCTCAATGCTATCACTTCTGATCTTTGATTAGATTAAGGAGTCGTAACAATGGGCTATTCCAACAATAGTGCCTTTACTGTTACTGCTCTCATAAATATGATTACTTGCGTTACATGTAGAATTTTAAACCTACACTTACTTTCTAACAAAACATATTTTAGCAAAATGTGTATTTTAGTCAGAACCATTGCGCTCCTATTCTACTGCGCTCCGTCTGTTTAACACGCATACACCCACCGGCTCTCGTTCATTGAAGTCTGTGAAGTTTAACAAGACTCGCTTGTTGTCAAGTCAAGTCACCTTTATTTATATAGCGCTTTTTACAATGCCGATTGTTTCAAAGCAGCTTCACAGTGTTAAACAGGAAAATAATGCAACAGAATTTGATTCGGCTGTACAGCCGCTCTGGAGAAAACGGTGATGTCATCCAGCTCATTTCAATTATCATATAGTATCAATGCGGGCAGATCAGTAATATAGTTGAAAATTTAGTGTCCCCAACTGAGCAAGCCAAAAGCCAAAGGCGACGGTGGCAAGGAACCAAAACTCCTTCAGGTGACAGAATGGAGAAAAAAACCTTGGGAGAAACCAGGCTCAGTCGGGGTGCCATTTCTCCTCTGGCCAACTTACAAACAGTGTATGATTATGATTCTGGCAACATTACAGGTCAGAAGTCATATTAGATCGAAAGATATTCGAAAGATCGGAGTCGTCACGCCGGAGACGGGTTTAATGAGGATGTCGTGTCGATGCGGCATTTACGGGGGGGTTTAATTGACACAGTCTCTGCAGACATTTCAGGGATGCGTTGGTCATGTCTAGGCGCAGGTCCACCATCTGATCTGGATATGGCCCGGATCCGGCTGACTGCAGTAAACCTCGGGATAAACAGAGAGACTAACATTAGTGTAGATGCCATTCTTCTTATGATGTAACGAGTACATCAGGTGTTATGGGAAGTGTTCCCGGTTCCGGCTGACCTAGCTAATGCAGCCTAAAACAATCATTTAACTGATTTCAATAATATAAATTGATAATGTTCTATGTGTATGCCATAGTAAAGTGTTTTAGTCTAGATTTAAACTGACAGAGTGTGTCTGCTTCCCGAACAATGCTAGGAAGACTGTTCCAGAGTTTAGGTGCTAAATAGGAAAAGGATCGACCGCCTGCAGTTGATTTTGATATTCTAGGTATTATCAACTGGCCAGAATTTTGAGACCGCAATAGACGTGATGGAGTATAATGCGTTAAGAGCTCGCTCAAGTACTGGGGAGCTAAACCATTTAGTGCTTTGTAAGTAATTAGCAAGATTTTAAAATTTATACAATGTTTAATAGAAGGCCAGTGCAGTGTTGACAGAACCGGGCTAATATGCTCATACTTCCTGGTTCTAGTAAGAACTCGAGCTATGCATTCCGTTAATCTTGTGAATTGGTAAGTTTCGTCAGGGCGTGAAGAAATATAGAGCTGAGTATCATCAGCATAACAGCATGGTAGCATGTACAGGGTGAAAAGCAACGGTCCTAGCACTGAGCCTTGCGGTACTCCATACTGAACTTGTGATCGGTGTGACATCTCTTCATTTACTGCCACAAACTGATAACGGTCAGATAAGTATGATTTAAACCATGCCAATGCAATTCCACTAATTCCAACATAATTTTCGAGTCTATTCAAAAGAATGTTGTGGTCGATAGTATAGAATGCAGCGCTAAGATTGAGTAACACTAATAGAGATATACAACCACGATCAGATGATAAGAGTAAATCATTTGTTACTCTGATGAGAGCAGTCTCAGTACTATGATACGGTCTAAATCCTGACTGGAAATCCTCACCGATACCATTTCTTTCTAAAAAGGAGCATAGTTGTGAGGACACTGCCTTTTCTAGTATTTTTGATAGAAAGGGTAGATTTGAGATTGGCCTGTAATTGACTAATTCTGTAGGATCAAGTTGCATTTTTTTAATAAGTGGTTTAATAATAGCCAACTTAAAAGTTTTCGGTACATATCCTAATGACAAGGATGAATTAATGATATTAAGAAGAGGATCTATGACCTCTGGAAGCATCTCTTAGTAGCTTAGTCGGTATAGGGTCGAGCATACATGTTGATTTTGATGATTTAACGAGTTTAGCCAATTCTTCTTCTCCTATAGCAGTGAATGAGTAGAATTTTTCCTCAGTGACACTACAATGCAATGAAAGTCTGAAGTGATACTGTAGCAGATGGTTGTATAGTTTTTTTTTCCTAATATCAATCTTGCACGTAAAGAAGTTCATAAAGTCATTATTGCTGTGCTGTTTGCAAACATCAGAAGTTGAAGCTTTATTTCTTGTTAATTTATAATAATTAATAATTTAATAATTTGTTACATTTATATAGCGCTTTTCTAGGCACTCAAAGAGCTTTACATATAGAAGGGGGGAATCTCCTCAACCACCACCAATTTAGCCACTGTATCAAATAAATACCTAGGGTTGTGTTTGTTTTCTTTTAAGAGAGTCGAGAAATAAGCAGATCTAGCAGTTTTTATGGCCTTTCTGTATGCAATCATGCTCTCTTTCCACGAAATGCGAAAAACCTCCAGTTTTGTTTTCTTCCAGCTGTGCTCCATTTTTGTTGTCAGAATATGCAAAATGGAAATACTCGAGTCGCGGGACTTTCTAACATTTACGGATAAGGATATAATATGTGCCCAGCGCACAGACGTGATTAATCTATAATCAAATTCATTGTCGATTATTTTCATTATCGATAATAATCGATTTTATCGATTGGTTGCAGCCCTAGTTTGATGGTGTTTCTGCTCTTTTTGCCTTTCTGCACCAAAACACAGATTTGATTTGTTGTCTGCACTGAGACGAGCCGTAGTAGTACAGAAGAGGATCCAGAAAAACACTTGCGCTCCCCAAACACACAGCCAACAGGTAAGCAACATATGATGAATCGCCCTTCTCTTCAGTAGCTAAACGAACACAGTGGTACAACAGGATGCCATTGGTTGGAGAAAAACACACCACAAACTCAATCAGCACGGCAATAGCCATAATCACAGCTCTCCTTCGGTTGCCTGAAGATGATGATGATGATGTTGCTAAGCGATCAGAGTTTACACTGAGTACAAACCCGATTTCAAAAAAGTTGGGACACTGTACAAATTGTGAAAAAAAAAGGAATGCAATAATTTACAAATCTCATAAACTTATATTTTATTCACAATAGAATATAGATAATATATTAAATGTTGAAAGTGAGACATTTTGAAATGTCATGCCAAATATTGGCTCATTTTGGATTTCATGAGAGCTACACATTCCAAAAAAGTTGGGACAGGTAGCAATAAGAGGCTGGAAAAGTTAAATGTACATATAAGGAACAGCTGGAGGACCAATTTGCAACTTATTAGGTCAATTGGCAACATGATTGGGTATAAAAAGAGCCTCTCAGAGTGGCAGTGTCTCTCAGAAATCAAGATGGGCAGAGCATCACCAATTCCCCCAATGCTGTGGTGAAAAATAGTGGAGCAATATCAGAAAGGAGTTTCTCAGAGAAAAATTGCAAAGAGTTTGAAGTTATCATCATCTACAGTGCATAATATCATCCAAAGATTCAGAAAATCTGGAACAATCTCTGTGCGTAAGGGTCAAGGCCAGAAAACCATACTGGATGCCCGTGATCTTCGGGCCCTTAGACTGCACTGCATCACATACAGGAATGCTACTGTAATGGAAATCACAACATGGGCTCAGGAATACTTCCAGAAAACATTGTCGGTGAACACAATCCACCGTACCATTCGCCGTTGCCGGCTAAAACTCTATAGGTCAAAAAAGAAGCCATATCTAAACATGATCCAGAAGCGCAGGCGTTTTCTCTGGGCCAAGGCTCATTTAAAATGGACTGTGGCAAAATATTTTTTGGACCCCCTTCTTCCAGAAGACGAATGTGTTTTTTCTTTTGACATTTAATAAGAAATTGAAATAATTTATATTATTTTATATTATATTATATTATATTAGTAACGGAAATTTCAATTCATCCCCCCTCCACCCCCAAAACGAGATTTATTTTAACCCATTGATGCATAAGATCACACCAGTGTGATTAGAATGTTCAATGCGTCACTGATATTCAAACGTGCTTTCGCACTTTGGCTGGCGCTGAGCCAGAGACGGGAGCGCTCAGTGCTTTTTAATATATCACAACTATTCAGTGTTTTCAACCACATAAGGTTTATTTGAGGTTTCAGAGATTTAAATAGACATTTAAATCAAGTACTGTAAAAAAAAACATTTATAGTTTTTTAAATTCAAATTCCATATGATGCCTTTGGAAGCTGCAATAATAATCATTTTAATTATAATTTGACTTAGTGTTTTATTTTAGATACACATTGTGTATGAAACAAAGATAATCTATTCTTCTCCCAGTTCACCGGCCACTTTTATGTATTTCGGGAAAAACTGAGTAATTTACATGATGTAATCTGACAGATCCTCTGAATTGCGGTTCAAACTCATGGCGCGTTATATCAACTTACATGATCATTATAAAGGTGTTTAAATGACAAAACACATTCACTTATTTGACAATCGGAATAGTATCTTACAATTCATGATATAGTAATTAAGTTTGTGAATATTTTGAATAAAAAGAGGAAAACCAAATAAACGCGATACATATCTGTCTGTGTGGTTGCATGACACATCGCCAAGGAAATAAAATGTTCTAAAATGATCTTTTAAAATAACAGTCACCTCTAAAAACTCACGCTGGGGGGTAAAATGTAGCGCGTCTAGAAGATACCCCCAGCCCACACAACAAAATTCGGGAATGATTCAAGTTTTTCATTTGTGGTTTTGCACCCACACAGAAGACCGCTTGCACTACAGACTTCTTGAATTAGGTCTTTCGACACAACCGCGACCAACAATCATCTCTAATATTTTGTTTATTCTGATTTGTAAGGACCCAATTCGTAAGGGAAACGCCCATCCTCTTCATCCCTACTTTTTTACGTTTTCGCTTATGTGCTTTCCATCCATCGTGTTCTTTTTTTGTGCGGTTAACACGTCATGCGCTGTATTTTGACGAAGTTCACTTCTTACTTTCTATAATTCATAGATTTTATTTTATTTTATTTTACTACAATATTATTAGTTATTATTAGTGTTTGTATATGTAAGAAAAAAAAATGAAGTTGTGATTTGGGGCCCCCTAGCGTCCTGGGCCCATATGCCTGGCATACTCTGCACCCCCCCCCCCCAGTAACAGTGCCCCTGGGTACAGGTCTGGTTTCATTTCACCCAGATCAGTGTTGTTATACTCACTTATTTTAGGAGCTTCCCCTGAATAAAGGGGATCACCAGATGTCTGGTTTGAAAGTTCATTGTCATCTATTGGATCATCAGCCTCTTCAAAGCTGCTTACAGAACTCTCTGTAACCAAACATAACAAAACACTATCAGTGAAAGCACACAAGCTACTAAAGGCAACTGGGTCTCATTTTCAAAAAGGCCTTGATTAAGATGTCCAGCTAATTAATTTCCTGTGAGCACTATTAGCAGCCCATCTCTTAGCAATCGGATCTATGTCATTGTCATGAAGATTCAGGGATAAAACAGAAAACATAAACTCTCAAGACATGCAGGCACATAGAAAGCATTGTTAAGAGTCTAGTGCTCACAGGAAATGGCCATAAGATGCAGAGGGAACAGATGCAGTAATTGGCCCTAAATGCAGTGAAGGCCCTTTATGTAAAACATAATGTCAGAAAGGATCTAATGACATAACAGCAAAACTTTACAACTTAACATGCATAAAAAGAGCAACTAGCATGCAATGCTATTTTGAAGAAAGTTGGTAACCAAACAGTTTTAGTTACCATTGGCTTCCATTGTATGGACATTTCTCAAAATATCTTTTAGGTTGCAAATAAGAAAGACAGGCATACAGGTTATCAAAGACATGAGGGTGAGTAAATGATACATTTTCCTTTTTGGTTTCCCTTAAGTGTGCCGTATATCCTTGTTGATTCAAGACGTTAAATTTGTAGAACCACATCTATATTAACCTGTGAACATAGAAATGGTATTGCTATGATTTTTTGTACCATGTTAATATGGTATTGGAAGTAATGGTAAATACCATGGTACTGCCACTGTACTTTTTTGCAACAAGAAAAATAAACAAATTTGGATTAATGTAGAAAAATAGCAAACGCGTACATATTAAGCCATCAAACTATTTAAATAAGAAATCTGTACAAAACAAGCTTCCAATATGGTGCAATCAAGATTTCAGTCATCCATCTGCATAAGTTAAACCCAATCAAAAAGACTAAAATGAAAAGTCAAACTTCTTTCATGCACAACTTACCGTTAGAGGTAACAGTGCATGCATGCATAAGAATAACTGAAAGCAAGATAGTTTTGACCCCCATGAGTAGCTACCGATCAGGGTTCGCTTGAAAAACAGAGAATCTCTATATAGACAGTGCTTCTTTACTCTCTGAGTGCTCAGTCTCTTCTGTGTGGAGATGCTATAGGATTTGTATTTGGTGACATCACTGGACCTGCCAACCTTACTTGAGCCCATTTGGCTGCTATTATACAATCTACAGAGTGCATGAGAAATCATGCTGTAATTGACAACATCACAGCTCACAATGAGCAATAGATGGACCATGATGGTTAATTTGGGCGTTTTCCCTAAAGCTCTAACATTATTTCCTTATATAATGTCTTGATGTGCAAAAGACCTCCCGCCTCTTAAACAGTATGGAGCATTTTAAATTTTTCTGGCCACCAGGATAACTTTGTAATTTTTGTAGTTTATATCATTTTCAATATATTTGAATTACTTTATAATCCAATTTTGTTGTTCATCATTACTTAAAGGCACAATATGTAAGATTTTTGGATTAAAATATCCAAAAACCACCAGAACAGTGTTATATATTTTGTTGAATTTACATTATCACAAATGTTTCCAAGAATGTTTAAATAAAGAGAAACAAGCCTTTTTTTCACCAGGACACGGACCGTGTCTGTGCATCGCCTATCAATGACATCATACCCGCGTTACCCTCGATTTCCGGTTTTATTTTGTTATTTGTTGTTTTTGTTATTTTGTTATTTGAAACACCAAATATGCTTTATATTATATGTTTTATTAGACAAGGAAACAACTGTTTGGAGACATTTGTAGACAGAAAACTAATTGTCTCCGTCATACAATATGTTTTAAAATTAATTGCATGCCTTTTAGCAACACAAGCCATCCAGCATTTATTAATATGATATTCTAATATCGATCTAACTTACTGCAGTGTGCAACAAGTGTCTCATAGTAGCCGTGGAGCGAACGCACAGAGTAACGTTATAAAATAATTTTCAACACACTCAGTTGATCTAATATGATAAAACAGCGCTGCGTTACCCCATACATACGCATGACCAGAAGAAGTGGAAGCGGCGACTGTGGCATAATAAAAGTTCCGCTGCTGTCGAGCCGAGTGTCACGCTCGTCTCTCATTAGCAATCGCTTCAGCGACCTCGTTCAGCTCCCACAGCATTCGGCCCTGCTCTGTTTCATACTACAGTAACGTTAATAATCTCATCCATGAACATGATTTCTGCCCAATTCCCATTCCACCGGCTGTGAGGTGAAGACAACAACTCCCAAGATTCCATGCTCAATCTCGGTGTCATCAAGCTACGCCTTTGTTTTGAATGGGCGACCTCTAGCGGCGAGAACTACATAGTGTGCCTTTAACTTTGCACAGAGAGAGGCCAGTTTACAGAGTCATTCACTGACTGCACACACACGTGATAAAAAATAACTTCATTGCTGGCAACCGAAATGATGCATTGGTTGTAAGTGAATATTACACTACACCCAGTGGGCTTTTGTTTGCATAAAAGTATTATGTTTTACGTGTAACGGTGGCCAGCTAGTAGTTGCTGTGCGAGTAAACCTCACTCCTCTGATCTCAAGAGATTGACACTAGTTGTTGCAGCCTTTAGCCTCATTGTTAGAGTGTCCAACTCTCATGCCGGCGGACCCGGGTTCGAGTCCCGCTTAGAGCGGGCGGTTCGTACAGGAAAGGTTACATACGGAGTGGGAAACCACTCAGATCAATCAGTGCCGTGCAGTGAAATGCGAAAATGATTCTAACCCCTTTGACCAAATCATTGAAACAACACAAGAGAGCGATTCCTTCGCGAATCAGGCATCGCTTATTCTGATTCTAAACTGATGACGAAAACATGTTTGAAATGAACGCATCCTAAAACAGAAAAAAATGCTGTCTTGTGCAACCAGTAGCCTATACACCGTGGATGGGGAAGGCTTCAAAGCCCAATAGTATCCAGCTGCAGAACCACAGCACCAGCAGTTTCAGACCCGCTATGTCCGAAATCGCCTCCTATACCCTTAAATAGGGAACTGTTTGTGTATCAGCATGATAATGCACCAATACACACAGCAAGACTTGTGACAGAATGGTTTGATGAACATAAAAGTGAAGTTGAACATCTTCCATGGCCTGCACAGTCTCCAGATCTAAATATTTTTGAGTCACTTTGGGGTATTTTGGAGGAGCAAGTCAGAACGTTTTCCTCCACCAGCATCCCAGTGACCTGGCTGCTGTTCTGGAAGAGGAATGGATCGAAATCCCTCTGGCCACTGTGAAGGACTTATATCTGTCATTCCCATGACTAATTGATGCTGTACTGACCGCAAAAGGAGGCCTAACATCATCCCAATAAATTATTTTGGTCAGAAACCACCAGATGTTTCATTTGTTCAACCCTTTACATTGGCATTCTCGGGCTGAGGAACAGTTGATCTTTCTGGGGTCTGGGGAATAAATACTGAATATTTCTCATCAATCTCTGTTCTAACAGCAAAATCACCTGCAGGTATATTTGTAAAATAAAAGTCTGCATGAAACGGAAGTTGCGATAGTCTTTTTTTCCCCCTACTTGTGAGGTATATCTGAGAGAAAAAACTTCTCAAATTGATTGGATCGTTTGCTATTGCTGCAATCTCGTGTTTTTATAGAAAAAGTTTTTCAAGAAAAGCAGGTCTAATTGTGATTAAACTGATCAAAATAATCTGAGCAAGACCGCTTTATAAATTTGTATGAATGCATTCATAGCAAGATATGTGCTACTGGTGATTTGTGTCACCCACATTGCAGTATGACTTTAATATATTTACATTATATTTAAACTATTTAATGGTAATTCTAAATTATATCCAGCATGAAAAGGAGTTAACAGGAGCACATTCTGCTTTGCTGTTGATAAAGGGATACATACCAACAAAGTCTGGGATTAACATTGCTCTGCACTGTTTCCTTGTTTGGACAGACATTGGCAAACGTACAGCAGAGAGCGCTGAGGACCTCATCTCATTACCTTATGTGGTTTGTCTAATATTGTTACGTGGGTGTATGCAGCATCTCTTGAATACTTGCTTTTTTGATTACAGCAATTTTTACAATGCATGAAACTATCACCGTAGCAATATTTTTAAGGTACGACACTCATGTCGAATAATAAAATTGTAAAAAAAAAAAAAAAATTATAATAATATTAATATAATAATATGATACTATCAATGTTTAAATCACACCATATAAAGTTACGCATCAGCAAGACATCAAATTACAAGTTACTTTTTATGCATAACTGATGATCTACTTACCGTCAATGGTGGCAGTGCACGTTTGTGCAATTATAACGTAAAGCAAGATTATTTTAATCCTCATGACGATCAACTGTCTATTTCTAACTCCAGACGTTTTATTCCAAAATCTATAGGCACTGGTGGATTAGCGACGTCCGATTTGTGCCCAGTCATTCCATTTGAATCTTTTCACTGAATCGGATGAACCGGTTGAGCCGAAAAGCTGGGTTAATGTCCGAACCAAGTAAAGTTTTAAAGTCAACAACTCAGTCTGGAAAGAAAAGGTAGATCCCTTTCTAATCAACAAAGTTATTTTAAAATGTAGACGCCCGCTGAGGTGAGGCGATAAGCATTCAGTTATAACAGCATGTCTCACAAATGACTCATTTAAATATGATTCTAGCTTATCAGATCATGCTGGGTGTTTCTCAAACAGAAGGCTGCGTCCTATGAAGGCTGCATATCTCGGCTGCCATGTCATCAAGCGTCGCTGAAGGCCATCTCAATTTGAAGGATCCTTGGAAGGCAGCCTTCGTTTCACTTCCTTCATTCAGACAGTTTTGAAGGACGCATCAGATGTATCCTTCGCAGCCTTAAATAACCCACAATCCTTTGCACACATTTAAATTCAAGAAAATAAACTGACGGGAAAACGAGTCGGTACTGAGCTCGTCTGAGTTTATTATGAAATGTAAAACAAAAATTATGTTTTCGGACATGAAAGCATAGATGTTATCTTTTGTTTTGCTGTAAATTAATCACTAACACTAAACTGCCAATAATGTAAGCCACTGGGAGACCACAGACAGCTGTCATTCACTGTATTGCATTAGTAGAAAGCCAGTTAAAGATTTGTAATACAAAGTATTTTTCCAAAATTAAGTTTTAATAGTATTTTTTAATAGTATTTGTGTGACGTAGCCATGCACACTTACTAGACCGTCTCATTCTAGTGTTTAATGCTGAGGAGGACTTGAGCCTACAAGCCTCTGAAGGACTGGACTAGGAAGGACACAGCCTTAGTAGGATGCAGCCTTCCGTTTGAGAAGCACCCACAGACACGAACTTACGATTTGATTGAGGTGGCGAAAGTTACAAATAACTTAGTGGAAATATGTTTTTGTACCATTTTCTGCAAGTAGCCTGGCTTAATAATAATGAAAACAAAACTTTTATTAAACTTTTAATTAAAATGGGCAACAAACGTCTTCGTTGAGCTCAAATTTTTAATCTTTTTAATTTTAAATCAATAGGCTATATTACTGACTTCCGATAATAATATTGGATAATAGGCCTATTTCCAGTTTTTGATCACATTATTGGCAATTGCAGGGTAGCCTTTATCATAATCGATAAACATAAACATGTTATTTATGGAGAGTGTCGATATTAGACCTTATGTTTTCAGACGTCTGCTTGTGTGAATTAACATGCCTCGGTGGATTATGTCTGGATTTCGCCATCTAGATTCATTTTTTATTTCCTCTGTGAGCCTCCATGTGAAGAACAAGAAATACACGCCATCCATTTCACAGGTTTCTGGTAATAATATAACCACTTTAATCACATTAGTTGAAGAGTGATACACATTTTTCTACTCATTAGGCAAATATATGTCAGAGTGACAGTGTCAACACAATTATATACATATTTTAAAATCTTTGAAATACAGTAGTTTATTAGCACGTTAAAATAACTATTTTCAGGTATGAATGTGTTATCTATGGAATGGGGAAGTTAAATATAGATAAATATAGGAAAACAGACTAGACAACCTTATCACACCTCTGCTATATGAGAAGATCTTAGCATTTCACTTTTGTAACAAGGAACTGAGAAAAGTATATTATATACAGTAATTCCTTCATACAATAAGATATAGGGGAGATCAGGGCAAGTTGTTACACTTTTTACTTCAATCAATATTTCACACTATAGTTCATTAACATGACAGTTTCGAGAACAGAATAAAAAAATAGAGAAAATAATATTTTAAAAGATAAAATATAAGCTTGTTTGAAAACTAGTCCATATATTGTAAATATGTCCGTTCAGTTCACTTAGCTATAAAATATAATAATCTAAGAACATATTATTATTTATGTGCACATATTATTAAATGCGCTCTCCCAGGTTCTATAGGCGACAGGAAACGCCACGGCCAGCAGTCTGTCCACACTCATGCACATCATCAGTAGTATGGAGCAGTACATGTAATAATACATGTAAAAGTAAATAGAATTATAGGAGTGCATACAGAGAAATTGAACACCAACTCTTCATTCCATATCGGTTAATACTGGCAGATAAATACAATGAAGTGAACTTGTCAAGCAAGAATATGGCAGTTGTTGTTTTAAGAGCGATCCACTTCATTTTATAATCGATTAATCTGTCGATTTTTTAAAAAAAAAATTTATTATTAATTGGATGAAAAATCTAAAATGTGTTATACATTAAAAATATTTTTTTAATTAAAAATTCATTTCAATCCATTACTTTAAAGAATTTTATTCTGTATCCTGCCCAATGCTGTCCTCCAATGTTTAATATAGTTTAATATGAAAACAAATGAATGTATCTATGTAGGCTATGCTGTACATTATAAGCAAAAAAAGGGTAAAAATACAAACATTACATTCTAAACGTAAAAACTACTGACTGCTTACTTTTAAAACAGAAATTCAAACAAAATTAAAAATGATAATAAACAAAAACAAAAGCACAAAATGTTAACTTGTACGAGGTATGAAGAAGAACACACATTCACTAGACTGAACATAGTAATTATATTACATTAATTAATGGGCTATTCCAACAATAGTGCCTTTACTGTTACTGCTCTCATAAATATGATTACTCGCGTTACATGTAGAATTTTAAACCTACACTTACTTTCTAACAAAACATATTTTAGCAAAATGTGTATTTTAGTCAGAACCATTGCGCTCCTATTCTACTGCGCTCCGTCTGTTTAACACGCATACACCCACCGGCTCTCGTTCATTGAAGTCTGTGAAGTTTAACAAGACTCGCTTCTTGTTGTCAGAATATGCAAATTGGAAATACTCGAGTCGCGGGACTTTCTAACATTTACAGATAAGGATATAATATCTGCCCAGCGTGCAGACGCGATTAATCGATAATCAAATTCGTTATCGATTATTTTCATTATCTATAATAATCCATTTTATCGAACGGTTGCAGCCCTAGTTTGATGGTGTTTCCGCTCTTTTTGCCCTACTGCACCAAAACACAGATCTGATTTGCTGTCTGCACTGAGACGAGCCGTAGTAGTACAGAAGAGGATCCAGAAAAACACTTGCGCTCCCTAAACACACAGCCAACAGGTAAGCAGCATATGATGAATCTCCCTCCCCTTCAGTAGCTAAACGAACACAGTGGTACAACAGGATGCCACTGGTTGGAGCAAAACACACCACAAACTCAATCAGCACGGCAATAGCCATAATCACAGCTCTCCTTCGGTTGCCTGAAGATGATGATGATGTTGCTAAGAGATCAGACTTTGCACTGAGTACATATATGATAGTAAAGTAGCTGACTAAGGTGACAACCAGCGGCAGGAAGAAGTAGAGGCAGGAGAGGATGGAGAACAGGTACACATAATACAGCACTGTAGGGTCGTTGTGGCGCAGTGCATCATGACAAGTGACGCCCACATCATTAATCTTGACCGTTTGTCTCATTAAGAGAAGTGGCACCGTACCAGCGAGCGCCAGCAGCCAGACCAGCACACATACACATGTGGCTTTCCTTGCGCTCCTCCAGGTTAGAGAGGCGAAAGGAAGCACCACAGCCAGCAGTCTGTCCACACTCATGCACATCATCAGCAGTATGGAGCAGTACATGTAGCAGTAGTAAGCTGCACTGAGCACACGACACGCCACCTCACCGAACACCCAATTTGAAGCGTTCAGCTGGTAGTGGATCTTCAGAGGCAGCAGCAGGGTGAAGAGCAGGTCCACACACGCCAGGTGAGACATGTAGATCACAGCTGGTTTCTTTGCTCGAATTCTACAGGTGAACGTCACCAAGGCCAAAGCATTCAGGGGCAAACTAATGAGGATGACGAAGATGTAAAATGAGGGCATGACACGTGTGACCATTAAGCCTTTGAGAAAGACAGCAGAGTTGTCAGAGATGTTTAATGTCTCTGGGATTAGTGTATTATATGCTGCTACATCTGACGTATTGCACTTTTTTCGTTCAAGGTTCCACGAAAAGGCTACAAACCCAGTTGGACCAGGCGGAACACAGTCATAATCTGTAATCAAAATAAAAGACTATTAATGTAACATAGCTGACGTGGAAGCAGACGAAGACAATGACGTAGCGAACCCAAGTGCAGTATATTTACAGTGAAAATCCAAAATGAAACATAGACTATAAACAAAATCCAATACATGAAACAAACCATAAACAGGAATAAAACTAAACTTGTCAATAAACATGAGACTGCAACTTACTTCAATATCCGACAAAGTAACATGGCACACAAAATAGTTTAAATACAGAGGTGCGTTCCAATCGACCATAAGTGGACTGCGAAGTGGACTTCACAGGGTATTCCACCATCTTAAGTGAGATTCCAATCCAAAGGGAGCGAACATGTTCAGTTCGAAGGGCACTGCGAACGGCGTAGGGAAGAAGGGAACATCGATACATCACTTCACAGGAAGTGGAGAGCGAAAATCACCCAACTGTCATTGCGCGTCGCATCACCAGTCTGAACTAATGATGGAGCAGAGCCGCTGGAAGAGTTTTTAAACGGCTCTGAGATGGAGTTTACGTATGCATTTGAATATTCATAGTTATTATTATACAAAACTAGAGTATGACTTACGGCAATGACTGTTGTATTCGCATATTCTATTGTATGCATATGTAAACAAATTAAAAGTGTTGAGAAGCAGCTGAGGCCTGTCATTTTATACTTTATTTACCTCATTTACTATGCTGCGCGTGGGAAAGAAAGCGCACAAGATGAGACCGCTACAATTATTAAGACCATTGATTAAGAACACATTAATACATAGTTACCCAAATCAAAATGTATTTTCATATTGAGCTGTTCATATTCAAAATCATATTGATTTTCATACTCAGCATCAAATCTGTTATAGTCAATTAAATATACAAGTATATGTAAACTAATAAAACGAATAGACTAATACAATGTTTTGATTATATTTTTAGATACATACTGTGTTTTGTAAATGTATATTTCTATTATATGGGTTTAAATTTGAAAGTAAAGTAAATTACAATATTAATTTATGTTCATTGTATCATAATCTGCGCGACCCCGTCGTTGCCTTTCTTTGATGATGTTGCAGGGCGTTCCAAATGAGCGATTATTGTCAGCGAAGTCCACTTCAACTGATGCTGTGCTCAGGGAGTAGAGAGCAGTGAACACTGCGTAGGGACCCTGTCGAATGGAACGCACCCCAGGACTATAGGGATCACATGACAAAAACAACCAATGAGAACAAGACACATAAGACAAGGGAGGCACAAGACATGATCACATGAGGGCAAGGAGATCACATGACAAGAACCAGGAAACATGACTGAGTAAACTTCAAAATAAAAAAAAAAACTGGATCCTGATGATCTGAGTGATCGGTTTATATTTAATGAGCATATCTGCAATGTATTGAGGTCCTAGGCCAGTGATTTGTAAAAAAGTAACAGTACTTTAAAATCAATTCTAAATGCAACTGGAAGCCACTGTAAAGACCTGAGGACTGGCGTGATATGTTAATATTTTCTGGTTCTGCTCAGAATCCTGACAGCAGGGTTCTGTATGAGCTACAGCTGTCTTATGGTCTTTTTGGGAGGACCAGTGAAGAGTAGGGTGAATTCAGGTTGATTGGGACACTTTTTCCAAGTCATCTCAATGGCAAAAAGTGTCCCAATCACCCTGAATTCACCCTACATTACAATAATCCACCCAGTTTCTTGACTGTAAACAAAGCATCTAATTCTGGCAATATTTTTGAGAAGATAGTATGCTGATTTAGTTATTGCTTTTACATGACTACTGAAACTAACGTCTGACTCCAGAATCACACCAAGATTCCTGGCTTGATTTTTTGTTTTGTTTTTTATTTTGTTGTTTTTAGACCCCTAGCCTCAAGGTATGCGTTTAGCTTGAGAATTTCATCTTAGTTTCCAAATGCAATGACTTCAGTTTTGTCTTTGTTTAACTGAAAAAAGTTTTGGCGCATCCAATTGTTAATTTCATCAATGTATTGGCACAGGGAATCAATGGGACTGTAGTCGTAAGGCGATAGGGCTAAGTAATAATAATAATAATAATAATAATAATGCATTTTATGTAAGGTGCCTTTCAAATCACTCAAGGTCAGTGAATGAGAAGCTTTACTACTTGAGCAAGTATGTGGAAGGACCAGCTAAGAAGGCCATTGAAAGTTACTTCCTGATAGGCACAGAGTTGGCAGCATGGGGTGTACTAGAAGAAAGGTATGGAAACCCGTTCGTCATTGCTAAACCCCTCCGAGACTAGCTTAATTCATGGTCAAAGATTGGTTCCAAGGACAGTGTTGAGCTGAGAGAATTTACTGACTTCCTCAGAGGCTGTGAAGCAGCTATGTATCAGATTAAAAGCCTTGAAGTCTTCAATGATTGTAACGAGAACCAGAAAATCCTTTTCAAGCCTCCTGATTGGTTGGCTTCAATGTGGAATCATCAGGTCATAGGTATTGAAGAAGAAACAAAGACATTTCCTACCTTCAGTCAGTTTGTAAAGTTTCTAACACAATAAGCTAAGATAGCTTGCAACCCAATGACATCACTTCATGCACTGAAGTCTAATGAGATGGGAAAAGGAAAGGTATCAAGAAATCAAGACACTACAGAAAAGGTGTTAACAGTACAGTCAAGTGAGAAAGCAAATGTGCCTTCTGTGAGAGACCAAGACATGGTATTCTCAAATGTCATAAGTTTATAGAGAAGAATGTTGCAGAGCGAGTCAAGTTTGTTCAAATGTTATATAAGTTATTCTTTGGATGTTTGAAGCCTGGTCATTGCTCAAAGAATTGTGAAGACAGGAGTGGCTGTGAGAAGTGTCAGAAGAAGCACCCATCATGTCTACATGAGGATTGTACTAAAGAAGCAAAGAGGACTCCACAGTCAGGTCAGTCAAAAGAGAAGTTGAAGGAAAGAAACCCAGAGTTGGCACAGAATAAAGATGCTGCAAGTGAAGCAACATCCAACCGAGTAATACAGGATGTAAATAATACTCATACCTCTACAATTGTTCCAGTATAGGTCTCAACTACAAGTGAACCAAATCATGAAGTTCTAGTATACGCACTTCTTGACACTCAGAGCGATACTACCTTCATCCTGGAAGAGATAGCTCAAGCTCTTGACACGAAGAAGGAATCTGTGCAGCTGAAGCTCTCAACAACGGTATCCAAAAGTACAGTTGTTCCATGCCAGAAGGTAACTGGTCTAATGTCGAGAGGAATTTATTCAGATAAGATCTCTTTGCCAGTAACCTATTAATTCCTGCAAACAGAACTCACATTCCTACACCCAAAACTGCAAGAGCGTGGCCTCATCTAATGCATACAGCTGAGAAGATTGCTCCTCAACAAGGTTGTGATATTGGCCTTCTGATTGGCTACAACTGCCCTCAAGCTCTCCTTCCTAGAGAATTTGTATCTGGTACAGAAAATCAGCCATTTGCTCAAAGAATAGATCTATGCTGCAGCATTGTGGGCTGTGGCAATTCTTCTGTAGACTACAGGGATGCCATTGGAGTGAGTCATTGCATTATAGTGAAACAAGTGTTGCCAAGTCTACAGTCTTCTCTCAATCTTACAAGTGAAGTTCAGTACATCTGTAGAACAGATCAAGGAGGTAATCACTCCACTAAATGTCATCAAAGCTCTTGAGTCTGACTTCAATGAGAAAGCAGCAGAGGATAGTTGTATTTATCAAGACCTACGTTTTCTGTCAAAAATGGAAACGGCCATCAGACACAAAGAAGATGGTCATTATGAAATGCCTTTGCTTTTCAAAGACAGACCAAACTTGCCCAGTAATAAAGGATGTGCTATTCATCGCCTCAAATGCTTAGAAAAAAGGCTTAAAGGAGATGAGAAATACTATAGAGACTATATAGACTTTATGAATGAGACAATTGCTCAAGGAGATGCTGAGAAGGTTCCAGTTGAAGAAACTGACAAGAACCCTGCTTGGTAAATTCCCCATCATGGGGTTTATCATCCTCAAAAACCTGGGAAGATCTGTGTAGTCTCTGATTGCTCAGCGAAGTTCCAAGGTACATCCCTCAATGACCATTTACTAATTGAGTTAACAAACACCCTTGTAGGTGTTATCTGTCACTTCTGCAAGGGTCCGTTGGAAATCATGTGTGACAGAGAGCATATGTTTCAACAATTTCATGTGAAGGAAGAAGATCAAGACTACTTACGGTTCCTCTGGTGGGAGAAAGGAGATCTAGAATCCCAACCACAGGTCTATAGGATGAAAGTACACCGAAAAGGAGAATTCAGTGAATAAGTGAAATTTCCTCACTACTAAATATTCCACGGCCAACACTGTTAGTGGTATTATAACAAAGTGGAAGCAATTGGGGACAACAGCAACTCAACCATGTTGGCCATGTAAAATCACAGAGCGGGGTAACCCATGCTGAGGCGCACAGTAGTAATAATAATAATAATAATAATAATAATACAAATAATAATAATTTGTTACATTTATATAGCGCTTTACTCAGAGCGCTTTACATATAGAAGGGGGGAATCTCCTCAACCACCAACAATGTGCAGCATCCACCTGGATGATGCGACGGCAGCCATATTGCGCCAGAATGCCCACCACACACCAGCTTATTGGTGGAGAGGAGACAGAGTGATAAAGCCAATCAGTAAATGGACAGAGGCCAATGGGCAAATTTGGCCAGGATGCCAAGGTTACACACCTACTCTTTTTTTTCTGAAGGACATCCTGGGATTTTTAATGACCAGAGAGTCAGGACCTTGGTTTAACGTCTCATCCAAAGGACGGTGCTTGTTACAGTACAGTGTCACCATCACTATACTGGGGCGTTAGGACCCACACAGACCACAGGGTGAGCACTCCCTGCTGGCCTCTCTAACACCTCTTCCAGCAGCAACCTAGTTCTCCCAGGAGGACTCCCATCCAGGTACTAACCAGGCTCAACCCTGCTTAGCTTCAGTGGGAAACCAGTCTTGGGCTACAGGGTGATATGGCTCCTGGTAGTGCGCAGAGGTCGCCAACTTTCTGCAGAGTCAATAGCTACAGACCTCCAAACTTCGTGTGGCCTTAAGATTAGCTCAAGAACAGTGCATAGAGAGCTTCATGGAATGGGTTTCCATGGCTGAGCAGCTGCATCCAAGCCTTACATCACCAAGTGCTATGCAAAGCGTTGGATGCAGTGGTGTAAAGCACGCAACCACTAGACTCTAGAGCAGTAGAGACATGTTTACTGGAGTGACGAATCATGCTTCTCTGTCTAGCAATCCGATAGATGAGTCTGGGTTTGGCGGTTGCCAGGAAAACGGTACTTGCCTGACTGCATTGTGCCAAGTGTAAAGTTTGGTGGAGGGGGAATTATGGTGTGGGGTTGTTTTTCAGGTGTTGGGCTTGGCCCCTTAGTTCCAGTGAAAGGAACTCTTAATGCTTCAGCATACCAAGACATTTTGGACAAGTTCATGCTCCCAACTTTGTGGGAACAGTTTGGGGATGACCCCTTCCTATTCCAACATGACTGCGCACCAGTGCACAAAGCAAGGTCCATAAAGACATGGATGAGCGAGTTTGGTGTGGAGGAACTTGACTGGCCTGCACAGAGTCCTGACCTCAACCCGATAGAACACCTCTGGGATAAATTAGAGCGGAGACTGCGAGCCAGGCTGTCCCACCCAACATCAACAAAATTCCCATAAACACACTCCTAAACCTTGTGGAAAACCTTCCCAGTAAAGTTGAAGTTGTTATAGCTGCAAAGGTTGGGCCAACTCCATGTTAAACCCTACGGATTAAGAATGGGATGTCATTAAAGTTCATGTGCATGTAAAGACAGGCGTCCCAAAACTTCTGGAAATATAGTGTATGTGACCTCTGAAGAGAACCCTACCGCGATACCGCGTCCAGAGGCCTTACAGCTGAAGAGCTCAGATCCTCCAACTGGTTTACAGAACCAAAGTTTCTGTGGCAAGATGAATTGCCCAGAGATGTTAAGGTGAGAGAGATCATAGATAATGACCCAGAGCTACGAAAAACTCAAGTTCATAAAACCCAAACAAAAGAAGTAAGATCATTACTTGATCGACTACACAAATGAAGCCACCAGCATTGAAGAAAGGATGCAGAGCTTACCATTATCAAAATCAGCCTTTTGTGATGAGATCCAGACTCCAGCAACAGAAGGAGATTGAGTCCAACAACAGCACAAACAAACTGCATTGCCTGAATCCCTTCTTAGACAAGCATGGTATCCTCAGGGTGGGAGGTTGCTTAGTACATGATGCATTACACCCACATGTGGAACACCCAGCAATTCTCCCACGACATATTCTTATATCAGCATTGCTCATCAAACATTATCATGAGCAAGCGTATCATCAAGGGAGAGGAATGACTATAAATGAACTGCGATCAAATGGTTTCTGGATTTTGGGATGTAGCAAAGCAGTGTCTTCATATATCTACAAATGCACTATGTGCAGGAAATGCAGATGCACCGAAGAGCAAAGGCTGGCGAATCTTCCTCAGGAACGTATGGAGATAACCCCTCCTTTCACATACGGTGGGATGGATTGTTTTGGTCCTTTTTATGTCAAAGAAGAAAGAAAGGAGTTGAAGCGCTATGGGTTGCTATTTACACGTACATGGGTTCCAGGGCTGTACATGTAGAAATGCTGGATGATTTATCCATTTATACGTGGACCTGTGCATCAACTTAGATCTGACCATTAGTGCAAGACGAGAATTTGCTGAAGCACTAAAGGAAATGAATCAAGAACGCCTTGATTCTTTTTAACTTCGCTTTTTAACTTGTAAGACATTGTAAATGCAATTGCAAACGGACTTTGTGTTTCCATTTGAAATTTGGCAGACGTGTTATAAGAAAATCCAAACGCAACTGCAAATCACACATTTGTGTTTCCATTATGTCACAATGTATGCGTGCACACATTGAAAACGCAATAGCAAATACAATTTGCAATTCCTTTTGAATATTGTCCGGAATATCATTCCATATTTATATTCTACTCATCTGAAGTTAAAAAAGACATCAGATGCAAGATTAAGTTCTCCTTTGGTAATAAGCAGCCAATGAAGTAAGTTTTTCATTTATATTGTGTGTGATTAATGTGGATTGTGTTGCTGTGTGGAAAAGAGCGATATCTGTACAAAGACTATAGTTATGCTGTTAAAGTGAACTTAACTCTGAAAAGAAAAGACATTTATTTATTTAAGTCTTTTATATTCTTTGTTTTAACTTTATTTTTGTGTATTTAGTTCTCACGGCATCTTAAGTTGGATGGTTATCCTCATGGTGAACCAGTCAATAAATAGTATTTGCATTTAAAGATACATGCATGAAAACAGCATTTTTTTACTTCCACTTAAAATTGGGCATTTACAATATGGTAATGAATGATCTGTGGGGTATTTAGAGCTGAAACTTCACAGACACATTCTGGGGACACCAGAGACTTATACTACATCTTGTAAAAAGTGGAACAATATGTCCCCTTTAAGAGAAATCAACAACCAAAAAATCTAATTCTAGACACATGGATAAACATCGCCACCTAGAGGATCACAGATTCTGTATTAAAGTTTTAATTCCCCCCCAAAAATGAAAATCTGTCATCATTTACTCAGTCACATCGTTCCAAAACCATAAGACTTTTGTTCATCTTTAAAAAACAAATTAAGATATTTTTAATTAAATCTGAGCGGTTTCTGTCCTTCCATTGAAGGTTCACACAACCAAAACACTGAAGATCTAAAAAGGCCATAAAGGCGTCATAAAATTAATCCATATGAATCGAGCAGTTTAATCCAAGTTTTGTGAAGAGATATAATCACTTTATATGGACAGATTTCATTTAGGGGTTTGTTTGACTTTATCAATTGATTACATACAGCACTTAACATACAATGAAGATGGAAGTTCAAATGTGTGTTAGCCACGCGCTAGAAAAAAACTCATTGGTTCTTGTGAATCATGCATGCACATTAGTTTACCATATTAATGTGCTTTATATATGTGTGTTGATCATTGTTTATATGTGAATAAAAGCCTAAATTAAATCTGTCCATCATATAAAGTGATCCTATCTCTTAACAAGACTTGGATTTAACTGCTTGATTAAAATTGATTATTTTTGACAATGTCTTTTATGAACTTTTTGGTTGCATGGACATTCAAATGAGGGATGGAAACTTCTCAAGTTTCATTACAAATATATTAATTTGTGTTTTAAAGATGAATGAAAATCTTATGGGTGCATGGGGTTAGTAAATTATGACATATTGTTAATTTTCAAGTGAACAATCCCCTTAAAGTCATATTTTTCAGTAGGGTACAGGTCTGGTTTCATTTCACCCAGATCAGTGTTGTTATACTCACTTCTTTCGGGAGCTTTCCATAAATATTCATATAAATATTTGCCAGATGTCTGGTTTGAAAGTTCATTGTCATCTATTGGATCATCAGCCTCTTCAAAGCTGCTTACAGAACTCTCTGTAACCAAACATAACAAAAAAAAACAAAAAACACTATCAGTGAAAGCACACAAGCTACTAAAGGCAATTGGGTCTCATTTTCAAAAAGGCCTTGATTAAGATGTCCAGCTAATTAATTTCCTGTGAGCACTAAAGCAGCCCATCTCTTAGCAATCGGATCTATGTCATTGTCATGAAGATTCAGGGATAAATCAGAAAACATAAACTCTCAAGACATGCAGGCACATAGAAAGCATTGTTAAGAGTCTAGTGCTCACAGGAAATGGCCATAAGATGCAGAGGGAACAGATGCAGTAATTGGCCCTAAATGCAATGAAGGCCCTTTATGTAAAACATAATGTCAGAAAGGACCTAATGACATAACAGCAACATTCTCCATAAAGACTCCATAAATTAGGTCAACCAGAACCGGAAACACTTCCCATAACACAGAATGTACTTGTTACATCGTAAGAGGAATGGCATCTAAGGTAATATTAATCTGTCTGTCTCATTCTTATCCCTACTGAAGTCTGTCGGATCTAGTCCATATCCAGACCAGATGGTGGACTTGCACCCTAAGATGACTACAGTGCAGCCCTGAATGTCAGAATGTTGGATGAGAACTGAACTGAGCTGGACGATGACACCATGTTTTCTCCAGAGCTGCTTTATAATCGAAATTAACTCTTTTTATAATTGATGAACTTTACACAGTTATTGAACAGAACTGAATCAACACTGAACTGACTTCATCTGAACAATGACACTATTTTCTTTTTAGAACGGCTTTACAGCCAAATTGAACTCTGTTTGCATCATTGATCATTTTCCTGTTTCTCCCTGTAAAGCTGCTTTGAAACAGTCTTTACTGTATAAAGCGCTATATATTTAAAGGTGATTTGTCTTTTGCAAAAGGAAATTATTTAGTGTTAAAGAGAGTCAAAGAGAATGATGTTTTTCTTTTAATAATATACATAAATATAATTTAGTTATTTTGTGGTTTAAAAAATGTGTTGTTAATAAATGTTAATATTATAGTGTATTTGTTCATTGTTAATACATGTTTATATTAAAGTGTATTTGTTAATTTACAATAAAGACCCTTAATCTTTTAAATGGTTGAATTTGTGTTTCACTGCCAGTTTCTGGGCCACATAAAACAATTTAAGTCAGTTTTCAGTTTGCTGGCCAGATCTTGGCCAGCACAATAAATAAGAGTCATTTTACAGGGTGTGGGCCACATCTGGGAAATTTGAGGAAAATTGTTTGTGTCCATTTTCAGTGTGTGGGCCAGTTTTGGGCCGGGGACCCAGCCAGAACTGGGCCAGAAATGAAGCAAGGGTGAGGCCCAGAGGTGGGCCAGACAAATTTTGCTATCTTGTGAGGTAGCTATATCTGAAAACAGCTTCTCGAATTGATTGGATCATTGTATTTTGCTATTGCTGCGATTTCATGTGATTTATAGAAAAAGCAGTTTTTCGGGAAAAGCAGGTAGTCAAAGATTTTTTGATTTTGCTTTGCTAAACCTATAAAAGAAAAAAATCTAATTGTGATTAAACTGATCAAAATAACCTGAGCAAGACCGCTTTATAAATTTGTATGAACACATTACCAAAATATATGTGCTACTTGGTGATTTGTGTTTGTCACCCACATTGCAGTATGACTTTATATATTTATTTACATATAGCATATTTAAACTATTTAATGATAATTCTAAATTATATCCAGCATATTCTGCTTTGCTGTTGATAAAGGGCTACATAACACCAAAGTCTGGGAAACATTGTTTGGACAGACATTGGCAAACAGAGAGCGCTGAGGACCTCATCTCATTACCTTATGTGGTTTGTCAAATATTGTTACGTGGGTGTATGAAGCATCTCTTGAATTCTTGAATTCACGCTTTTTTGATTACAGCTATTTTTACAATGCATGATACTATCACCGTACCATAGTGCAGCTATATTTTTAAGATATGACACTTATGTCGAATAATAAAATAGTTAAAAAAAAATCCTGACACTCATAATAATATGGTAGATACTATCAATGTTTCAGTCACACTGTATAAAGTCATGCATCAGCAAGACATCAAATTACAAGTTACTTTTTATGCACATTGAACTGCTGATCTACTTACCGTCAATGGTGGCAGTGCACGTTTGTGCAATTACAACTGAAAGCAAGATTATTTTAATCCTCATGACGATCAACTGTCGATTTCTAACTCCAGACGTTTTACTCCCAAATCTATAGGCATTGGTGGATTAGCGACGTCCGATTTGTGCCCAGTCATTCATTTGAATCTTTTCACTGAATCGGATGAACCTGTTGAGCCGAGCCGATGGGTTAATGTCCACACCTTCAGTGTGGCAAAATAAGGGACACCCATTCACGACACCCAGACCCCCCAGGCTGCTTTGGGGGCACCATTGATTTTCATAGTAGGAATGTATCTTCCTATGTGTTCAACATAACAAAGAAATTTATACAGGTTTGGAACAACTTGAGGGAGAGTAAATGATGACAGAATTGATGAATGATGACGGGGGGTATGCGTGAATGGGTAATTTGAATGTATTAATGGGGAACGATGGTAAGGAAAAAGTAGATTGTAAATCTATTATCTGATCCACACTCCGGAGCAGATGGTGGCGGTAATGCACCAATAAGCTGGATGCCAACCGCCGTAAAATAAGAAAGAAGAAGAAGTACTGTGCTGGATCGTTGTCTGATGTTGTTTGTTCCCCGTCGTGCTACATGTTCTCCTTATGTGTTTATTGAACTATGTGTGAACCTATGTAAAATACGGGACACATCGCGTTCCGTATTGATTTGATACGGGACCCGTATTGCCTGTAAATACGGGACGGGTGGCAACCCTATGTCCGAACCAAGTAAAGTTTTAAAGTCAACAACTCAGTCTGGAAAGACTAACGCAAAAGAAAAGTAGATCCCTTTCTAATCAACAATGTTGTTTTAAAATAACTTTGTTGAGGCGATAAGCATTCAGTTATAACAGCATGTCTCACAAATGACTCATTTAAATATGATTCGAGCTCATCAGATCATACAGACACGAACTGACGATTTGATTGAGGTGGCTAAAGTTACGAATAAAACGTAGTGGAAATATGTTTTTATACCGTTTTCCTATGGAAGCCCGTTTCCGCCACTAAATAAAAAAATAAAAAGAGTAATTGCGACTTGTCTCAGAATTCTGACTTTTTTCTCTCACAATTGCGAGTTATAAAGTCAGAATTCTGAGATATAAACTCACAATTGCGTGATATAAAGTCAGAATTCTGAGATAAACTGGCAATTCCGTGATATAAAGTCATAATTTTGACTGAGAAAAAAAGTCAGAATTCTGACTTTATATCACGCAATTGCGAGTTTATATCTCAGAATTCTGACTTTATAACTCACAATTGTGAGAAAAAAAAGTCGCGATTACTCTTTTTATTTTTTTATTTAGTGGCGGAAACGGGCTTCCATAGTTTTCTGCAAGTAGCCTGGTTTAAAAAATATTTTATCAAAATGGGCAAAAAACTTCTTCGCTGAACTTAAATTTGTATTTTGAATAGGTTCTTTGAAATTAATTGTTCAAAAGAACCGATTCGATAAAGTGTCGATGCCAGGATGTGCTTTAAAATATGATTACTTCATTCTTTTTTGATAGGTCTCGCAGTGACCACAAAAGTTAGACACACAAAGTTGTTGGATATATGTAGGGCTATATAAACATCGCCACCTACAGGAATAATCACAGTTTCTGTGAAATGAATAACATAGGCTATATTAGCCTACTGACTTCCGATAATAATAATATTGGATAATAAGCCTATTTCCAGTTTTTGATCACATTATTGGCAATTGCAGGGTAGCCTTTATCATAATCGATAAACATAAACATATTATTTATGGAGAGTGTCGATATTAGACCTTATGTTTTCAGACGTCTGCTTGTGTGAATTAACATGCCTCGGTGGATTATGTCTGGATTTCGCCATCTAGATTCATTTTTTATTTCCTCTGTGAGCCTCCATGTGAATAACAAGAAATACACGCCATCCATTTCACAGGTTTCTGGTAATAATATAACCACTTTAATCACATTAGTTGAAGAGTGATACACATTTTTCTACTCATTAGGCAAATATATGTCAGAGTGACAGTGTCAACAAAATTATATACATATTTTAAAATCTTTGAAATACAGTAGTTTATTAGCACGTTAAAATAACATATTCAGACCTGAAAATAGTTATCTATGGAATGGGGAAGTTAAATATAGATAAATATAGGAAAACAGACTAGACAACCTTATCACACCTCTGCTATATGAGAAGATCTTAGCATTTCACTTTTGTAACAAGGAACTGAGAAAAGTATATTATATACAGTAATTCCTTCATACAATAAGATATAGGGGAGATCAGGGCAAGTTGTTACACTTTTTACTTCAATCAATATTTCACACTATAGTTCATTAACATGACAGTTTCGAGAACAGAATAAAAAAAATAGAGAAAACAGTATTTTAAAAGATAAAATAAGCTTGTTTGAAAAGTAGTCCATATATTGTAAATATGTTCGTTCAGTTCACTTAAAATATACAATAAAATATAATAATCTAAGAACATATTATTATTTATGTGCACATATTATTAAATGTGCACAAATATTTACACATTTTCACATACTTTGATTTATTATATATTATATATATAATCATTTATTATATATATTTTTGAATTTTTTAACAAATGGCCAGTGAACGTAGGTGCTTAACTGTCAGAAAATGCTGACAAAATATTAAAAGAACAACATGTTATATTATCTGTTTTATTATTTCTTCATTTTATGTGTACAAGTAAAGTCTAAAGCCATTATTTGTATGATTTTGTAATTTTCTAGCAATCAAAATTGAATAGATGTAAATATATAAAATAAATGTTTTATATATATATATATATATATACTATTTGTTTACTAAAGAGCCTGCTGTACAATATTCTGTCCTGTTTTAGACTTAAGACTATGGAAGCTTGTTTTCCATCTGACAATTTGGACTTTTATTCTCAGAATTGTTTATCTAAGAATTGTCAGATAAAAATTCACAATTAACATTTTTTTATCTTTTAATTCCATGGCAGAAATAAGCTTCCATATAACAGATATTTACTGCAACTTAACTACAGTTTTGCATCCTGAAAGATTCTCCGGAGATATGATCTGATACTGAATATGGCAATGTAAATCACCATGTTTCTCAAACACGCTCAGTCACAAACAGGAAATGGAGTCCCTTGATGATGTGATTACACCGGGTCAATCTGTACTAATAACAGTGGCACTGGACTTTTAACAGCACCGGAAAGGAAATTCATCCTGATTTAGCATGAATCAGGATTTGTGGCCAGAAAGAGACTATTTCAGATTCAATTTTCTGTCAGTGGCAAAATTAGCAGTTGTTGGGAAAAAAAAGTTAAGTCTTTACATTAACACTAGCCTGACTATACTGACAACTCATGAAAGAGGATCCTGTCTGAGTGTTTGTTTTTGATAGGTTCGTTTTTGCTTTTCTCCAGCAAAACACAGATTTGATCTTCTGTCTGCACTGAGACGAGCCGTAGTAGTACAGAAGAGGATCTAGAAAAACACTTGCGCTCCCCAAACACACAGCCAACAGGTAAGCAGCATATGATGAATCTCCTTCCCCTTCAGTAGCTAAACGAACACAGTGGAACAACAGGATGCCATTGGTTGGAGCAAAACACACCACAAACTCAATCAGCACGGCAATAGCCATAATCACAGCTTTCCTTCGTTTTTCTGATGATGATTTTTCTAATCGCTTAGACTTGCCACTGAGCACATATATGATGGTAATGTAGCTCACTAAGGTGACAACCAGCGGCAGGAAGAAGTAGAGGCAGGAGAGGATGGAGAACAGGTACATGTATAGCTGATCTGTAGGGTCCTTATGGAACAGCGCATCATGACAAGTGACGCCCACATCCTTAATCTTGACCGTTTGTCTTAATGAGAGAAGTGGCACCGTACCAGCGAGCGCCAGCAGCCAGACCAGCACACATACACACGTGGCTTTCCTTGAGCTCCTCCAGGTTAGAGAGGCGAAAGGAAGCACCACAGCCAGCAGTCTGTCCACACTCATGCACATCATCAGCAGTATGGAGCAGTACATGTAGCAGTAGTAAGCTGCACTGAGCACACGACACGCCACCTCACCGAACACCCAATCTGAAGCGTTCAGCTGGTAGTGGATCTTCAGAGGCAGCAGCAGGGTGAAGAGCAGGTCCACACACGCCAGGTGAGACATGTAGATCACAGCTGGTTTCTTCTCTCGAATCTTACAGGTGAACGTCACCAAGGCCAAAGCGTTCAGGGGCAAACTAATGAGGATGATGAAGATGTAGAACGAGGGCATGACGCGTGTGATCATCAAGCCTTTGAGGAAGAGAACAACCTCGTCTGAGATGCTGAATATCTCCAGGCCTGTAGTCCGGTTACATTTTGCTGCATTCAGAGCAGTGCTGTTACGTGGATGTGCACCTTTATATTTAGGCTGGGTTACTTCTGCATGTCCAATAATAACAAAACTTAAAAAAACAAGCTCTGTAACCAAAAACACAACACCATCAGTGAAATCTCTTAGTAGACAACTGAACATGACTTTGATGAAGTTGTTAAACTAAAGAATCAGTCAAAACAAACACAAGGCAATTTCCTTCATTGTAAAAGTGTTGTTGGCAGTCTATGAGGATTTTATACCTTCACGGGTTTTATTTAGATTTGAGGAAGAGTTGGTTGAGGTCTCATGATCCATAGTACTGTAGTCAAACGGCTCATCGGTTTGGGTAACAGAGACACGATTAACAGTAAAACTGCGTCCAGATGGGGCTGTAACCAAACACAAAACCATCAAGGATAGCTCTTACTGCCAGACAAATAAATGTGACTGGGACACTTTTGAGTAAAGGCATTGATAAGTTAGTCCATCCTGAAGGCAAACAGCCATTTTCTTTACCTAGTGCTCTCTACTAAGAGCAACCTTCTGTATATTAGGACCTACCGATGGATTGCTTTCTATGTGTTTTTCACTGTAAATTATACAGTCATTTATAGTGTTTATATGCAAAAACCATATATTTGACAGTATTTTACAGTAAAATGACATTTAATGTGATGTGAAACAATTTACAATGTTATACTGTAAACGGTAAAGTAACTTAGTTAACCAATTTACAGGTTTTTTTCAGTAAAATTCACAAATATTGTTTTACATTGATAAATGCATTCAAAATCTCCATGAGACTTAAAATCTTCAGTGGTTTTCAAAAATATTTTTGAATATTGTTGAGCCTATCATGGTAATATTAATAAAAGTTAAAACCACAATATGTAATTTTTCGCCGCTAGAGGTCGCTAATTCAAAACAAAGGCGTAGCTTGATTTTGCGGAGCTTTTATTATGCTGCAGACGACCGCTTCCGCTTCTTCCGGTCATGCGTATGTGTAACGCAGCGCTGTTTTATCATATTAGATTAATTTGAGTGTGTTGAGTAACTTTGAGTGTATAATTATTATGTATATATAAATACACACACATGCATGTATATATATTTAAGAAATATTTGCATGTATATACTGTATATATAATTTATCTTGTATATAAATATAATTTTTTTAATAAAAATATAACATATTTTTCTTAAATATATACATGCATGTGTGTGTATTTATATATACATAATAATTATACACAGTACACACACATATATTATCTAAACACAAACTTTTATTTTGGATGCGATTAATCACGATTCATTTTTCCCCAGCACTAGTTATAATGCTACTCGGTGCGTTTGCTCGGCGGCTACTATGAGACACTTGTTGCACACTGCAGTAAGCTAGATCGATATTAGGCATGGTAAAACATGGTACTCATGGTAAATCAAGAAAATAAGATTTAAACAATAAGACTAACTGTGTTGAGCTATAACAATGATTAGTTTTCTGTTGATGAATGTATCCAAACAGTTGCTCATCTGTCTAATAAAACACACAATATATTGAAGCGTCTTTGGTGTTTCCATGGTTTCTACTAAATAAATCGAGAAATCGAGGTAAACGCAGGTATGATGTCATTGATACGTGACGCACGGACACGGTCCATGTCCTGGTTAAAATTGCTTATTTCTCTGGATTTAAACATTCTTGTAAATTTGGGATAATGTAAGTACACAAGTCAACAAAATATGTAACATTGTTCTAGTAGTTTTTGGATATTTTAAGCAAAAAATCTTACATATTGTGCCTTTAAATACAAATGTATGGATTTTTTTTAAAGAAAAAAAAACAAAAACAATTCTGTCCGATGTATAATCTGCATCCCAAAGCAAACACAATTAAGAACCCTTAATCTAAATTGATTGATTGCATTTTGCTGCTCTCAGAAGAAAAGTGTAGACAGTATTTAGAGGATCTCTTGATACTATACCTGTTCTGGGTTTCTCATGACCCGGTGGATAAACTGGATTAACGGTTACTGCAGTATCAGCGAAACTGTGTTCAGCACTAACTGTAATCAAACATACAAAAGGAACATATTTATATAACACTACTAGACAAATACAGGAAACCGACCACATCTGAGATCTAATAAAGGCTGAAATTACTCCCAGGCCAAAAAAAACTACAGGGCGTTTCCTAGGAATTCCGTGAACGCCTCTCTATCAGGGCCTTGGGCGATGTGCCTAGAAAAGGATTAAGTTTGAGTATAAACTTAAATGACAGTTATCAAAAAATCAATACAAAAAATCCTTTTGGTTGGTCCTGGTAGCTGTTTTGGAACATGTTCTTTGGTCTACAGCTGTAATTTATCAAATAAAAATACAGCTTGACTAAGAGTCTTAAGAGCCTGGAGTAATGCTGGCATTTTGCTTTCACAGATTATATATACATATAATATAGTGTTCGGTTTTTATCACGGTTTTAGGGTCACGGTTTCGTTACGGTTCGGTATGTGTTATGTTCAGGGTAATTAGGACATTTGTCAAATCAAAATAAACAAAATAAGAACAAATAATCAAACTACAAGCAACAGCACAAATACATACAATAGAGCAAAGATGCATATAAAATAAACAGTGCTTTTCAGGTTTTTCAGGAATCTAACAGTAGTTTTCAGGTACAGAAATTGAATAAAGTGATCAAATATAAAATAACATTGCATATTATAATCTTCACTCTATAAATTAAATAAAGATGAATTATTATGGAAGTTACAAAAGTTATTCAGTCAAGAGCAGTGAGTGATTTCTTTGTCATTTGATGTTTGATTAACATTAAAAACACAGACAGCAGGAATAGGCTTCTTTCCCTTTAAGACATAATGCACAGATTCAGTGTTTATAAACCATGCAATGAAAATGATCCCCTTCCAAGTATAGGTCTCTGCAGCATAGTAATAGGAGTTACTAGATCAGTGGGTGAGGCCATAAACAGAGGGGCGGTTTTCACTGCGTTACCTGATTTGCCCGCATCACAGTGTGGGTAGGGTTTATCGGTGGGATCGGGTGAAGGGGCTCATTTTCATTGCATGGTTTATAAACACCCATCAGTTTGAAAACACCCACAAATTTAGAAACGCCCACTTTTGTTTCCGCAGAGACCCCATACTCGACCCTTCACCCGCAAGACTTAAATAAATAACTCAATATTACGACGCGCCATGTGTGCGCTTCAGATGAGTGCACACACACACACACACACACACACACACACAAATCTTCTCTCAGCGCGCACAAGTTCTCTTTAACGTCTTGCTCTTGAATGTTTACATGGCAAGGCTTAGATGAGTTTAGTTTAAACACAGATAGCAGCGATAGCAACCACGCTTTTTGATTATCTTTGTATGTATTGGTAAGCCAGAATGTGCATCCATCGACAGAAACATACATAAACCTAACTCTGTCTGTCTGTTTTACGCGTTATTTTCAACAAACCATATTATAGATGCTTCGTCAGATTTGAGATGAACCGCGATGCAAGTGCATGCCGAACTGTGGGTGGAGAACGCTATATACGGTTCGATTTTTTTTTTTACAGAGAACCGGTACACCACTAATGTTCTTATTTCTTATTCTTATTTTGTTTATTTTTATTTATTTATTTTTTCTTTTTTTTATTTATAAGGACAACACATTAATCAACATTTCTGTAAATGTGCCAGTGTTAGCCAGCTGGCTTTGACAATGTCCTAATTACTCTGAACATAGCACATACCGAACCGTACCGAAACCGTGACCCTAAAACCATGATAAAAACCGAACTGTGAGTAATTTGAACCGTTGCACCCCTAATATATATATATATATATATATATATATATATTAGGAGTGCAACGGTTCAAATTAAAGCTTGAAGCTTATAGTGATATATATAAGCTTACACCGGTGTATAGCCTACCTGAAAGAAAACGGATTTCTACGGATTTATCTAATTTTCAGCAGTAAGAAAAAAGTGTTTTAAAGCTTGTTGTTTTATCATAGTTATATATGATATGAGAATAGTAAGGCCTGTAGTTAGGGAGTACATGTTATTTAAGGAAAATATAATTATATTTTTAGAATGACATAAATTTTTTTTTAACCTAGTCTGTGGGGTAAAACGCCCCCAGGGGGCATCACTTCCCACTATCATAATTACTGTAGTTGCATATTCTGAACATCACATCCTTTGTTTTCCCATCAAAGGTAATCTAACTAGGTGGCTGAATAAAACTAATTGGACATTATATTTTAAAATGACCTAAAGTTAGCATCAGCTAGCTAGTTAGCTAGCCAGTTATATCAGCTAACAATATTTTTCAAATAAGCTGATTTTCAGCATGGCTAATATTCATATTTAGGCTATCTACTGTTGTTTTGGCTTGTCTTTTTAATTTTAAGTTAAAGGTGCTTGTACTCTGAATTTGCTGTAAATGTATAACGCAATTAGCTTTTTTCAGAATGGGGGAATTGTGGCGCCCCCTTGGTACAAATGTAATTTTTGTTAAAAATCTAATAAAACGAAAACTCTGGACATTTTTCACACTTGGTTTATAATTTATGTCATTGTCACTGAAAACTAGGACAACGTCTAGACACATTTAAATTTTGTTTCACAGAAAAAAAATAACACAGTCCTTAAGGAGGCGTTTTCCCCCACTCTACCTTATGCATGTAAACGGCATAAGATAATGAATGTGTACATATTGTGAATTAATTTAATAAACTTATTTACCTAGCGTTATAGCCTTCAGTGAATTAACTTGTCTAAGAAAATGCTTAATAAAATATAGGCTAAATATCAGTTGACCCTATGTTTACTTTCTTCACTGACACAGACGAAAATGAAGTCAAAGCTCAGCTTTAGGAGGGGAAGAGACAGGGCAAGAGAAGGAGACTGAGAGAAAAAGACAGTGAAGGAGTTATAGAAATGAGGAGAGAGCAGGTACACTGCAAAAAAAAAGGAAATAAAAAAATAATAGCTAAATAAGAGATGCATTTTTTTGCAGTGTATGACAAATAATCTACTGCCCACTAACATGGTTTTGAAAGCTATTTATTATTGTTTTTTGTTTTTAGCCTTCAACCATCTTAAAATGCACATATGTAGATCAGAGAAATCTAAATTTTCTCGGGGAAGCATGGCCCCTGAACCCCCCTAAATAGCTCACATTTGGGACCTCACTGGTTTTAAAACTCTGCCTACGTATAGGCTATTTGGGATAATAAGCCTATTATTTCATTCGAGCACAGTAACAATAATAAAAAGATAATAAAAAGTAGTTCAGTTTCAGTTATTCGCGTTAGTTAAAGCGCACCAGCAAAAATATACCAAAAGTCGTCACTTGTGAAAACCAAAAGCTCATTTTTATTATGCATAATGGAACTTACCGTTAAAAATCGCAGTGCATGTGTGCGCATTAAGAATTAAAAACAAGATAGTTTGGATTCCCATGATGTGTGAACTGTTGTCCTTTTCTAGAACAAAATGTGGATTTCAGTACGAAAAAAACAAGTTCTTCAAGCTGAAAAAAGAAAGTGTTGCTTCGAGAAACAAACTCGCGCGTGAAGTCTTCAGGCGCCGTCTGTACTGTGATGTGGCTCGACTCGAGCTAGGATGTGCGTTACCATGTGCTGACATCACCGACCCTACGTCCCATACGACTGTTATTATAAAACCCAGACAGTGTGTCTGACTGTCCCACAGCGGCCCTGGGAAAGTAGACTGCTACTTATACTTTACAGCTCAACATGACAGAAAGAAAATGACTAAGACAGACAGACAGATAGTTCTGTGTGCATGCTATGCATTAATAAGGTTTTCTGAGTGGTGATAGATAGATAGATAGATAGATAGATAGATAGATAGATAGATAGATAGATAGATAGATAGATAGATAGATAGATAGATAGATAGATAGATAGACAGACACACAGACAGACAGACACACAGACAGACAGAAAGACAGATAACTATCATGTAAATATGTAGATACTTACAGTTTTTCTCAGTTGTTTACACACATTTTCTGAAAGCATGCTTCATACTTTCAGAACTCTACACACAAATCAAAAAACACACACAATGGGCAAAACCCCTCAATTCTCCTGCAAAATGAAACTTTACATTCAAAACAATGTTATTTCTTCTCAAAATGGTATTTTGTTTTCAAATGACACACACAAACCATCATATGAATATACATTTATAAGAACCAGTTGAACTGATGTGCTCAATGTAAAACACTATGATGACTGGAAAACACCTCTTCTCCATTCATTATAATGACTTAGGTCTTTTTTTGGTTCAGTGTTACACTTACTACAGACAGTACATACATAAGTGTGTTGTAAACTATTTGAGAATATTGTTTTTATACTCAGAACACACAAACACACGGTAACAAATATATTTTATTTTCCCCACAAAAACAATGTACACAGTGTACATCCCAACCAACACAAAGTTGCACATACAGTGGTCTACATACAAAACAACAGAAGAATTTACTGTATACAGTTACAGTAAAAAAAAAAAGAGCTCACCTGTTGCCCTTTTATGCTAAAGCTCTGTTTGCTAATTGTAAAACTGCGTGACAGGTGTTTGCCCATGTGATGAGTCAGTGTGCATATCAGGCGCTGCTCAACCTGAGGAGCAACCAGGACCGTCGCTTCAAGGCAATAGTGCAGGCCCAGCAGGAGGACCGCGAGAGGTTCCGGAGCTGGATGAACCGGTTCGGGCAGAGGCACCCGCGATCCCGAGCATGTCCACCCACCTGGGTGGACCCAGCCTGGAATTCGCTGGGAGTTTGCGAGCTCCGCCCAGGGTGGCAGGGCCGAGCCCAGCCGGGACCCATGCCGCTCCCCCCTCTCTCCACGCCCATCGCTGGGCCCACGTACCACCACTGGGGTGGCGGGTAGGTCTGGGCCGGCCTGTTGGTGCTGCGGGGACCCGGAGCATTTTATTGACAGGTGTCCGCTGATGGAAGTGGGGACAATGATCTGGGTCCCTGATGTCCCACAGGCTGCCCCCGGTCATGCTGGCTGGTACCAAATACCTGTGAGTATTAAGGGGGGTACCTTCTGGCTTTGGTGGATTCAGGATGTAACCAAACCTCGATCCACCAAAGCCTGATTCAGTCCGAGGCGTTGGATACAAGCCGCATGGTTCAGGTGCGGTGCATGCACGGGGACGTGGTGAAATATCCTCTAGTGTCAGTCATGATTCAATTTTAGGGGACAAAAGCATAATGTGAAGGTGGCAGTTAACCCACACCTCCGACATCTGCTGATTCTGGGAACCAATTGGCCAGCTTTTAGAGATTTATTGGGATATTTATGTGCGGATGTCTCTTGTGAAAAGGAAAAGCGGGAAAAGACAGCGGCTGTGCAGGTGGGAGAGACTGAGCCAGAACCACTGAGTGCTGAATCAGGGGAACCGAGCGCAATTGAGAGGCTGATCCTCTCAGAGCGTGATGAAAGTCATTAAAACATGCTTTTGAACAGGTCCGTTCCATCGATGGCCAATCTCTCCAGCCTGACCACCCGCTCTCTTTTCCATATTTTGCTATTATAAAGGATCAGTTGTATCGAGTGACGCAAGACACTCCGACAAAACAAAATACAACCCAATTATTAGTACCAAAAATTAGTACTCATTGTAACCCCATGGCGGGACATTTAGGACAGGGAACAACACTAAATCGTCTCATGGCCCGTTTCTTTTGGCCGGGCATTCACGAGAACGTGCGCAGGTGGTGCGCGTCTTGTCGTGAATGTCAGCTGGTAAATCCGCCGGCCGCCCCAAAAGCGCCTTTGCACCCCCTTCCGTTAATGCAGGTCCCCTTCGAGAGAATTGGTATGGACCTCATCGGGCCATTAGAACGATCCGCACGGGGGCATCGCTTTGCATTAATGATAGTGGACTATGCAACGCGATACCCCGAGGCAGTAGCGCTCCGTAACATTTCAGCGAAAAGTGTTGCGGACGCTCTGTTTCGCTTAATCTCCCGAGTGGGGATCCCGAAAGAGATCCTCACTGATCAAGGCACAGCGTTCATGTCACGTACGTTACGCAAACTATACGAATTATTGGGCATTAAATCGATTCGTACCAGCGTCTATCACCCACAAACAGACGGACTGGTAGAACGATTTAATCGCACATTGAAAACCATGATTCGTAAGTTTGTTCACGAAGACGCCAAAAATTGGGACAAATGGTTAGACAAATGGGTATCTTATTCGCTGTATGCGAAGTCTCACAAGCCTCCACGGGGTTTTCCCCCTTCGAGCTTCTTTATGGACGTCAACCACGCGGGGTGTTAGACGTCCTAAAGGAAACTTGGGAGGAGGGACCTTCTGACAGTTGAAATGAAATTCAGTATGTCCTGGACCTGAGAAGAAAACTCCACACTTTGGGGCGGCTATCCATGGAGAATTTGTTACAGGCCCAGGACAAACACACCCGGCTGTATGACAGGGGTGCTAAACTGAGAGAATTTACACCGGGAGAGAAAGTCTTGTATTGCTTCCCACATCAAGCTCTAAATTACTGGCGAAGTGGCAAGGACCCTTTGAGGTCACACAGCGAGTTGGAGATCTCAATTATGAGGTTGTACGCACGGATAGGGGAGGGGCACGTCAAATTTACCACCTTAACCTCCTTAAAAAGTGGAGTGAGGCGGAATCAGTGATGCTGGTGACGGTAGTTGGGGCAGAAGAAGATCTCGGGCCAGAAGTGACTACTAACACCCAATCTATTGCTCTGGCCCCGGGAGGAGATCATCTTTCGCCGTCCCAGATCACTGATGTGGCCAAGTTGCAGGCAGAATTTGCCGACGTGTTCTCACCCCTTCCCGGTCGGACGAATCTCATATTGAGACAGAGCCGGGCGTGGTGATTCGCAGCCGGCCGTATCGACTACCTGAAAAAAAGAAAGTGAGAAAGTGAAAGAAAGTGAAAGAAAAAAGAAAGAAAGTGGTTCAGGATGAATTAGAAGCAATGCTTGATATGGGGGTAATAGAATAATCCAACAGTGACTGGGCAAGCCCGATAGTTTTAGTTCCTAAAACCGACGGCTCTGTGCGTTTCTGTGTGGATTACCGCAAGGTAAATCCTGTGTCGAAATTCGACGTGTATCCAATGCCGAGGGTTGACGAATTGCTTGATCGGCTGGGCACCGCTCAATTTTATTCGACACTGGATTTAACGAAAGGATACTGGCAGATCCCCTTATCACCTTTATCCAAAGAAAAGACAGCTTTCACAACACCGTTTGGATTGCACCAATTTGTTACGCTTCCTTTTGGATTGTTCGGGGCTCCGGCCACATTTCAGCGTCTTATGGACTGCATTTTACGGCCCCATGCTGCATATGCCGCTGCCTATCTGGATGACATTGTCATTTATAGTAATGACTGGCAGCGACATATGGAGCATGTAAGGGCTGTTCTGAGAGCGCTGAGGCTGGCCGGGCTGACGGCCAACCCAAAGAAGTGTGCCGTTGGGCGTGTGGAGGTCAGGTATCTGGGCTTCCACTTAGGTCACGGGCAGGTGCGTCCCCAAATTGATAAGACGGCAGCAGTTGCAACCTGCCAAAGACCGAAAAGGAGGTGAGACAGTTCCTGGGGCTGGCGGGGTATTACCGAAGGTTTGTGCCTAATTATTCGGAGCTCGCCAGCCCGCTGACTGATCTTACAAAAAAGGAAGCACCAGATCCGGTCCAGTGGATGGAGCAGTGTCAGCAGGCCTTCACTCAGATAAAGGCTGCTCTATGTGGTGGGCCGCTCTAGCATTCTCCTGATTTCTTTCTCCCCTTGTTACAGACTGACGCGTCGGACAGGGGGAGTTGGGCCCCGGCCTGAGTTGGGCGGTGGGGGTATGTGCCGGGGGTGCGTGGTTTAGTGAGGTCTGTGACAAGAGAGAGAGTTGGGAGACGAGCGTGGCATAAGTGGATCAAGTTCAAATGATTAACTGCTGTGTCTTGTTCCAGTAATGGGCGTGGAGACTGCATAAAGCCACCGGGAGAAGGACATGCGAGGGAGAGAGACTAGCTGGAGACTCGGGCAGCACGGGAGACTTTGATTGAGAGCTCTGGAGAGCGTGAATACTGTTGTGTGAGAAGTTTAAGTTATTGTGAGCGCCAGTGGCGTATTTATTTGTTGTTGGAACAACTACCTGAGAGAATAAAGTTTTCCCGAGTCTCCATTAAGCCGACCCTGTCTTCTTCCTTCCTTCACTATACTGAACCTCGTTACAGTGTTCCTTGTGAAAACTTGTGAAAATTGTGCCAAATGCAGAGAATTGTGTGTAGTGTTTTGAAAAATGTGTGTTTTAGAACTGCAATTTGAGTGTAAAGCAGGAATTGTGCTTGTAGTTTAGCAGAATTGGTTCAGGGGGTTGGTGCATGAGTTACATGTTGTGGTCATTGTGTCTCAAGTACCAGTATTTGTGTGTAAACAATTGAGAAAAACTGTAATATCTATGTACATAAGCCTTCTACTTGCCATTTAAATTTTAATATTCCTTTTTTCCTACTTATTTAATTTTTCTAGATGTATAATACATTGTTTCTTCTTTAATTCTACATATTTCATTCTTTCTCTTTTCTATTGTTTTATGTAAGTACCGCTCCTGGAAACCACACCAAATTCCTTGTGTGCTTGTGCACACTTGGCGAAAAAGATGAATTCTGGTTCTATATGATTATAGGCTTGAATACAGTTCTAGAATGTTCTAGAAAAATAGCATATTTGCTTATTCATGTGAGACTCTAGACCTCCGACTGGTTAAGATAACAGACACACACATTTGTTCAGTGGCCGTTTCCGGTTTGTACGGAAAGCCAGTGCTGGACAGGAAAAGGCATGTGAAGAAACAGAGATTCCAGTAAATTAGCTTTTTTAAACAGTGCGTGACCATGTCTGCAAACTGAACAAGAGTCGTTTATCATGTTCACTGGACTAGTTGCTTAAATGCTTACAGTACATCCAGTAAAATCTGGTCATTTTTGCCTCTTGTTAACATTGAGATGACTGTCATATGTGGCTTAATTTACAGAGATTCACTCATGTCACTACAAATTTTAAGTCTGCATGAAATCTAAATAGACAATTATAGGTTTTTTTGGGTTTTTTTTTTTAATATTGCAGTAGGCTATTTATTATGAATGATTTATCCATGCACATCATAATTTTTTTGTTAAATTCATATTCCCTCATAATCTTTAATCAAAATAACTTCCCCTCCCTCTTGCAGCAAAATCTCTTCTCTTCTCTTCTCTTCTCTTCTCTTCTCTTCTCTTCTCTTCTCTTCTCTTCTCTTCTCTTCTCTTCTCTTCTCTTCTCTGATGACGTGTTTACTGGCATGAGGGCAGGACAACCTGTTTTCTCACAACCTTGATCTGAAAAAAAAAAAAAAAAAAAATACACACACATTTAATCACCATCTGTCCAGAGAGATAAAGGTTTTATTTGGAGACTAAATAGTAACATTCCATTCACAGGACTTAGAATGTAGAATGCTGATAATATAACACACACGCACATCTGGTTCGCTATATTTTTGTGGGGACTCTCCATAGGTGTAATGTTTTTTATACAGAACAAATTGTATATTCTATCCCCTTACACTAACCCTACCCCTAAACCTACCCATCACACAAAATTTTCAAAAAAAAAAAAAAAACCTCATTCTGTATGATTTATAAGCTTGTTTCCTCATGGAGACCTCAATTTAGGTCCCCACAGTGACACGAGTCCCCAAGAGTCAGTGTGCATTCAGGATGAAGTCCCCACCGGTATAGAAAAACATGAAAACACAAACACACACACACACACATTCATTGACACAATGCAATCTCTAGCTCCTTACCCTAACCCATCACAAGTGCCTAACCCAGACCCGGACCCTTACCCTAAACCTACCCTTAACCTAATTATAACCTTATCACTAAAACCAAGGGCCCTATTTTAACGAGCTAAGCGCATGGTCTAAAGTGCACAGCGCAAGTGCACTTAGGGCGTGTCCGAATCCACTTTGCTATATTTAACGGCGGGAAAAATGGTCGGCGCGCCCGGGGCATGGTCTAAAAGGGTTGTCCCTATTCTCTTAATGAGTCATGGGTGTGTTTTGGGCATAACGTGCAATAAACCAATCAGAGTCTCATCTCCCATTCCCTTTCTCTTTGTTCACATGTTCCTGTGAATTTGTTTGCTTTAATAAAATTATGGTTTAAAAACCATCGTCGTCACTTGAGACATTTACATTATTTTATTATACTATCCAGTTGCGCTTGCACCATGGCGGATTCGCTATTTACATGGCGGAATGTAGACACCCTCAACCTGACAAGTCAGTTTAAATAAATGTGTATTGTCACGATTGGTTAAATAAGTAGCCAATTTCATTCGTCATTACTGCAAATAGGTGATTCTGATACATGCAATGACTATCCATTATGACATGTAGGCATTTTTATCTCTATGTACACAATAATAATCTTTTACATTGTAATCCTTTTATTTTTAATATTTAAAAATGTTTGTGTGCTGCTGCGCGTCCCTGTGTGTGTAATAAGCAGAGTGTACGCGTGTTGTGCACCCGCCTATAGACACATATTACTAACACGCTCTTTAAATAACAAAAAAAATACTGTGCTATTGACTTTAGACCAGGTTTTTGTTGGTCAATGGCGCAGTCATTTTCAGTTGCCTCAAAATAGCAACGCGGCAACAATGCACCTGAACACACCTCGTTTTAAGACCAGCACGCCCATGGGTGCACAAATGCATTTGCTATTTAAACAACGTGGCGCAGGACGTGAAAATGATAACTGCGTCAGGATGAAACTAGAATAAAACACTTGCGTCGCGCCTGGCGCCGCATTGTGCCTCGTGTATGATAGGGCCCTATGTCTTGACCCTCAAACAGGCCTTTAAAGGGATCTCAGATAGTGAGGACCAGACATTATTGTCCTCACTTTACCGTCTTTGTCCTCACCCCGATGGTCTAAAACTCACAAAAGATCTCACAAAGATACAGTAGTTGTACAAGTACACACACACACACACACACACACACACACAGAGAGAGAGAAAGACACACAAACACAATTTTACTGAGATATCTAAATGGGGGCATACAATAGACCATTTTTTATATAGACCATATATATATGAACTGTTGCAGAAACGGTTTTGAAACTACAATTCTTTGGAGAACATATTAAGGTCATTTACTGTACATCCACTTGTGATGTTTGTTTTTATCCTACTTTACTGTTTATATATACAGTAAACACTGGTTCAGTAGCTTTTTGCTTCTAAACAGCATGTTAAATTAAAGCTGCAAGCAGTGATGAAAGGGCCCTCGCACCCGGGAGCACCGCCACCCGGTGGCCTTAGGAAAACAGCGACTAGTGGGCGACATGCATTTAAGTGGGTAAATATAGGAGAAATATGGCAAAGTCACTTCAATGTGCCACACTTCCTGCTGCCAGCAGGTGGCGCTTTGACTATAACCGAATATTGGCATGTAGATGTCTTCAGGCCTGGACTATTATCAAACATGTGAAGTTTGGGGCAGAGCGGACATTGTATGCCTGAGTTACAACAACTTCCTGTTTTGTGGCGTAAATCACATACATTAGCACTTAGCCAAGTTTTGCTTGATTTAATGTGTTTCTAGCATGTTTGGGACTTGATGGCATATTTAAATGTGTTTCTGGGAGGGAATTACAGTGTAAAGCATGCCATTTCCTGTTGCCAGCAGGTGGCGCTATGACTAACTAATATTGGCATGTAGATGTCTTCAGGACAGGGCACTTCGTTGAAATGTTGTAGGTGGCGCTATCGAGCAATTTTGCCATGCCTAATTCTGAAACTCATATGTAGATGTCTTCAGGCCAGGACTCTTATCAAACATATGAAGTTTGGGGCAGATCGGACATTGTATGCCTGACTTACAACAGCTTCCTGTGTCATGGCGAAACATCAGATTTTGTCAGGCCGCCACGGACACGCCCTTCAGCGAAAACTCAAGATCTTCACAATTTAACGTCGCAAAGGCCTTTAGATTAGACTGACCAAATATGATGTTGATCTGGTTAAATCACTATGAGGAGTTAATCACAGTGTAAAACATGCCATTTCCTGTTGCCAGTAGGTGGCGCTATGACTGTAACTGAATATTGGCGTGTAGATGTCTTCGGGCCAGGACTCTAATAATACATGTGAAGTTTGGGGCAGATCGGACATTGTATGACCGAGTTACAACAACTTCCTGTTTTATGGCGAAACATCGAACTTTGTGAGGCCGCCACGGACACGCCCTTCAGGGAAAACTCAAGATCTTCGCAATTTAACGTCGCAAAGGCCTTTACATTAGACTGTGCAAATATGATGTTGATCTGATTAAATCTCTAGGAGGAGTTCGTTGAAGTACAACGTCTGGAAATGGCAAAATTTGCAACAATTTTGCAAAGAAAATTCAAAATATCTCACTTCCTGTTGGTTTTCAGATTTCATACCAGGAGACTTTTTTGTAGGTATTGGGCTTTTACATGTGTCTACCGGATTTCACACCTGTACGTGAAACGTAGCGGGAGGGGCACTTCGTTGAAATGTTGTAGGTGGCGCTATTGAGCCATTTTGCCACACCTAATTCTGAAACCCATATCAGGCGTAAATTTTCACCACTTTTCACGCGTGTGCAAAGTTTCATGAGTTTTCGAGCATGTTTAGGACATCAAAAATGCGATTCATTTGGGAGAAGAATAATAATAGGCTGAGCAATTCCAATAGGGTCCTCATACCATCGGTGCTCGGGCCCTAATAACTTCCAGAAGTGGATTAATCGGCAGTGTTGGTTGAGTAATGTTACTACTTGGCAATGTTGAATTCTGGTGTCTTACAAAGTGTATCAGAGATGAGTCACGATGAACTAAAGCACCGTTTGATTGGCTGAACATGCTGAAGCACATGTATAATTCAGTAACTCATTCAGTAATTACAGTTTTTTCAAATTGCTTACACACTAAAAGTGAAACTTGAGGCCCACTCAGTGAAACCATTCACTCATATACCTAATCTTCAGACCAAGTCTGTAAAACTACAAGCACATTATCTGCTTTACACTCAGTTTGCAATTGAAAAACAAACTTTTTGCAAAACTCTAATCATAGTTCTCTACATTAGACACATCACTCAAAACTAACAGCTCTTGTTTCATTTAGAAAACACTGCCATTTAAATGTCACAATCATTCCCTGATTACGTACACCCAATGACCATGTGTGAAAACACTTATACATAAATTGATCACTTAGAAATCAAAATGTATTTTTTTGAGAAACAAATATATTTTTCACCCTTGCATTTCTGTTTATTTTGTAAAGATATACTGAATATACATATAACGGTAAGTCATCACCTTTTAGTGCTTTATACAATACAGAGTGTTTCAAAGAAGCTTCACAATAGTAACAAATTCAAATTCTCCTGAAAAGCAGCTCTAACAAGCCAAAAGTGTCATTATTCAGCTAAAGTCAGTTCAGCGTAGATTCAGTTCAGGTTACAGTTTTTTCCAGTTGCTAACACACTAAAATGACATGCACAGCACAATTATTTAAACTGACACACAGAGAGCAAAACCTCTACTCAAGTCTCCTAAAGTCTAAACACATTTTCTGCTTTACACACATTTTGCAATTCAAAATGGCACTTTTTAAATGCACTGAACACGGTTCTCTGCATAAGACACAACAATCTGACATAAAGTCACATGTTTGCCATTTCAAAACACTGCCATTCAAAATGACACTACATGAGCTAATTGGCCAATACATGTGCCACCTGGCCAAACACCTTATTGGTTAATTGTTAACACTTCAATCAGGATGTAAGCACTATGAAAAGACCACAGGTGAGCACCTTTTTTTTTTGCTGGAGGTCCTGGACATCTTGTTCAGATACATGGTATAATGGATTCTAGCAAATACCAACAGATAAAAAATCAAAACCTGACGGCCTCTGCTAGAAATCTTATAATGGGCCGTGGTTGGATCTTCCATCAGGACAACGATCAAACAAAGATCAAAATCAACACACAAATGTGTCAGTGAACACAAAATGAAGCTTCTGCCATAACCATCCCAGTCCCCTGACCTGAACCCTATAGAAACTGAACTGAACTGGGGTGAACTGAAGAGAAGAAGCACCAACATGGATCTGGGAATCTGAAGGATCTGGAGAGATTCTGTATGGAGGAATGGTCTCTGATCTCTTGTCAGGTGTTCTCCAAACTCATCAGGCGTTATAGAAGAAGACTCAGAGCTGTTATCTTGGCAAAAGGAGGTTGCAAAAAGTATTTAATAAAAGGGTGCCAATAATTATGGCCAACGTGTTTTGGAGAAAAGCATTTATTTCATAATATGATTTACCCCCCACTTTCAATTCTTTTACTTCAGTGAAAGTTTAGATTTTTGTGAATTTTTTTAATAAAAGATCAAAAGGATAAACAATGCAGATTTATTTTTTACAGCCATATTTGATCATATTTACCAGGGGTGCCAATAATTCTGACCACCACTGTATGTTGCACTGACTTGTTTGGTGAAAATTAAAAAAATAAATGTTTCAACAGCATGTGTGTGTATCTGCAAATATTTCTGTGCATGTGAACAATCTGAAGAATTTTCTACAATTTGAACTACATATTTTAGTATTATGGCAAAGCATACTAAAGATGAGAGTGCTTTTCATTATGCCCAACAGTGTGTAGTTGGTTAGACAAAAATCTGGTAATATGAATGAAGAGTGTGACATTTCATGCAAAAGTTTGATTTTGATAATGCTATATGTAGTTTTGGTTGCAGTGCTTCATTTTGCAAGATATATGAGGTATTTTGCAGTTTGGGTGTGTGGTTTTGTGAATTGTTTTAAGAATTTTGATAAAACCAGCCTAGTTTGCAAAATTGTGTGTTAGCAATTGGAAAAAACTGTAATAACTGTAAAATACATCAATTGTGCATACATACTGTATATTAGTGTTGTAGTACTCAAGACCGGTCTTGGTCTCGAGACCAGTCTTAAGACCATTTTTTTGAAGGTCTTGGTCTTGTCTCGGTCTCAACTGCATTTCTCCTCGGTCTTGTCTTGGTCTCAGGATTTTATCTCAAGACCACAACTGCAAGGATATCACTAAATTGCCGGTGCATTGTCTGATTTAACATCATTAATGTGATTTTATGTAAAACTTACTGCTTAAAATGCAATCAATAACTTCTTTGTAATGTGATTTCTTTTGTTACTATGCTGCGGGTTCAAAATCAATGCAGCATTGTCTCAAAAATGCCCAAAATTAATATAAATGCCCACAAAATTCTGAGATTTAGTTTTTTTTTTATATAACATATAAAATATAATATTAAATATAATTAAGCAATATCACAAGAGCAAGAGAGCTGTTTTCATGAATATAAGCGTGATTGCAAATGATATTGATTTATACAAACGTTCAATAAACAAGAAGTTAATATTAAATGACAAATTTTAAACTGTCTTTGCTAATTCTGCAATGTTTCGTTATTAAATGAATCAGCTGCTTTGAACAAATCAGTTGAATAAATGATTCCGTGACTGTTAAATAATGTTAATGTTTTAATGTTAAATTAATCTGAACATTATTTATGCAGGTGTAATTGTACCAATTCAGATGCAACTTCCGTGCCATGAATTTTATTGTCAGTGATTTGATTGGTAACAGCACTATAGTGTCATACTATCCTAATTGTATTAATTCATTAAATATAAGACATTTCTCAGACAGATATGGATCTTTTAGATGAATTTAAGGAGTGCTGGTCTTGATCTTGACTCGGTCTCGCCCTACCTTGGTCTTGGGCTTGTCGGTCTCAACCCCACAAAGTCTTGGTCTCGACTTGGTCTCGGTTTAGGTGGTCTTGACTACAACACTACTGTATATACAGTGTATTTGTGCTGTGTACATACATGTACATGTAACAAACACACGTACACTCCACTACACTGAACAAGCAAAAGACAAAAAATAGTAGTGTTTACATTTTTCACATCCGTGTGCAGTTTGATGTGAATGTGGCTAATCATTTGATGTTTGTGTGTAGAGTTACTACGCAAAAACACAATTTTTGAATGAGTTACAGTAAAATAGTTTTGAATGAAGTGTTTGATTTTGCAAGAGATGTGTGATGTTTTGCATGTTGTGTGCGTGTTTTGTGGTTTTGTGTGTAGAGTTTCAAGAAATGGAGCCTTGTGTGTAAGCAATTTTAAAAAACTGTAAAACGCACAGAAAATATTATGGGAGTAGATGCCTCCCTTAAGAACAATGTGCATTTACTTTTAAACTGTAACATTAGATATAAGTTTAGCATGTGCAGAATGGCGATGTATCGGCCAGGGAATGTGTTAAGGGAAATAAAGAGAATCATTTTCTAATTTAGTTCTCAAAGCACAATATTATTACAATTATTCAAATAGGTTTCTTGCCACCTTTTGATATAATTCTTAATAATATATTTTTTTAAAAGTGGAATTAATGTAAAATAAAACAATTATGACACTTTTATTTACTCACAGAATAAATTAATCACGGCTGACTGTAAATAGCTCGCGTGTTTGTAAGTGAAGGGTGAAAACCTTTGCCTTTATGTAACGCTGCCTCCTCGCCACTGGATGTCCGTATAAATACATCGACCAGCGCGACTTTACACAAAACATCACAGACTGACTGAGTGAGTGAGTGCACTTTTGTTTTAATCGTTATTGTGTAATATTAATTTAGCTGGAACTAGAAGCAGATGTGGTTTGAGCTCGAAGACATTTTTACAGTTTAACTCTTGGCTTTGAAGCTTGAGTATTAAGCTATCGAAATAATTATGGATGCATCAGATTCCATTAATCATAATGAATTAGCAAGTCATATGATTCACTGAACAATAAAAATTAAAATTTTAAGGCTAGTTTACAGTGTGAAATATTAATATTAGAGATGTCAATTTAACATACTAATTTAGTGCAATTGTTTAAAAAAAATATTGAAAATAGCTAGGTAAATTAATCATGTCAATTAATACATATATTTTATGTAATGCAAAGGCATATTTTGCCTTTAAAATACGTCTTTGTCAGAAAGAAGAGCACTGTTTCTGTTCTGTTTCTTCACTTCTGAGACCATGAATTTAATTGTATTTTGAAAATTGTTAGACTTAGGCCTGTCGTGTAAATATGTGAGAATATATTGTTTGTTTTGTAGTACTGTATGCTTACTTACATCCTTTTTGCAATCCTAACGCCAATCCAAAATAAGCCTACAGCTAAATCTAATTTACTCTAACCTGTATAACTCTCTTTTGTTTTCTGAATATCATTCAGAATGCCTTTGTTGTAAACCTATAACACAAGCACAAGTGACACGCAGATGTACAGGAAGCGTGCATCCTGACATTTCTAACACATTCAGTCCTTCTGATGTTGCTCAGACATTCAGTCTCCTCAAACACATGGAACTCACAGTAATGATGAAATTTGAAGTGACGTGTGTGCATGTGTGTGGGAGAACATGAGCACGCACATGCATATCTACAGGGTTGTGTGTGTTTAATTACAAGCATGTAGCCAATCAGTGATTTGTGGCTTAATTCATTAACTTTAAAGACACAGTAATGAGTATGATTAGCATTTACGGAGTCTGTTTGTTGAGAACAAAATGTGATGTTTAATGCGAAGGCTTTAAAGTAATAAGCACGCAAATGTTTGTTCAAATAAAATGTTTGTACAAACGTTTTACAAGTCTTAAAAGTACTGTTTATGTTGTCTTAAATTAGATGTTTTAATCTCACTTTAATCTGGAAACATTATCTTTGCAAAATTGTTTCCTGTGGTGTCATACAGTTGGTGGTAATTCTATCCAATCTCTATATCTCCAGCATAACTCCAATTTAGAGCCTGCCCTAGGCAGAACGTTTCACCGACAGAATTTGCTGCCAAGGTCAGAGTGTTAAAACCATCCATTAGAAAAAAAGCTAGTATTCGTTGCCTATTAACCTATCAACCTGCTGGCCCAAAGGACCAGGACTCAGGGAGCCAATTAGAGTGAATTTCTGCTCCTTCTGGGCCATTCTTTATGACATCATAATGACCTCTTCCTGTAATTTACATGGTAGTGGATTCTGCCTGTAATCTTCAATTTCCTAAACCTTTAGTTCTCAAAATAGACATGCTCACTCAGATCCTTCTCGGAAACTGTAGTGACAGTAAAGACATTTATAATATTTGCTATTTCAAATAAATGCTGTTCTTTTGAACTTACCATTTATCAAAGAATCCTGAAAAATCTTTTCACAAAAAAATATTAAGCAGCACAGCTGTTTTCAACATTGATAATAATTGAGAAAAGAAATGTTTAAGCAGCAAATAAGCATATTAAAATGATTTCTGAAGGATCATGTGACACTGAAGACTGGCGTAATGATGCTGAAAATTCAGCTGTGCCATCACAGAAAAAAATATATTTTAAAATATATTAAAATAGAAAATAGTTATTTTAAATTGTAATAATATTTCACTGTATTACTGTTTTACAGTGTTTATACACAAATAAATGGTGAGCATAAAAGATTTTGTGAACGGTATATCCGGACTTGTTTGTTCAGCACATCCCACAGATGCTCGATTGGATTGAGATCTGGGGAATTTGGAGGCCAAGTCAACACCTCAAACTCGTTGTTGGGCTCCTCAAACCATTCCTGAACCATTTTTGCTTTGTGGCAGGGTGCATTATCCTGATGAAAGAGGCCACAGCCACTAGGGAATACCGGTGGTACGTGCAAAAGTAACATCCACTGGATGGCAGGACCCAAGGTTTCCCTGCAGAACATTGCCTAAAGCATCACACTGCCTCTGCCGGCTTGCCTTCTTCCCATAGAGCATCCTGGTGCCATGTGTTCCCCAGGTAAGCGACGCACACGCACACGCACACGCACACGCACACGAACACGAACACGCACCCGGCCATCCACGTGATGTAAAAGAAAACATGATTCATCAGACCAGGCCACCTTCTTCCATTGCTCCGTGGTTCAGTTCTGATGCTCACGTGCCCACTGTTGCCGCTTTCGGCGGTGGACAGGGGTCAGCATGGGCACCCTGACTGGTCTGCGGCTATGCAGCCCCATACGCAACAAACTGCGATGCACTGTGTATTCTGACACCTTTCTATCAGAACCAGCATTAACTTCTTGAGCAATTTGAGCTACAGTAGCTCGTCTGTTTGATCAGACCACACGGGCCAGCCTTCGCTCCCCACGTACATCAATGAGCCTTGGCCGCCCATGACCCTGTAGCCGGTTCACCACTGTTCCTTCCTTGGACCACTTTTGATAGATACTGACCACTGCAGACCAGGAACACCCCACAAGAGCTGCAGTTTTGGAGATGCTCTGATCCAGTCGTCTAGCCATCACAATTTGGCCCTTGTCAAACTTGCTCAAATCCTTACGCTTGCTAATCTTTCCTGCTTTACTTTAACTTTAAGGACAAAATGTTCACTTGCTGCCTAATATATCCCACCCACTAACAGGTGCTGTGATGAAGAGATAATCAGTGTTATTCACTTCACCTGTCAGTGGTCATAATGTTATGCCTGATCAGTGTAGATCTCAAGCGTGCGGACGGGTAAAAAAAAAAACAGAGGGAGGTGATCTGTTCTTGCTACTGATATTAATTATAATGATCTCATTCAATAAACATCTTTCAATGAGCCAAACCACATAAACACAACACATGTTTTTTTCAAAACTGTCTGTCTGGACTGTGGAATGAAGAATTGGTAAAGAAAGTGTGATGCTCAATAGCAAATGAAGTTAAATATCCATGTATTTGGAATATAAAACATTCCCAGCACTACGATGGAAAAAGAAACCGTAACAGTAGCCATTTGAGCTTCCTCAAGAACCAGTGAGGTTCATTCTTGCATTACACAGCACGTTTGAGCTTCCTCAAGAAACAATGAGGTTCATTCTCGTGTTACGCAGCACGTTTGAGCTTCTGCAAGAACCAATGAGGTTCATTCTTGCGTTACACAGCACATTTGAGCTTCTGCAAGAACCAATGAGGTTCATTCTCGTGTTATGCCGCACGTTTGAGCTTCCTCAAGAACCAATGAGGTTCATTCTTGCGTTACACAGCACGTTTGAGCTTCTGCAAGAACCAATGAGGTTCATTCTCGTGTTACGCAGCACATCTGAGCTTCCTCAAGAACCAATGAGGTTCATTCTTGCGTTACACAGCACGTTTGAGCTACCGCAAGAACCGGTGAGGTTCATTCTTGCGTTACACAGCATGTTTGAGCTTCTGCAAGAACCAGAGGTTCATTATCGTGTTATGCAGCACATTTGAGCTTCCTCAAGAACCAATGAGGTTCATTCTTGCGTTACACAGCACGTTTGAGCTTCCTCAAGAACCAATGAGGTTCATTCTCGTGTTACACATCTTGTTTGAGCTTCCTCAAGAACCAGTGAGGTTCATTCTCGTGTTACGCAGCACATTTGAGCTTCCTCAAGAACCAATGAGGTTCATTCTCACATTACACAGCACGTTTGAGCTTCCTCAAGAACCAATGAGGTTCATTCTCACGTGTTACACATCTTGTTTGAGCTTCCTCAAGAACCAATGAGGTTCATTCTCGTGTTACGCAGCACGTTTGAGCTTCCTCAAGAACCAATGAGGTTCATTCTCGCATTACACAGCACGTTTGAGCTTCCTCGAGAACCAATGAGGTTCATTCTTGCGTTGCACAGCACGTTTGAGCTTCTGCAAGAACCAATGAGGTTCATTCTCATGTTACGCCGCACGTTTGAGCTACTGCAAGAACCAATGAGGTTCATTCTCATGTGTTATGCAGCACGTTTGAGCTTACGCAAGAGGTTTGTTCTCGTGCGTCAGGCAGGTTCAGTGGAGCTTCTGTTTATGTCAGCTGATCAATGTTTATACGTGAATAAAACCCTAAATTCTATCTGTTCATCATATAAAGCGATCGAATCTCTTCAGAAAATTTGGACTAAAGCATTAAGTTCATATTGATTAGTTTTACGATCTCTTTATGAACTTTTTGAAGCGTCAGTGTGTGACTACAGAAAGTACAGAAAGCTCTCAGATTTCATCAAAAAGATCTTCATTTCTGTTTCCGAAGATCTGAAAGTCTTACGGGTTTGGAGCAACATGAGGGTGAGTAAATGATGACAGAATTTTCCTTTTTGTGTGAACTAACCATTTACATTAAAAAGTACATTTGTTTTGTATATAAGAAATAAAAAACAAAATATATAAAAACCAGTGACAGGTTTGGGAAAGTAATGAAAAATCATTACTTTTGCAATTCCACTTGCCACTATGCAAAAATGGCACACTTGACCTTTAGGAGTGTAGGCTTAGCACAGCTCTGTCAATAGCCTCATTCTGTTTACACATTCATAATCAGTTGAGTCAAATAATTACTTTTCCTGTCTTAACAGTATTAAGTCACTTTCCAAATCCCTGTAATGATTTTCATCCATTGCTGTATGGAAATAAATCTTACACCTGCTGTTGTCCAAAAGCGTGTCTCAACCACAGCACATCCTAGTGGGCGTAACTGCTATGACAGTTTGCCAGCAAGGAATGGAACTTCCAGCATTTACAGTTGAATGCCATGACAACCATTCAATGATTTTGTTTATATTCCATGACTCTTGGGTGCAATTGTTTCCTTCTGAAACATTTTCCACAGTACTGACCACAGATGTGAGTCCGTTTTTGTCTTTCTGCTAAACCAACCATTTTCATAAAAGATTGTTGAAACCTTTGATTAGATTTTCTGTAACCCTGTTGAGTTGTGTGTATGCATGAAGAACATTCCTCAGTAATCCAGGGGTTAAGAGTCAAGTCTATAGGTTAATGGGATTGACACACGCTCCGTCTCTCGCTCTGTGTGTGCGTGTGTGTCTCTGGGAGAATATCTCTGACCTTTCTATTCCTTTGAAGACTGGAAAATTTGAGGAGAATTCACTGGAAGAATGAGTGGGAGAGTAACATAGTGAGGGTGGAATGTCAGTCGTGTCCCATGAACCAGTTTATACACAGTTCTTTGGATTGCTATTTCTGCATTATTCTAATAAACCATGCAAAGGTCAGTGATGCTCTCAGAGGCAGACAGCGACCTAAAATATGATTCACAAACAGCTTTAATATGTGTAATATGTAAAATAACATGATATATGCAGAATAGAAAAACTGAGCATTTACAGGGGAACACAGTTTGATCCTATAAAGAGAGACCAATATGTTAAATGATGACAAGGAGTCAAATTTGAAGTTGTTAGTTTACAGTATGTTTACGGAATACCTCCACACTTCTAAAGGCTGTAGAAAATGACTAAGAGGATCCAGACTAAAAAAAAAAAAAAAAATACAATTATTACAGTATAAAACTTAGATATAGTACACTTTCCCTTTTTACATTTATATAATTCTTCATGTTATATGCATTATGCACAGTTATATGGTTGATTGCATTTTATTATCTGCATTTAGTATGTCATCTAATGCAAGTATTCTGTAAAGACCGCAGGTGTTTTCTACAGCGGACCCTGACAAGCATCTGGTTTGTGTGGCTTGAGCGAGGCACTTAACCTCAGTCTGCACCAGGAGGACTGACCTTGGCGTAAATGCACTGTAAGTCACTCTAGATAAGAGCATGGTTGTCTTTTGTGGTTTGTACAGTAGTACCCTCTCTCTCTTGCTAATAAATGAATACACTTTGATCTTACACAAAGGTTGATGGCCTTGCGGAAAACCAGAAAATACGTTCCACATTCTTTAAAGCACTCAAGTGCCAGTTAAAATCTACTGAGCAGACACTACAGTATGTGCGTGTGTGGGTGAAGCGTATGTCAGACTGATGTTTGTGCTTGGTTAGCTTGGCTGATTTACATGCTCATGCTTTCCCAGCATGCTGTCTGTCTGGAGGGCATCAGGTGAATAACCTGTGACTTCAGAATCAGCAGGTTTATGAGTTAATGACCATCATCACCTGATCCTTATTTCTCTCTATTTCTCACACACACACACACACACACACACACACACACACACACACACACACACACACACACACACAGAGAAAGCAGCTGGTCATGTGTCTGTTGGTTAAGGATGTGTAAAACTACATATTTTACACTACAACAACAGCAACTCGGCCACGTAAAATCACAGAGTGGGGTCAGTGCATGCTGAGGTGCGCAGAAGTCGCCAGCTTTCTGCAGAGTCAATAGCTACAGACCTCCAAACTTCGTGTGGCCTTCAGATTAGCTCAAGAACAGTGCGTAGAGAGCTTCATGGAATGGGTTTCCATGGCCGAGCAGCTGCATCCAAGCCTTACATCACCAAGTGCAATGCAAAGCACCAGATGCAGTGGTGTAAAGCACGCCGCCACTGGACTCTAGAGCAGTGGAGACGTGTTCTCTGGAGTGACCCTACGCATTAAGAATGGGATGTCATTAAAGTTCATGTGCATGTAAAGGCAGGCGTCCCAAAACTTTTGGCAATATAGTGTATATCTGGATTAATAGTCATATCCTCAATATAGTAGCCTATTTAGAGCACTGTATGCAGTGTATAACCAGCCCGATTTCACGGCAATTCATACGTATTTTACGAGGTGGCTAATTCGTACGAATTTGTACGATTTTTGCTAAATCGTACGTATTTTACGAGTTGCCCAATTCGTATGAATGACCTCCCCCTAACCCCGCCTCTAAACCTACCCGTCACTGAGGTTTAGACAAATCATACAAATTCGTACGAGTGAGGTCGTACAAATTTGTACGAATTAGCCACCTCGTAAAATACGTACGAATTGGTCGTGAAATAGCGTTGGTATAACTTGCCAAAAAATTCATTTCTCATTTCCATATTCTTCTTTGAATCACATATTTAACATTGTGCATTCTGCCATATCTGTATTTTTACTTGATGATGTAATTTTTTGCTATTGAAATGAATGTGCAGTCCAGTGCGCTGAGACACATCAAGCATGGCAATAAATACACACTACTCCAGCTTTCAGAGAAGGAAATCCCCCTCACTACAGGCCGCATTGGAAATCCCCACGGGTTGCCATTGAACAATGGAGGATCTCACGTTTCTTAAATAAAGCGTCTTTATTTTGGCCAGGACACGCATGTACAATTGATTTAGAGTGCTGGAAATTGACAAACCCTTTTTTGGTTTGGCATGATATACAACTGCTGCCCTTCCCAAATCACTATGTGGCTCACGACTAATTAATTAGTTTTGTTGACAGAAAGGTTTTCTTCAGTGATTTAGCTAATTGATAGATTGATCTAAAGTTGTTTAGACTAGCCAATTACTTTACAAACCTACATACACAAACACATACATAATGCTACGCTAGCCAAACACACCCATGTCTAAAACAAAAGCCAAGACGGGGCCCAGAATCAGGCGTGTGTTTCATGGATATATGACTATAGAGTAAACTGAGCAAAGTGTTTTTTATGGTTATGTTTTATGACAAATATATCAAGGAAATTTAGACTCAAGTCAGACCTTAGAATTCCAAACATGCTCAAGGATGCTGGCTGATGTTCATTTGGGAAAAAAAAAAAGTATATATCTACATATAACACACACACACACACACACACACACACATTGTTTTCATGTTTTATGGGGACTTTCCATGGACATAATGATTTTTATATTGTGGGTTTGTGGGTACATTCTGTCCCCATAATGTAGGGTTTACCAGGTCCCACACACACACACGTTGGGTTTTCATCTTTTAAGTGGACTTTACATTACATAATGATTTTTATACTGTACAAACTGTATATTCTGTCCCCTAACCCTAAACCTACCCCATAACCTACCCAAGTTTCTTTTTACATTTTCAAAATCATTCTGTATGATTTATAAGCTGTTTTCCTCATGGAGACCAAAAAATGTCCCCAAGGACAATGATTTCAGATATTGACATCTTTGTTGGGATATTTTGTCCCCATAATGTAGGGTTTACCAGGACCACACACACACACACACACACACACACACACACACACACACACACACACAAAGCCCCACTCATCTGAGAGCCAGTCACCACACAGTAAAGAGAAGCTGGGCTTCCAGGTGGAAAAAAATGCATTGATTGAAAATCCCACAATAACAATCAGGGCTGTGTTTCTCAAAAGCATTGCGAGCTAAGTTGATCTTATAGAGATCATTGGTGGCAATGGTTCTACGATCTACATAGGCTTATGATGCTTTTGGGAAATGTAGCGCAGATCTTTTTCCCCGTTCATAGACTCACAGTGAACCACAGCATCCAGAGACAATTATTGTCCAACTAATGTTGACCTTTGCTCCACTGAAAGAAATAATTATCTGACATATACTCCCACTGAAGGGTGAATTCAATAGGCGCTTTATCAACTGAACCTCAAACAAAAAATGAGTTTCCATCCAACACATTGCTCAGAAATAAACTTATGGTTCAGGATAAGTGGCAGAGGAAAGTGTGTCAATAGCACTGACGAAACACTTTCTGTATGTGTACTTCAGAAGAGATGGTCAACAATATGATAAATCTTTAGTTGCGTGTCTGCCTAGTGGTACATGTGTTCAGCAGCTTTATGGCTGGCATTTGTGTGTGTGTGTGTGTGTGTGTGTGTGAGAGAGAGAGAGAGAGAGAGAGCGAGAGAGCGCCTTTGTTTCAGCCTTTAATCCAGGATCTTAAATGACCCCTTCATATTAATTAAAGAAATTGTCCATCAAGTTGTCAATCAAGTATGTTAATTTCCTTTGAAACAGGAAGTGATAAAATATAAAGAGGTTCGATTTGGGTTCTGAATGTAAAATCAGCAGATGGCCTCCAGGCAATGAAGAAATGCGGTAACAGTTATCATCTGCAGCGGAAATAACTCCTCACTCTCATCCGCTCACTCTAACTTCTGCTGCGTTTCCTGCGGCCTTTCTGCCTCTCTTATCAAAGACTGTTCGATTCTCTGATTATTAATTCACTGCCTAGGGAAATGAAGGGATGTTGCTACAAAGCTCACATTTAAAATAGTAACAAAAGTATAATATAACCTGACTTGCCATTTACAGTAGGATGCTTATGTTGTTGCCGTTATCAATGTTTCCCTTGTTTAATTTTCTTACCTTTGCTGGCAATAAAAGATTTTACTGGGTAACATTTATAGAAAAAAAACAATATAATTGTGAGTTTTAACAGTTTATAGTCTTATAGTCCCACTCAAAAATCGCTATACTATTTTTGTAATAATGTTTTTATTTTTTCTTAATAGGAATGATGATTTTGGACCAAAGTCATAAAAAATGCAATAGATCCTGTTTTTGGACTTGATTTGCTATTCAAATCATCTGGGAATAATAAATTGAGATATCTGAAGGAAACATGTTCATGAAACTGACTTTTAAAATCAGTCTAAAAACAATGATTTACAATGGAATCAGATCTGATAATTCCTAGCATTTACATAAGAGATCTAGATAGTGAGACCATTGGTAAGAGCCTGATAACATGCTTTATTTAGGCAGTGCATTACATATACACCGATCAGGAATAACATTATGACCACCTTCCTAATATTGTGTTGGTTTTTCCAAAACAGCCCTGACCCATCAAGGCATGGACTCCACTAGAGTCCTGAAGGTGTGCTGTGGTATCTGGCACCAAGAAGTTAGCAGCAGATAATTTAAGTCCTGTAAGTTGCGAGGTGGGGCCTCCATGAATCGGACTTGTGGGATGTGTCAGCACATCCCACAAATGCTCGATTGGATTGAGATCTGGGGAATTTGGAGGCCAAGTCAACACCTCAAACTCGTTGTTGTGCTCATCAAACCATTCCTGAACCATTTTTGCTTTGTGGCAGGGCGCCTTATCCTGCTAAAAAAGGCCACAGCCACCAGGGAATACCGTTTCCATGGAAGGGTGTACATGGTCTGCAACAATGCTTAGGCAGGTGGTACGTGTCAAAGTAACATCCACACGGATGGCAGGACCCAAGGTTTCCCAGCAGAACATTGCCCAAAGCATCACACTGCCTCCGCTGGCTTGCCTTCTTCCCATAGTGCATCCTGGTGCCATGTGTTCCCAAGGTAAGCAACGCACACGCTCCCGGCCATCCATGTGATGTAAAAGAAAACGTGATTCACTTCTTCCATTGCTCCATGGCTCAGTTCTGATGAACTCTTTTGGGAAGGCTTTCCACAAGGTTTAGGAGTGTGTTTATGGGAATTTTTGACCATTCTTCTAGAAGCGCATTTGTGAGGTCAGGCACTGATGTTGGATGAGAAGGCCTGGCTCGCAGTCTCTGCTCTAATTCATCCCAAAGGTGTTCTATTGGGTTGAGGTCAGGACTCTGTGGAGGCCAGTCAAGTTCCTACGCACCAAACTTGCTCATCCATGTCTTTATGGACCTTGCTTTGTGCACTTTGTGCACTGGTGTCATGTTAGAACAGGAAGGAGCCATCCCCAAACTGTTCCTACAAAGTTGGGAGCATGAAATTGTCCAAAATGACTTGGTATGCTGAAGCATTAAGAGTTCCTTTCACTGGAACTAAGGGGCCAAGCCCAACCGCTGAAAAACAACCCACACCATAATCCCCCCTCCACCAAACTTTACACTTGGCATAATGCAGTCAGGCAAGTACCGTTCTCCTGGCAACCGCCAAACCCAGACTCGTCCATCGGCTTGCCAGACAGAGAAGCGTGATTCGTCACTCCAGAGAACACGTCTCCACTGCTCTAGAGTCCAGTGGCAGCGTGCTTTACACCACTGCATCCGATGCTTTGCATTGCACTTGTTGATGTAAGGCTTGGATGCAGCTTCTCGGCCATGGAAACCCATTCCATGAAGCTCTCTAAGCACTGTTCTTGAGCTAATCTGAAGGCCACACAAAGTTTGGAGGTCTGTAGCTATTGACTCTGCAGAAATTTGGCGACTTTTGCACACTGTGCGCCTCAGCGTGCGCTGACCCCGCTCTGTGATTTTACGTGGCCTACCACTTCGTGGCTGAGTTGCTGTTGTTCCCAATTGCTTCCACTTGGTTATAATACCACTAACAGTTGACCGTAGAATATTTAGTAGTAGGGATGTAACGATTCAGTCGGAGCCGGTTGAAAATCGATACAAATGTGTGACGATTCAAGTCGGTTGAGATGTTAAACGAATCGCGATACACGTTTTAAACAGCTGGGATGCTGAAACCATATACTGTGCCCTCGCTTTACAGGCACGATAGCAACGAGCAAGTTGTATCTAGCGTTACGGACTGTGCGTGCACACTGGCGCGAAGAAGAGTGAAATCAGTGAGTTGGTTTCAGTAACAGTTCATTCATATGGAAGTTGAGCGCGAGCGCACCTGTGTGCACGCACCGTCAAACAGAAGCATGGCGACGGCAAGCGCGTAGGTTACATTGACTCATTCAAATCGGAGGTGTGGCGGCATTTTGACTTTCCGAAGACTAATAATCACCACAATGAGAGGCTCCAGTCACCTCCGTCTGCATGTAAAAAGGTAATAGGCCAAACCACACTGAGCGGCGGCTTTGCAGCCCCACTCGCGGCGTCGAGGGCGATTGCCACAGGCTCTTCCTCATCAAGAAAAAGACCAGCGCGAGGATGTATTCCACATACTGAAGGAGAATGCTGTGCTGTTGCAGAACTAGGTCTCTTTCTCTAAATGTGTACATGGATTTTTTTTTCAATAATTTGTTGATTATTATGGCATATTTATTTAAATGTGTTCTGTTTTTCTAACTCTTGCAAGTGTAATGATACAAATTATAATTAAAATCTTGCCTTTATAACAATGTGAAACCCCTGTCACTGTTGTACTTAAATTTTACCTAGTCTTTTTATTTCTGCTATTCCTGAGGGTGAAGAAGCTGAAACAACCTCCTCCCAAGAAAACACCACTGGAAGATCTCCTTGAAGGGACTTTTTGAGGATTTTTTTATTATTATTTGACATAAAATATATATTTAAATTTTACAAAGAAATATGCAGAATTTTGTCTGAGAAATAAAAGGACACTTTCATTTTATAATTTCTCATTTTGTTAAAAAAAAAATCGTGAGAAAATCGTATCGTGAAATTAGTATCGTGAATCGTATCGCATCGTGAGTTGAGTGAATCGTTACATCCCTATTTAGTAGTGAAGAAATTTCACGAATGGACTTATTGCACAGGTGGCAACCTATCATGGTACCACGCTTGAATTCACTGAGCTCCTGAGAGTGACCCATTCTTTCACAAATGTGTGTAGAAGCAGTCTGCATGCCTAGGTGCTTGATTTTATACACCTGTGGCCATGGAAGTGATTGGAACACCTGAATTCAATGATTTGGAGGGGTTTCCCAATACTTTTGGCAATATAGTGTATATAATATACAATTGTCAACAAAAAAAATGAACAGAATTTTTAGAGCACATTTTCTCAAAACACTTTTTATGACTGCCACCTTTTAAACTATTACATCTCGACAACAGTAAATTATAAACAATAATTATATCATTAGAAAGCAGAGACTTTCCTTTTTGCATAAAAGTCTAAATGTTTCTGGGTAAAAATATATAAAAATAATAGAGCAGAAATGCGGTAACAGTTATCATCTGCAGCGGAAATAACTCCTCACTCTCATCCGCTCACTCTAACTTCTGCTGCGTTTCCTGCGGCCTTTCTGCCTCTCTTATCAAAGACCGTTCGATTCTCTGATTATTAATTCACTGCCCAGGGAAATGAAGGGATGTTGCTACAAAGCTCACATTTAAAATAGTAACAAAAGTATAATATAACCTGACTTGCCATTTACAGTAGGATGCTTATGTTGTTGCCATTATCAATGTTTCCCTTGTTTAATTTTCTTACCTTTGCTGGCAATAAAAGATTTTACTGGGTAACATTTATAGAAAAAAAAAACAATATAATTGCGAGTTTTAACAGTTTATAGTCTTATAGTCCCACTCAAAAATCGCTATACTATTTTTGTAATAATGTTTTTATTTTTTCTTAATAGGAATGATGATTTTGGACCAAAGTCATAAAAAATGCAATAGATCCTGTTTTTGGACTTGCTATTCAAATCATCTGGGAATAATAAATTGAGATATCTGAAGGAAACATGTTCATGAAACTGACTTTTAAAATCAGTCTAAAAACAATGATTTACAATGGAATCAGATCTGATAATTCCTAGCATTTACATAAGAGATCTAGATAGTGAGATCATTGGTAAGAGCCTGATCACATGCTTTATTTAGGCAGTGCATTACATATACACTGATCAGGAATAACATTATGACCACCTTCCTAATATTGTGTTGGTTTTTCCAAAACAGCCCTGACCCATCAAGGCATGGACTCCACTAGAGTCCTGAAGGTGTGCTGTGGTATCTGGCACCAAGAAGTTAGCAGCAGATAATTTAAGTCCTGTAAGCTGCGAGGTGGGGCCTCTATAAAAATAATAGAGCAGCTTAAATTGTAGTTATACTATCAACCAGCAGGGGCTAACAGGGTTGTGCTAACCAGCAAAACCTTGAGTCCTTTGTCGCTATGCAAGGCTGCCAGCTGCCTCAATCTCTGGGGACAACAGCTGAGGGAAAATCACCAGCATCCAGAAACACACAATTTATCTTGCTAAGCCAACATTTCGATTAGAGATTTATGATTTAAAGTGTCATTTTATGTGAGTTATTAGGCCTACTCATCCTTTTTGTGTGTGTGTGTCAGCTACATAATGCAAAGCCAGTGATCTTTAGCCATGTGCATGTATGCTAGTGTGTATTAAAAGTCAGTGACATTTTACATGTTTGTGCATTTGGCATTTGCTCCACAAGCCTGTGTTCAGTTTGAAGGAGAGATAGAGAATGAGTATAAATGTGTGCCGTTTGAAAGAGGGTATGCATTGATCTACGACGTAAAGAGCTCTTTGTTCCCGGTAACAAAGAACAGAGCGTGACATGAGTTAATTAATGACATAGCCTTTAACAAGCCATGGCCTGAGCAAGATTAAATGAGTGCGATATCGAGTGAGAACGAAGGACATGGGAATGTGATAGAGAGATAAAAGGAAAGTGAGTGAGGGAGAAAAGGATAAAGGGAAAGTACACAGAAACACAACAGTAAAGAAAGTGACAGTATCTGCAGCACATTGCCCATGGGCACCCAGTAAACATTAAATAAACAGTTAATAAAACCCATTAAACAGACAATGAACAGTTAATGAACAGCTCATGAATTGGTGAAGATGAAAGCTTTATATTCTCTGAAGTTTTGTTCCCTTTGTGTGTTGTGTGTGGTTTCAAGCTGGCGCAAGTGGTTGTCTAGATTGTTTTCAATGCAGAAACACACTGAAATTTCAATAACAATAATAATTTGAGCAAGTTTGACAATTTTGGTCTGCAGTGGTCAGTATCTATCAAAAGTGATCCAAGGAAGAAACAGTGGTAAACTGGTGACAGGTTCATGGGCGGCCAAGGCTCATTGATGCACGTGGAGAGTGAAGGCTGGCCTGTGTGGTCCGATCAAACAGACGAGCTACTGTAGCTCAAATTGCTCAAGAAGTTAATGCTGGTTCTGATAGAAAGGTGTCAGAATACACAGTGTATCACAGTTTGTTGCGTATGGGGCTGCATAGCCGCAGACCAGTCAGGGTGCCCTGAGCATCAGGGCATGTGAGCATCAGAACTGGACCACGGAGCAATGGAAGAAGGTGGCCTGGTCTGATGAATCACGTTTTCTTTTACTTCACGTGGATGGTCGGATGTGTGTGCGTCACTTACCTGGGGAACACATGGCACCAGGATGCACTATGGGAAGAAGGCAAGCCGGCGGAGGCAGTGTGATGCTTTGGGCAATGTTCTGCAGGGAAACCTTGGGTCCTGCCATCCATGTGGATGTTACTTTGACACGTACCGCGTATCTAAGCATTGTTGCAGACCATGTACACCCTTTCATGGAAACGGTATTCCCTGGTGGATATGGCCTCTTTCAGCAGGATAATGTGCCCTGCTACAAAGCAAAAATGGTTCAGGAATGGTTTGAGGAGCACAACAACGAGTTTGAGGTGTTGACTTGGCCTCCAAATTCCCCAGATCTCAATCCAATCGAGCATCTGTGGGATGTGCTGAACAAACAAGTCCGATCTATGGAGGCCCCACCTCGCAACTTACAGGACTTAAAGGATCTGCTGCTAACATCTTGGTGCCAGATACAACAGCACACCTTCAGGTGTCTAGTGGAGTCCATGCCTCGTTGGGTCAGGGCTGTTTAGGCAGCAAAAGGGGGACCAACACAATATTAGTCATAATGTTATGCCTGATCGGTGTATATATAGATATACAGTTGAGGTCAGAATTATTGACACCCCTGATAAATATGATCAAAGATGGCTGTAAAAATAAATCTGCATTGTTTATCCTTTTGATCTTTCATTCAAAAAATTCACAAAAATCTAACCTTTCATTGAAGTAAAAGAATTGAAAGTGGGGGGTAAATCACATTATGAAATAAATGCTTTTCTCCAAAACACGTTGGCCACAATTATTGGCGACCCTAGAATTTTTTATGAGTAAAATATCTCTGAAGTATATTGCCATTAATATTTACATTTTGTAGCACATTTTGTAGCACACCAAGGTGACTAGGAACATGAAATTGTCTAGCTATGACTTTTTGTTTCACAGGGGTATAAATATGAGGAATCACAAAGGCCAAATTCCCTTAATCATTCATCACGAGTAAAACGAAAGAATATAGTTCTGATGTGCAGCAAAAGATTGTTGAACTTCACAAAATAGTAAATAGGCTGTAAAAAAATAGCTAAAGCATTGAAAATCCACATTTCCACCATCAGGACAATAATTAAGAAGTTCTAATCAACTAAAGATGTTATGAATCTGCCTGGAAGAGGACGTGTGTCTATATCGTCCTAATGAACGGCGAGGAGGAAAGTTTGAGTGGACAAACACTCTCCAAGGATCACAGATGGAGAATTGCAGAGATTAGTTGAGTCTTGGGGTCAGAAAGCTTAAAAAAAACATCACCACATGTTGTTTGGGAGGGTTTCAAGAAAAATCTTCCTCGCTCATCCAAAAACTCCAGCATATTCAGTTGTCAGACACGACTGGAACTTCAAACTGGACCGGCTTCTATGGTCACATGAAACTAAAAAAAGAGCTTTTTGGCAGCAAACCCAGCAGATGGGATTGGTGCAAACAGGGATAAAAAAGTACCCCATGCCCACAGTTAAATGCTTTATCTTTAATGTTCTGGACCTATTTTTTTTGCTGGAGGTCCTGGACATCTTGTTCAGATACATGGCACCATGTATTCTATCAAAATACCAACGGATAACAAATCTAAACCTCTGCTAGAAATCTTATAATGGGCCGTGGTTGGATCTTCCATCAGGACAGTTATCCAAAACAAGCATTAAAATCAACACACAAATGTGTCACTGAGCACAAAATGAAGCTTCTGCCATGACCATCCCAGTCCCCTGACCTGAACCCTATAGAAAATGAGTGGGGTGAACTGAAGAGAGGAAGCACCAACATGGAGCTGGGAATCTGAAGGATCTGGAGAGATTCTGTATGGAGGAATGGTCTCTGATCTCAAACTCATCAGGCATTAGGAGAAATTTTTTTGGTTATTTTGGCAAAATGAGGTTGCAAAAAAGTATTTAATAAAAGGGGTGCAAATAATTATGGCCAACATGTTTTGGAGAAAAGCATTTATTTCATAATGTGATTTACCCCCCACTTTCAATTCTTTTACTTCAGTGAAAGGTTAGATTTTTGCAAATTTTTGATCATATTTACCAGCAGTGCCAATAATTCTTACCACATAATCATTATTTTGCAATAAGTTGCAATTTAGGCTTGATAAAGGTTGATTTAGACATATATTTATTAGACAGCAATATGTATTGATTGATTTTTGGGAAATTCAAAGCCTGATAACTCATAATTAATAACACGCCTTTCCTAAAGCTGCATGCTTTTTGGTATTATTCATGCCTGTATCACAAACAGCAAGGGTAGAAATATGCACTGCAGTTTAATACTCAAGGATAGGGGAAAGTAGGCATATTTTAACTACACTTCATATAGTTTCATAACTAACTACACTCATATAGTTTCATATAGTTTACAATACAAGCTATTTTCCTCCATAGGTTGTATTTCTACAGGCAAATGAACAGTTTGGCTCTTACAGCAGAGTGATGTGAGGTTAGCGCTGATTTTAATTAGTGCTAGACCACCAAGTTTACCATCTGTCTGTTTCTGATCTATCCTGCGGTTATGGAGTTTGGTTTTAATCATAATTCTTTGCTGCGCATTTTACAGTGAGGTCCAGCATCCCACAACAAACCTGGACCAGAAATGTATAAACAAACAGCCACTCACTGCACTGGATCTAGTGATTTCAAGGAGAGATTTTGGAGCCCTTCATACCATCATGCACTGGTGTCATTCCTTCATCAGCTAATGGATGGCCGGGGTGGAGGTGCTGACCGGTGTTTCAGTGAGTAATAATGATAATGCAGCTGGAGAAATGTAGCTCTACTGGTTGGTGTGGAAATGTAACACAAGTGAACTGAGTCTCATTTTTATGACTCTGTGTGAGAGATAAATATATTAAATGGATGCCAGGCTCCCTAGAGGTCTGAAAAGGTGGCATGTCATTGACAGAGGGGAGGGGCTAAAACTCTGTTTCATTAAAGAGGCGGAGCCAAGACTATTGGGTACAGTGCATGTGTAACAATACTTTTGATCATCATTTTGAAAAGTACATTATTTGTTTATTTAAATGCTTTGTTTTTTTATTTCTACTATTTTAAAAATTAAATGACATTTATTGACTTAAATACAACATTTTGTTTTCTAATTCAATGACATCCATACTTTTTTGTTATTTAGCTATTTATGTATTGGTTAAAGTTTGCTAGTGCCATCTTAAAAATGAAACAGTTTGACATTTTGTTTTCTAAGACAATGACATTCATACTTTTGTTTTTTGTTATTTATTTATTGCTTAAATATTGCTAGTGCTATCTTAAAAAGTAAACAGTTTGATATTTAATTTTCTCATAAAATGACATTCTTTCTCACTTATTTATTTATTTATTTATTTATTTATTTATTCCTTAAAGTTTGCTAGTGCTATCTTAAAAATGAAATAATTTGATATTTTGTTTTCTCATAAAATGACTCATTCATATTTATTTATTTATGACATTCATACTTTGTTTTTGTTATTTATTTATTGATTGATTGATTTATTGCTAATTCAATATTTTGTTGTCTCATAAAATGACATTCATTCATATTTATTTATGACATTAATACTTTGTTTTTGTTATTTATTTATTTATTTATTGCTAATTCAATATTTTGTTTTCTCATAAAATGGCATTCATTCATATTTATTTATTTATTTATGATGACATTTATACTTTGTTTTTGTTATTTAATTATTTATTTATTGCTTAAAGTTTGCTAGTGCTATCTTAAAAATGAAATAATTTGATATTTTGTTTTCTCATGAAATGACTAATTCATATTTATTTATTTATTTATTTATTTATGATTTTTCATTTATTTTTTGATTGCTTAAAGTTTGCTGGTGCTATCTTAAAATTAAATAGTTTGATATTTTATTTTCTCACAAATTGATATTCATATTTTTTGTTATCTATTTATTTATCTATCTATTGATATTGATATTTAGTTTTCTTAATACAATGACATTCATGCTTTGTTATTTATTTATTTATGTGCTGCTTAAGTGTCCAAATGCTTTTATCATCTTAAGCAATTTAAAAAATATATCATCTGAAAGGTCAGAGCAAAATATTGTGACTTCACAAGCAAACACAGTTAATCCCTGTTGTTGTGCTCGTATGGAGAGAAGAATAACATCTCAGTTCTCAGAGGCCGTTTATCTTCGAGCTAATCTGATTATTGAAACAAAGAAAGCTCTGCCGTGCATCAACAATGATGAAATCCGACTGAAGATCTAACACACATGCATACACCATCCGCTCTCACTTTGAATCTGTTATGTGCTTCCTATACCACAGATCTGAGCCATCGATCTGTGCAAATATTCATTAAAATGATTTCTTATGAAAAAACCATTAAGCCTTGTTATTTCAAGACACCAAGTCAATTGAGAATGAAGATGGGTGAAAGTAGATCAAATGTATTTATTTATTTTACAGCAAAAGAGGTGAATCACTATCTTACAGGGCTGGAATGTGTTCAGGTGCTTTCTGTGTTGAATATTTGTTAGGCAAGTAAACTGTAGAAGTATTCGCTTTTAATAAATCCAGATGTAAACGTGTGATGGCACATGTGTTTGTGTGAGAGACAAAGAGAATCATTTTCTCTGAGATCACAGACTATTTACTGGCACTGAGACCTTAATTAAAGAATTCAAATTACATTTTGCATTGCAGTGCTAGTGTTTAATGTTTTTTCTGGTAAAAATGTCTTATCATTTGCTTTAGTTGCTAACCCCACATATTCTTCATAATTACTGTCTACTAATAACAAAGTCTTCCTGAGACAGTGGTGACCCACCCTACCTACAATAATGATATCATGGCATGTGTTTGTGTGTGTGTGTGTGTGTGTGTGTGTGTGGTTCAGGTAAACCCTACGTTATTGGGATGGCAATATCCAAAATCCTTGTCCTTTTGGGACATTTTTGGTCCCCATGAAGAAAACAGCTTATAAATCATACTAAGTTATGTTTTTTTGAAAATGTAACAATACAGAAAGTTTTCTGTGATGGGTAGGTTTAATGTAAGGGGACAGAATATACAGTTTGTACAGTATAAAAATCATTATGTCTATGGAAAGTCCCCATAAAACATGAACGTGTGTGTGTGTGCACGCGTGCGTGTGTGTGTGTTTTGTCCATGTGCAGATCTTTCCTCGCCTCCAGTTCCAGTCGAATAATGAAAGACTCCGTTGTGTTGTTTCTGAGTCTCTCTTATCTGTTTCTGAAGGACAGTGTGTGAGTGTTTGAGCTGCGATACAGACAGACACATGATATTTGTAGAAAAGTATTTGCTGTTGACTGAATAGCCAAGGTCAGCTGAGTGCAAAACACCTTCAGATGCCTCTTAAAAAGATACATACATTCTCTCCACTGGAGACTTGAAGTCACTCTTAAAAATAAAGGTTCTTTATTCGCATCTATGGTTCTGTAAAGAACTTTATATTTTTTTAAAAAACATTTTTAACTTCTTTTAGGAACTGTTCACTGAACGGTTCTTTGCGTAACCAAAAATGTATCCTCTATGTCATTGCTGTGAAAACCCTCTTTTGTTTTTAAAGTCGGCCTGAAACAGAAGTTGCGATATTCTTTTCTTCCCTATTGTGACGCATATCCGAGTGCAACTGCTTCTCACACAAGAATAAATGTAGGGCAGGATTTGATTTTGTCCATGGGGAATTGATGGGATGGTTGTTGTTTGCTATTGGTGGATCTAATGTGAGTGACAGGTTGCCCTGCCCTAACGCCAGTAAACATGTCATCGGAGAAGAGATGAGATGCTGCAAGATCTAGTGATTTCAAGGAGAGATTTTGGAGCCCTTCATACCATCATGCACTGGTGTCATTCCTTCATCAGCTAATGGATGGCTGGGGTGGAGGTGCTGACCGGTGTTTCAGTGAGTAATAATGATAATGCAGCTGGAGAACTGTAGTTCTACTGGTTGGTGTGGAAATGTAACACAAGTGAACTGAGTCTCATTTTTATGACTCTGTGTGAGAGATAAATATATTAAATGGATGCCAGGCTCCCTAGAGGTCTGAAAAGGTGGCATGTCATTGACAGAGGGGAGGGGCTAAAACTCAGTTTCATTAAAGAGGCGGAGCCAAGACTATTGGGTACAGTGCATGTGTAACAATACTTTTGATCATCATTTTGAAAAGTACATTATTTGTTTATTTAAATGCTTTGTATTTTTATTTCTACTATTTTAAAAATTAAATGACATTTATTGACTTAAATACAACATTTTGTTTTCTAATTCAATGACATCCATACTTTTTTGTTATTTAGCTATTTATGTATTGGTTAAAGTTTGCTAGTGCCATCTTAAAAATGAAACAGTTTGACATTTTGTTTTCTAAGACAATGACATTCATACTTTTGTTTTTTGTTATTTATTTATTTATTCTTCTTTATATTTTTAAAAAAAAAATTTTTTACTTCTTTTAGGAACTGTTCACTGAACGGTTCTTTGCGTAACCAAAAATGTATCCTCTATGTCATTGCTGTGAAAACCCTCTTTTGTTTTTAAAGTCGGCCTGAAACAGAAATTGCGATAGTCTTTTCTTCCCTATTGTGACGAATATCCGAGTGAAACTGCTTCTCACACAAGAATAAATGTAGGGCGGGAAAGAGAGAGGGAAAGTTATTTTACTAAGAGGGAAAAAACACTGCTTTTTTATTTTATTTTATTCATTTTATTTTATTTTTTATTTATTTTTTATTTTATTTAATTGAAGCCACTGTAAAAACGTTGCTGCCTTAAATTTTTAAGTACAATCTGTCAGGGTTCTGTCACTTCGGTCTAGTTTATTCTTGGTTTTGTGACAGAGCCCTGACACTCCTGTATTTGTCTTGTCTTTGTGTGAACGCGCAGTCTGCGAGTGTGCTCATTGGCTGAGTGTTCATCTTTTGTTTTGTGTTGCTCTCCTGTCCATTGTCTAACCCTGCCCATCTTGTTTCTGATTATTGGTTCATTGGCTCTTTTGTTTGCTTCCCTATATATTTTCCTTGTGTTTGCAGTCCTGTGCTGGTTCGTCGTCTAAGGTACCCTTCTTGTGTCCTGACCCTGCCAAGTCTAGTTCTGAAATCTTGCTGCCTGTCTTGTTTCCCCCACAGGGTAGTTTTTGCTTGTTTTGTTTTATTTTTTAATTAATAAATAACCCTTAACTTCTGCATCTGAGTCCTCGCTCCTTTCTTCACCCAAACCCTGACACAATCAACTTGGATGTCTAAGTCATTTAAACTTAAATTACACTGTAAACCCTAACGCTCAAAATAATTAATTGGTTTGAGTAGAGCCAACTCAAATTAAATCAAATTAACTTTTATGAGTATTTAGAACTTTCTTTTTCTTTTGAGTTCACAAAACTGAAACATTTTCAGCAATCTGAATTGTTTCATTGTTTTGAGTTTTATGAACTTGTTTCTTTTAATTTAGACTAACTTAAATTTAACTGAAACTGGGCTGGGGTTCCCTTTCAGTCGGTCACGTTCGACGTACGTCGGACGTCACCAACTAATTGGGATCACTTCTGGGAGCCCCTATCAGCTTCGAGTGTATAGAGAACGGGCCAATGGCCATTGGCGTGCGAGATTTGCATCTCGCGCTCCGCCCCGCATCGCGGGTATAAAGCGGAAGCGGATGCAGCGCACATTTGTCATTCACTTCGGAGCCAAACAAGCTCATGAAAGACTGTTCCTGCTCAGCACAGAGAAAGAGAGAGAGCGAGAGAAGAGGCTTTTGTGCTGGGGAGAAGGCACGTGCAGTGACAACCGCGAGCTCACCGAAATCGGTGAAACAAACTGCTGTTTTTACAGCATCCCGGTTGGTTCGGTGGGGGCGTTCCATGGTGAGTGCAAACACAGGCTGCACTATCCCCTGTGTTTGCCGCGGTTGTTCCTGGGTGCTTCGGCACGTTAAAGAGCTTCTTCTAAAAGAGCAACACGGGTGTGAAACTGCGTCTTTTTCAAGATGTCATTCCACCCGTGCGTTTCTGGATGCGGTCGTTCCCTGTCACCAGCTGACGGTCACAATCGCTGCCTGACATGTCTGGGTATTCAACATGCCGAGGCAGCGTTTGTGGATAGCTCGTGTTCCCATTGCGGGAACATGACTATCTCGGCGCTAAGGTCGAGACTCGCCTTTCTTCGGGAGGGTGGAGTCCCCTTACCTATGCCCCGATCTAGTGCTATCCCTGCCCAGCAGGATAGACCTACTTCGGCGAATAGCCAGGGTGACCTGAGGATCACGTTTAGGGCACACCCGCCGAGCCAGCCTCCGTGGACCCCTAAACCCTCTGTAGTGCCGCAGCCGGTTGAGCTTCCGGAGGAAGTCGCTGGCCCCTCTCGAGGTGGTCCAACGGTGACCTTTGGAGCTCCAGCAGAGGATAGGATGTCGATCGCTGCATCGGAGGGGGAGTTTCAGTCCTCGGGGGATGAAGACCCGGCTGCGTTGCCTCCCTCTGGGAGAGTGGTGTTGTCCGAGACGGACCCCGAGCTGACGGCTATGCTTTCCCGGGCCGCCAAAAAGGTCGGGCTCGTGTGGAACCCTCCACCGTGTCCCGAGCCTTCTAGGCTGGATGATTGGTTTCTCGGGGCGGCTCGCGCTGGTTCTCAGCGTCCCGCCCCGGTGCCCTTCTTCCCGGAAGTGCATGAGGAGCTCACGAGGTCGTGGACGGCACCTTTTTCTGCCAGAAACCGGCCGAGTGGCTCCTCCCTCCTCACTACTCTCGACGGCGGGCCAGCCAAGGGGTACGTGGGGATCCCGCCGGTGGAACGGGCGGTTGCGATGCAACTGTGTCCGGCGTCCGCTTCCACCTGGCGCGGAGACCCACGCCACCCATCCAAGGCCTGTAAGTTCTCCTCCAGTCTAACTGGGAAGGCTTACAAGGCTTGTGGACAGGCTGCGTCCGCCTTGCATGCCATGGCGTTGCTCCAGGTGCACCAGGCCCAGGCACTCATGGACATGCACGAGGGTAGACCTGACCCAGAGCTCCTCCGGGAGCTCCGGACGGCGACGGACCTCGCCCTCCGGGCGACGAAAGTCACCGCCCGTTCCATTGGTCAGGCGATGTCCACTCTTGTGGTCCAGGAGCGACATCTCTGGCTCAACCTGGCCGATATGAGGGAGACCGATAAGTATCGGTTCCTGGACTCCCCCATTTCCCAGGTTGGGCTGTTCGGCGACGCGGTCGAGAGCTTTGCCCAGCAGTTCTCGACTGTCCAGAAGCAGACAGAGGCCATCAAACACATCCTGCCCCGGCGGTCAGCTGCTGCCCAGCCGCCGGCCGCAGCTCCTCCACCTGCTCGTCGCCGAGGGCGGCCGCCCGCCGCCGCCCCCGCTCCCGCCCCAGCCCAGCAGCAGCCTCCACCAGGGCAACGGCGTGGAGCCGGCCGCGGGAAGGCCGTCCAGCCCGCTCAGGCCGCTGCCAAGCCAGGTGGCAAGCGCCGTCGTAAGAGACCCTGAGACGGGCCACCCTGAGATGGAGGAGACAGCTCTTCAGGAGGTGGTGACAGCACCGCTCCTTCTCCCGCTGGAGGGCCGGGAGAGAATTCTATGTTCTTGTTTGGTTTCTGTTCCGCCACTGGCCACTGTGCCAAGAGAGCGCGCTTGGCGGTGTACGACGCTCCCATGCCTTGTCACCCTCCGGTGCCTCTCTTATCGCCAGCAGGGGGTGCTGGCTGTGTCCAGGACGCACACAAGAGGCCTCCGCACACCCGTGCACCCCCTCAGCGGAAGCAGGTAAGTGTTGCATTGCGCACTCAGACCCCACTTCGGGCCGCGATGCCGTCCGAGTCGGGTCCCTGCACTCCGCTGCGCTGCCCCGCTGCGGGTACATCTGTGGTGCCGTTGGTCCCGCTGGTTCGGTCGCTGGGAGCCTGGCTAGCGCTCCCCAGCCCGTCCCGCTGGCTCATCCGTACTATCAGACTCGGCTATGCGATTCAGTTCGCTCGGCGGCCCCCCAAGTTCAGGGGCGTTCACTTCACCTCCGTGTCGAAGGAGAGCGCCCCCGTGCTACGGGCGGAGATCGCAGTCCTACTGGCGAAGGACGCGATAGAGCCGGTCCCTCCAGCCGATATGAAGACAGGCTTCTACAGCTCGTACTTCATTGTACCCAAGAAAGGCGGCGGGTTACGGCCAATCTTGGACCTGCGATTCTTGAATCGGTCCCTTCACAGGCTGCCGTTCAGAATGCTAACGCAGAAACGCATCTTCAGGTGCATCCGTCCCCAAGATTGGTTTGCAGCGATCGACCTGAAGGACGCGTACTTTCATGTCTCGATTCTCCCTCGACACAGACCGTTCCTACGCTTTGCGTTCGAGGGACGGGCATATCAGTACAGAGTCCTACCCTTCGGGCTGTCCCTGTCGCCCCGCGTCTTCACGAAGGTCGCGGAGGCGGCCATTGCTCCCATGAGAGAGCGTGGTGTTCGCATTCTCAACTACCTCGACGACTGGCTGATTCTGGCTCAGTCGAAGGCGCAGTTGTGCGAACACAGGGACATGGTGCTCAGTCACCTCAGCCTGTTGGGACTTCAGGTCAACTGGGAAAAGAGCAAACTCTGCCCCGTGCAGAGGATCTCTTTTCTCGGTATGGAGTTGGACTCGGTCAATCTGACAGCGCGACTCACAGAGCAGCGCGTCCAGTCGGTGTTGAACTGCTTGAATTCGTTCAAATGCAGGACAGCGGTACCACTGAAACATTTTCAGAGGCTCCTGGGGCATATGGCATCCGCAGCCGCAGTGACGCCGCTCGGATTGCTTCATATGAGGCCGCTTCAACACTGGCTACACGACCGAGTCCCGAGATGGGCGTGGCAGAGCGGCTCATTCCGTGTCTCAGTAACACCGAAGTGTCGCCAAACCTTCAGTCCGTGGTTGGACCCTTCGTTCCTACGGGCAGGAGTTCCCCTAGAACAAGTGTCCAGGCATGCTGTGGTCTCCACGGATGCCTCATCCACCGGCTGGGGGGCCACGTACAACGGGCTTGCAGTTTCGGGTCTGTGGACGGGGCCTCAACTGCAATGGCATATCAATTGCCTCGAGTTGTTAGCAGTTCGTCTTGCGCTGGGCCGCCTCAAAGGGCCGCTACGAGGCAAGCACGTTCTGGTCCGTACGGACAACACTGCGGCCGTTGCGTACATCAACAAACAGGGTGGTCTACGCTCCTGCCGCATGTCACAACTCGCCCGCCATCTCCTCCTCTGGAGTCAGAAGCATCTGAGGTCGCTTCGTGCCATTCATATCCCGGGCCTGCTCAATCGTGCAGCCGACGAGCTCTCACGACAGCAAGTGCTCCCAGGAGAGTGGAGACTCCCAGGTGGTCCAGCTGATCTGGAGTCGCTTCGGGACCGCACAGGTAGACCTGTTTGCCGCCACGGACACGTCTCACTGCCAGTTGTTCTATTCCCTGACCGGGGGGACCCTCGGCTCGGATGCGCTGGCACACAGCTGGCCCCGGGGCCTACGCAAATATGCGTTTCCCCCAGTGAGCCTTCTTGCGCAGACACTGTGCAAGGTCAGGGAGGACGAGGAGCAGGTCTTGCTAGTTGCGCCATACTGGCCCAACTGGACCTGGTTCCCGGAACTAGTGCTCCTCGCGACAGCACCTTCTTGGCCCATTCCTCTGAGGAAGGACCTCCTGACTCAGAGACGGGGCACCCTGTGGCACCCGCGTCTGGACCTCTGGAAACTCCATGTCTGGTCCCTGGACGGGACGTGGAGGTTCTAGGTGGCCTACCACAGACTGTGGTAGACACCATCACTTCCGCCAGGCGCCTCTACGCGTTGAAGTGGAACCTGTTCGTCGAGTGGTGTTCTTCTCGACGAGAAGACCCCCGAAGATGTTCGATCGGCTCTGTGCTTTCCTTCCTGCAAGAAGGGTTGGAGCGAAGGCTGTCTCCCTCCACCCTCAAAGTGTATGTTGCCGCTATCGCCGCAAATCACAGCATGGTCGAAGGTAAGTCCCTAGCAAAGCACGATCTGGTCGTCAGGTTCCTGAGGGGGGCGAGGAGATTAAATCCGCCTCGCCCTCACTCTATACCCTCTTGGGACTTGCCCCTGGTGCTAACCGCATTACAAAGGGCTCCCTTTGAGCCTTTGCAGTCAGCAGAGTTAAAAATCCTGTCTTGGAAGACAGTACTCCTGACTGCATTGGCTTCCATCAAGAGGGTAGGGGACCTGCAGGCATTTTCGGTCGACGAATCGTGCCTGGAATTCGGGGCGGGTAACTCTCATGTAATCCTGAGACCCCGGCCCGGATATGTGCCCAAGGTACCCACCACTCCCTTTCGGGACCAGGTGGTGAACCTGCAAGCGCTGCCTTCGGAGGAGGCAGACCCAGCCCTGGCTTTTCTCTGTCCCGTTCGCGCTCTGCGGACTTACGTGGACAGAACGCAAAGCTTCAGGACCTCAGAACAGCTCTTCATCTGTTACGGAGGCCAGCAGAAGGGAAAGGCTGTCTCCAAGCAGAGGATGGCTCACTGGATAGTGGATGCCATCGCCTTGGCGTATGAAACCCAAGGCGTGCCCTGCCCGCTTGGGTTGAGGGCCCACTCCACTAGGAGTGTGGCCTCTTCCTGGGCGCTGGCGCACGGCGCCTCGCTGACAGATATATGTAGAGCTGCGGGCTGGGCGACACCTAACACGTTCGCTAGATTCTATAGCCTCCGTGTAGAGCCGGTTTCTTCCCGTGTGCTCGCTTCAAATAGCCAGTAACACCGAAGGGCCCGTTCTAGTGTCGGCTTGCTGCGCCATTCCCCTCCTCATGGACCGGATACGTGCGCTGATATGCTCCAGTCGAGTTCCCCAGTACGGCGAACCCTGTTGAGTCCTCCGCAACCCGCAGCAGTCAGACGTGGCGGAGCATCCAACGCCAGGTCTAACACTCGTATGCATTGGTGGAACTTGTGTTAGGCTGGGTATCCATATGTTGTGACCCCTACGGCGGTCCCATATATGTATTCTTCCACGGTACGGCTCCCTACGGCGAGCCCGTGTCTTTCCCTTGCCAGAGCTCGCTCTGCCGTCTCTGTGCGGTGTAGTCCCCCGCCTGCATTGGCCGGGGCCACCCCTGGGACTTCCGTATGTTGTACTGCCCACGGCCAGTCCATACATGTATATTCCACATGATACCTCCCTACGGGTAGGATGTGGCTTCCGCAGCGGCCCCCCGGGGCACGCTTTCCCAGCGTTATCCAATACTCTGCTGAGTGGGTCTTGCGGAACAGCAGCAGTGACTCTCCCTGCGTAAGTTCCCCGTCCCGAACAGACGGGGGTCTGAGGGGCTTTCGCTGGGCGCTGGAAGTGTTAGTAACTGTGGCGTTTTCCATAGGGATCCCAATTCGTCGGTGACGTCCGACGTATGTCGAACGTGACCGACTGAAAGGGAACGTCTCGGTTACGTATGTAACCCTCGTTCCCTGAAGGAGGGAACGGAGACGTACGTCCCGTCGCCACAGTTGCTGTACCATCACTGCAGCGGCCGAGTCACTAGTTCGGCTCCTCAGTGAAAAACAAATGTGCGCTGCATCCGCTTCCGCTTTATACCCGTGATGCGGGGCGGAGCGCGAGATGCAAATCTCGCACGCCAATGGCCATTGGCCCGTTCTCTATACACTCGAAGCTGATAGGGGCTCCCAGAAGTGATCCCAATTCGTCGGTGACGTCCGACGTACGTCTCCGTTCCCTCCTTCAGGGAACGAGGGTTACATACGTAACCGAGACGTTTCTATTTCCCAGCATGCTTTGCCATGACACTCAAAAGGGAGAGTAAATGCTAAAACATTGTTATATAATGTTTTTTTTGTGCAAGATTAATGTTAAGTGGGAGATTTAGTAGTGTTTAATGTTTTGCTATGCTAGTTTAGAAGAGTGTCTGTTATGTTGGTGACGAATGTAGCATGAGCTTAGTTTGAGAACAGATATATGTTAAATGTTCTATATTGCTGTACTCATTCAGCAAGTGCTATGCTATGCTAATGCTATCAAAGCATTGTTCTACCAATTAGCAAGGTAACATTTATTGAATTAGCTAGTGAAAGCTAGCCAAGTTTTCACTACTAAAAATAAGAAAAAAATATATAAAAAAAGTTGATAATTTTAATTTAAATGTATGAATTAGCTTACTCAAATATTTTAAGTTAGGAGCAAAAAAAGAGCAAAGTTAAGTACAAAATAAAAATCTGCAAGTTCTGCTTACTTAAACTTTATATTTCTTGAGTTTTGCCAACTTATTCAGGTTTACAGTGTACATTAAACTGACTCTTGTATAACTATTAAAAAAAGTTGAAAATTGCTTAACTTATTTTGATGAGTTAAAGCAATGTAAAAACATATGTTGTCATAACTGATTGATCTTATTTTTAACAGACATTGAAGCCTTTAGACACATTCATTATGTTATTACATATGAATATCCTATGAATATCCTATTCTTCAGACTTCTCTCCTGGGACAAGTCCAAATAAAATCATTCTCTGCCATGCTTAAATACACAATTCAAAGAGAACAGCCTCCTTAAGTTTCTTAATTTAGAGCTGATATTCAAAATTTGCTCCAGAGACAAAGAACAGAGTCACTTACATATTCCCATGAAAGCAAAGAAAGGTCCTGGAAATCCGAATTGTTTACTTATTTTGATGATTCTCCCATTTAATGGAATCCATGAAGAATCACTGTTATCCTGACATCAGGATCAGCTCCAAACTAAAGCTGCTCATTTCCTTGTGCTTTGCTTGGTTTGTGCACATTTTCACACTGAAGAAGGAATTCTCAAAGGATAAATCTGACTGCATCATTTACACTAAATATATTATATAATGTATTTTCACTAGGGAATTATGTAGATGGTGCAAACATTTGTATGTCACAATTCCCGATCTCGCAGGCCAGACACCTAAATCAGCTCTATAAAATACCAAAAGTGCGCACGACTCCGTTGTGGGTTTGGGTTTATGCCTGGTTATAATGCTCTTCACAATCATTTGATTAATTACTGCTGTCATGATCAATAAAAACGTACACAAACATCTCTTTTTAATAACATTCCACTTACCGCCTGCTATCCGCAACATTAATTTAGAAGCCATATTTTTATTAAAAGAAATGACAATGCCTTCATTTGACCTGATAATTATAAAAATCTTGCCCCACGACACGCATTGCTTCCGCATTCTCTAATTCCAATGGGAGTCTGAGTGCCGCAACACTCTTTTTCCCAACAGCTCTGGTCTAAACAAAAATGGTAGCCATATATATCTCACAAGTTTTACTTTATATCTTGCAATTGCGAGTTTAAATATCACAAATCTGAGAAAAAAACTCATAATTCCAAGATTTAGGGGCCGTTTACACAACACTAAAAACATAAAATTTACATGACAACAGCGTTTTGGGGGTCTGAAAGCGCAAGCTTTTGAAAATGGGTTTCAAAGTGCAAGATTTTAAAAACAATACTGTTATTGTCTTCGTGTAAACTATAAAAACGCGAATTTGTGAAAATTCGCATGCGTATGCGGTAGGGCTGGACCAGAATATTCGAATATTCGTTCGGTGGGTTGGTATTCGATTTTCAGTTTTGGGATTCGAATATTCTTTTTTTTTTTCTTTTCTTTTTTCTCGCAAACCCGGCATCCCCCTCGAAACGGTTCTCATTCGCGCTTGAATATGTTTACACTATAAAATCTGGCAAAATACAATATTCTTTTTTTATTAACAATTATCTTATATCTTAGCCGTTTTTAATAGGATGGACAGTTGAATAGGAACCCAACCTCGTTATACTTAATAAATATATTTGCTTCTTCTTAGCCTTCAACCTGCAACGGCGTATTCTCTGTCTAGAGCGCACAACTGCATGAGCTTATATGGAAGAAGCGCATGCCTGAGCTTGCATTTTGGGTTAAGCTGCGTTGGTTTGACATTGTGGAAAATAGAATAATAGAATCAAAATGTATTAACCTTTTTACCCGTTAGGGATGTGACGGTGAGAAAATTTTCCCTCACCGTCACATTACAGTGCTTGTGCACTGTGCGGCCGAGAATGAATGGCAGTGCGGCTGTGCGTATTTTACTTTCGGTTTTGAATTAGCGCCAATTCGGGGGCGGGTTGCTTGAATGGTGGGTTCATTAGCCTATTATTCTTAATGAAAAACACAACAACAAGTAAAATGACAAACTCCCTTAAATAGGCGCTTTTACATTTCGCGTTGTTGAAATCAAATCTTCCGTGATCATCTTGTCATTCAGCTCCTCACTCTCGTGATGAATGAAATCTGACTCCTGCTGCTGGTCTGTGCTGCCACTCTCGTTCGGCTCACGCTGCACGTTCAGTTTTTAATTGTAGTTAATCTGTTCTCTAACTGAACTAAATGATTTTTACTACTATAATATATCAAAATGACGGTGGGGGCGGTGCAATAATGTAACAACACCGACTATTGCAGCAAGCCTATTACCCGTTATTATCAATCTAAATGAATCTACTGCGAAATATAGGAGCTTGTTACTGGGACGTAACAGACCTGTGTGTTTTGTATCACTAGTGCAGTGTCCGTTCTCGGAGCAAATAAGCCCTGCCCACGTGAGGCGCGCCGCTTCTCAAGATTCCTGCCTTTATTAGAGAGAAGAATATGTTTAGCCCCCTCCCTCCGAAGCTTCGAATATTCGGTGTTGATTACTACCGTAGCTTCGAAGCTCAAAAAATGGTATTCGGACCAGTCCTAGTATGCGTCATAAACTTTTCCGTTTTTAGCACATCGTTGTTGTGTAAACGTACCCATAAACTCACAATTGACCTATCGGTAAGCCCCTCCCCTCGAATGCAGATGAGCCAATGGCAGTTGAGTATCAGTTGCACGGGGACTGGAACTCGGACATCTTTAGGTTTCAGCGCCATAGAGAAACATTGGAAATTCTGAAGCTCTCATTAAAACACATAAACGAAGGTCTACATTTCAGTGCCTCTCCATATTAAACTAGTTAAATATACAGTAAATTAATTTAATCTTACCCTGCGGTACATGAACAGTGTTGATCCTGGATGTTGTCATCTGTGATTGTGACGACCGTAACATGAGGCTTCTCCCGCTTGCATTGTGATCTGTAAACCCTTGCTTCCAAAATAATTCTGTTACCCACTATATTTAGTTTAAAATATTTTATATATTCCTCCATGGCATATTTAAGTCCCACTTGAATGTTCCTTGACGAGAGGTGGTCCTTCTGTGTCCATCTTGGGACAATGTTTTCACACTGACAGCTGCCATTGTAAGACTTTGTTTGTTTCTCCGAGTTAGCAACAGTAACTAAGGGGGGCGGGGCTTACCGATAGGTCAATTGCGAGAAAAGCAGAATTGTGAGGTGACATTTTTTAAATCAGTTTGAACGAATGATCCAATGACTCACTCATAAGGACTTTCATTACTGGATGAATCAGTGTTTTTGAACGAATCTCTTAAATTAATGATTCAATGACAAATACATTTTATAACAGTTACTTGTCACCACCTACTGGTGTAACGATGTAATTCATACAATCCTCTTTTGAAGCGTCAAGTTATTTTTGATCGCTACTGTAGACATCAGTGTTATGTGAACTGTAAACTTTTATCCCAGTAGCTACTTGTGTGAAAATTTGAATTATTGTAACAAAGAAATAGTGATACTGTGTGGTTGAAAAGACTGTTTGTGCGGCTGTTTCATACCTATACATGACAACTGCTCTCTCTGGCTCTCTCTGTTTATATTTTAGACCTGACACGAGGTTGCTGGAAATTGAGTATACGTCACTCGCCCGTGTGTGTCTTGTCATATCCGTAAATAGAGAAAAGTTGCTCCGGCTACTTTGACGCGTGTATAGTGTGGGAGTGACATAGGTCACAATGAGCAAAAAAGGTTGACCACATGCTAAATTCCAACCTCCGGGGAATCAACCGTAAAAAAAAAACACTGAACAGAGGAGAGTCTGTTGGCAAAAAGAAAATGCAACAGGGCTCGTAATAAAACAAGAATCAACATTGGCTTGGCTTTTCTGAGATGGCGAGAACTGAGGGATTTAAAATGTTGTAAAAGTAACATGGAAATGTTGTCTTTATTACTCAACAGGTGAGTAGAGTATTTTATTGAACAGATAAAATTGCCATATGTAGCTCTTTAACAGACTTGATTGTAAAGCATTATTTCTATTTTGAATGGTCATTTCACTATGGGTTGTTGTTGTGCTGGAATTTATTGTCAAGGAAGTACCGTGTCTATTAACTCTTTCCCTGCCATTGACAGAAATTTCCGTCATTTATGAGACAGCACTTCCCCGCCAATGACGGAAATTTCCGGCTGTCTGTGTTTTCATTGTTATATAGTAGGGGGCGCTATTACATATCTTCTGAAAGAATACTGAATCTCCTGATCAAAACACATGTGAAGAAGAAGCAGAAACAAGCGATAGCAAATGTAAGCATATGCATATGTAGAATAACGCAATCATCAACATTAAACAGCATCAAAACTGCCTAATATTACCGAATGAAATGATGATCCAGGATGAGCTACAGTACTGTGAAGCTTTGGGGGTGTTGATGGACTCGATCTACTCATCATTTTGAATTTGATCTGGATGTAGTCTTTGACAAAAAGTGATATACTGTTAACATTTTGAATTAGATTTTATTTTTATATTTAGTGTTTTCATTTTAATTTTAAAGTTTGAGATTTTTTGTTTTAGTTTTTTATTAGATTTTTTTAAAGTGTCTGTAGTTTTTATTAAGTTTTAGTTTTTTGTTTGTTTGTTTTAGTTATTTTAGTACTTAAAGGTGCACTGTGTAAATTTTAGCGGCATCTAGCAGTGAGATTGCGAATTGCAACCGTCCACTGCTCACCCCTCCCTTTCGAAGCACATAGAGAAGCTACGGTGGCCGACACAGGACAAAGATGTCATTGTCTGAGACAGCAAAGAGTAGCTAGCGCTCTGTAGAGCAGTTTGTCAGTAGCATAGAAATAGCATGGTAGCACAGTACAGTAGCATAGAAACATGGCGGCGCAAAATGGTGACTTTATTGTAAGGGGACCCGCGGTGTATGTAGATAGAAATGGCTCATTCTAAGCTAATAAAAACATAACGGTTTATTGTGTAAGGTCTTTATACACCACTGAAAACAAAGTTATGTATGTTATATTGCATTTCTGTCAATAGATCCTCATAAATATTACACACTGCACTTTTAAACTCAAACTAAGCAAACATGAGAAATGTGGCCCTGGAAACTAGCTGAAATAAAATAAGTTTAAAGTATTTTTTATTTAAAGTATTTTTATTTTATTTCAGTTAATGATTTTTTTATTATAGGTAACATTAATAACTCTGGCTAAAAAAAATATATCTGTAATGTTACCAAGTGTGAATTATTAACAGCAATGCTCAAACATCCTCACATCTGTATTTTCTGAGAAACCATTGTCCCTCTTCTCCTCAAACTATCTGTAGCTGCAGCCAAAACCATAAAGTGCTTTCAGCCATGTCTCTCATCCGCTGCCTGATTCTCTTTATTGCGAGTTTGATTAATTGCAGATTACAGATTTTACAGTTTCATTCTCCATAACATCACTCCACAGTTATTAAAACAAACGTCTCTCGAGTTAATCTGAATGATTTACAGATGGTGACTACTGCCAAAAACACTGGACTACCACACAGAACCGCCCATCAGCGAGCGAAACCCGCTCAAAAACACATTATCTGACCAATTATCCACCGGCTTTAACACTAGCATTGCAACAAAGGCTGATAAAACACACCCTTTGAATTCAGTCATAGATCCTTAATGCAAAAGTGTATGGCTGTGTATGGAGGAAATGACTGATGTAACAACGCTGTAGAATAACAGTGAGTATCTGTGTTTGCTTTACTGTGATCTCGTGTATATTTACAGATGAACGGTAATAGTGTGATGTTCACAGCTGGTGCTTGGGTTCCCAGTGTGCATTGCAACATTAAAGAGCCCCTATTATGGTTTTTCGAATATTCCCTTTCATGCAGTGTGTAATATAGCTGTCTATGAATGTTCTGCAAAGTTATAAAGTCGAAAGTGCACAACAAATAAAGTTATTGTCTCCCAAAAGAAAGAATCGACTCTGAATTGATACAAGTCGTCTAGAATTCGATTCCCATTGCGTTACGGTTCTACGTCACTAGAAAAGACATCTGCATAATGTCCGGTTATGTTGTATGTTGTTGTACATGTCCACCCGCGAACAACTTGACCAGCCCTCAAACATCATTTTACTGACGACTGCTTCTCAAATCTCTGAGTTTAATGTGGGATTCGCAAAATGCTTGCTTTTGAAAGATGGGTCAGTACCCAGTTTATTTGGACCAGCTTTGCTCCTCAGAATCACAACCTGTATATAATAATTATTGATGTATATATTTTCTTCCGAGTGTTCAAAATACGTAGTTTTGTGTTTATATTGTGTAAGTTTCCGGCTAACCGGCTAACTCACGTTATTACTGTCTTACTGAAATACTTCTGCTAAGCAGCTGTGCGCCACTATTACCTAAAACTGTGTCTATTAATGCAGATTGTCTGTCGTTCTTACTACTTTGAGTAAAGATAAAGGATGGAGAAAGATTTGTTTTACAAACGTTTATGTTACATCAGTCATTCAAGTTAGTGCTGGGCTAACATATGCACTGTTATTGATACAGTTCCCGCATGTGCACCGCAATAAATTAGAAATATACACATGGGTTTGTTGATGGACATACACTTGTTAAGGAATTATCTCATAATGTACCTCAAACTGAGTAGCGTATCACTGAGAAACGTCCTGCTCAAGTCGTCCTTGCAATGGAGGTTCAGGTTAAATAACTAGTTCTTCCAATGTTTCATCATCGGACTCGTGCTCGGATTGATAGGGTAAAATCAATGGCATTGTTACTGTCTTTACAGTTTGTACAATCGCTGAGCTTTAGGAAGCCTCCAGAGCTGAAGAAGTTCAGATATGGTAATGGGTGTTTAGCTTCTGTAAGTGGTAAACCAATCACAACAGCCTGGGCCATCTGACCAATAAGAGCAGAGTAGCTCTCAGAAAGGAGGGATTTAGAGAGACTGATTCATCCAACGAGTCGTTTGAGAATGGTGTGCAATGTATATTATGAGAAAATTAAAGTGTTTTTTGACCTTTGATGCATGTAAAGACCTCCAAAACAAAATTAGGAGGCTTTAAAATAGCATAATAGGGGCACTTTAATAAAAGTTATACCATCATTTTACTGTTTAAAATGAGTTACATGTAAGTCATTAAATTATAATTATAATTACGTTTTGACTATGTAACCATGTGCAACCAAATATTATCTGTAAACATTATTGCACCATGAAGGAAATTAAGTAAATAAGATCCAAGTTCCCAGTCAAAGGGAACGCTAATTATCATAATGGAGAACTATTTACAGCGTATCCCACAATGCAATGCAGTTTCTTTTTTTAGAGCTCAAAATTGCATTGACAGATTGCATTGATTTACAGCAAAATTCTGAATACCAATAAAATATTTTGTAACAAGCTGTTAAGTATTATAAAGCCTATCAATTTTTTTGTTGTCAAGTCAGCATGAAATGGAAGTTGCAAACGACTTTACTGCCATATTGTGACATATTTATGATTTAAAAAAAAATAAACAGCAGGATATGATTTTATCCATTGGCTGCAACATTTTCCCATCGATTGCATTGTGAAAAGTGATCATTTCATTGGATATCAAGTAAGTCATATCACAAGAAGAGCAAGTTATATTTTGATTAAAGATTACAAAACCAGAAAACAAGGATAAAAATGCACAGATTAATCATTCACAATAAGACCGCCATTAAGAAGACATATAGGGTCAATTTCAATGGCCTTCAAGGCTTCATAACAAAACCCACAAACCAGAAACTGCTCCCACTTCCATTCCAGCAGTCTTTTTTAATATGTTTAGAAATATATCTCACAACACCAACTACACATTTAACAAAATCCAATTAGAGTTAATCAAAATCAGACATGCTGCGTTGACAGAGTCTCAGAAATATCTTCCTCTTGGGAAGATTGTGTTTCCAAAACTCAATCAAAACAAAATATTCTGCTATTTACAGTGGTCACGAGGACGTGAAACCACTTTAAAACCACAACAACAACATTCTAAACACTGTTAAACTGTTTATACATGACGTATGTATCCGTACCCATGCATCACACAGGCTTTCCTCGCACGACCTGCTGTCTAAACATTCTATACGTAACCCTGCCCAGTCATTAGAGAGTCTCCCAAACATAATCATAAGCTCTCATTAGCACACAAAGCATTCTTTCTCCATTATGATGCCGTGCTTTACCAGTTCACTGAGGCTTTATTGGCCGAAACACTGGAAGACAATTTTCTGGCATATTCTTGATGTGAAAACAGACACTAATTTTCCTGCAGGTGTGTCTTGAATGCTTATGTTTATAAAATATCATTACAGGTGCATGAAAGATTGGTGGTTGCGTTATGTTGTTGGTATAGTTGATAAGACATGAAAGCTTTTATTTATAGTAAAGAGGAGCATGTCATGAAACTCTTAACTTTACGGTTTACACATGTTCTAACAGGCGATGCAAGACATTTGTCCGCAGTGTGTGAGCAGGATTTTGGACCAATGAGATGCCATGGTAGGCGTCTGCTGCTCGAAATCCTATGCTTAATAAATGCTTTTGTATAATTTACCTGTTAAAATATCAAAAAATCCTTTAAACAAGATCAATTTACTTGAGAAGTAACCGAGTACATTCAAAACATGTGTTTTGTCTTACTGCACTGGCAGATTTTCTTTTAACTTGTTTTTAACATATTTATACTTAAAACAGGTAGAAATTTGTGAGTGACGAGACAAAATACACTGGTATTAAAGATGTAATCCATGAAAAAAGTTTTATTTTATGCATTGTTGCTTCTCAAGTAAAGTTATCATTTAAAGGATTTTTAGATTTTTACTAGACAAAAAGTACAAAAGGAGTAATTACAAATTGGCATTACTTAGATTTAATTACTTAAAAAAGATTTTTATTCATTATTATACTTGAAATTTAATTAAAAATTAAAAATTTAATTTATTAAATTTTACTGTATACAAACAGTCAAACCAAAATGTATTCAGACACCTTCAACATTTTCTCACATTATCGCAGTTTATTCGCTATAGTTTAGAAAATGGTAATAAAACATGACAAGAACTCAGAGTTAAACTGTGTCAGAACAAATTCATCTGGATAATGTCAGATAACTTTGATAGAAAGGAATGTAATCAACCAATCAGCTGTCAGCTGTTAAATTTAAGTACACAATTAGATAATACCAATTTAGGTCAACCAATGACCAAGCAATGCTTCATTTTGTTCAGTCTGTGGTGTAAAAGGTCGCATTAGCAATTAAAGAAAAAACACTTAAGCAAAACATGGTCAGGTCAAAGTGTCTGAATAATTTTGGTCCCAAATTTTTATCAATTTTACTGCTAGTCCACTGTATGAAGAATTTTTGGGTATAATATGTCACAGTTTACTTTTGCTAATTTTGCTATCCTCACTTACATACATGAACTATAGTGTCCTGCACCCACTAGTAAAAAAATATATCTGGTGTCTGAATAATTTTTGGTTTGAATGTATATGTTATTGTTTGTCGCTTTATTGCGGCATGCCTGGTTAGGACAGTGTAAATTATGTAAACGTTTTTTAATAGATATTTTAAAAAATCTATTAAAAGTTCTACAAGCCGTAATTGAAAGCTTTTTAGAACCTTTCACATGAATCGCATTAGTTTTGAAAAATTTTACCTGCAAAGTTCTGTCCCGTCACGGAAGGGCAATTTTTACTGGGTTGCTAAGTAGCAAAAAAACAGGAACGTCATGCGAATTGTCCAATAATCATGCTTCGAAGGGTCAGTGGCATGTGGGATCAAAGTTGAAACTGGTTAGCGTTAAGTTTTGTGTAATTGTATGGTAACCATTTGTTGCACTTCAGAATGGGTCAAAGATACTTGCTTGATAATAGATAATAGCTTGGCGCTTCGCTCCATGGAGTTCAGTGCATTGGGAATGTTAACGTGAATCATGTGAAAGGGTCTTTAGATTCCGTTTGTCAGGATTCTAGAACTGGCAGTGAATTCTAGAACTGTAGAGCAGCACGCAACTACTAAGCAGTTATGTAATCCCTTTGTCCTTATATAATCTCGAACAAATGTCTATTAAAGTTCATGAGGACGTGATGAACCGTTTCATGAGGGCGTTTGTCAGTGGAACCAATGAGGCAGTCGTGTTCAGATACACAGGAAGTGGCTTTTGCTTCACTGCAATGTAGAGTAGATAAAGTCTGCTTTCATTTCTTTTCCTGCTCTACAAAGTTGATGTTGTAGGTGAGCTGGTGTCCATTGTCCCAGGCGTACAGAATCTTCTCTTTAGGGTTGTAATCGACTTGTGTGGTGAACCCGTATTCATTAATGAAAGGCAAACGCGGAGACGCCTCGGCCCCTGTGAGCGTGTCGTATGCGTACGAAACCTCCCCTTCCCTCTGATTGTAAATGTCCACCGCGTAGAGGACGCCACATATTACAAAGCAGTTCCCGAATGAATTTCGCCTCAGTCTCGTCCTCCACGTGGTCTCCTTTTTGACCGACAGGTCATTGGGATCTAGTTTGCTGACTACAATGACCTCACCCTGTCCGTAGTCATCGTCAACAGACGGGTAAATGACCCAAAGTCCGTTCTCATCCACGGCGAAGTCGATATCAGAGTGGCCTTTCCACTTCCAAGGTGTGGTGTCTTCATAGACGACATCGTGAAGCTGAGCCCAGGCGGCTACGTACCGTTGCTTGAGATCGTATTTGATGATGTTCTTCGTGAAGGCACGATTATAGTAAAACCCTCCTCTGTACACAACATGACCCGTTCCGATCCAGTTATAAGGGAGCTTGTACAGGTTACTCCAACGGCCTACAGGAAAAAAGAGAGGAAAGCCGCTAAAATGTTGCTATATTTTTGGAGTAAAGGTCAATAGGGAAATTTCACGCCAAAAACGCCCATTGTCTATTGTCATTAGCGTAGGGATGTATAAGCAGAGCTCAGACAGGTCACTTTCAAACCAAGCAACTTTCTGTTGGCCAAAGTGGCAAATCCATCTGACCAGTTTGAACTCGTTGTGAAATCTGTGAAAATGATTCGTCCTCAAGCGAAATTCCCAATCGCATGGATTACAATTGAAATAACTAGATTTCGCCAGTGAAAATTTGCCAAACAATGTCAAATATGACCAATGCTGCACGATTTTGGATAAATTGAGAATCACAATCTTTTTGTTTTAAAAAAAAAACAAGATCATGAATTTCTCACGATTCTGAACAGACAACTAAACAAAATAGCGTGTAATTTACTAGAGGTTCTGACAAAATGTTAATTGCTGCAGTCTATTTCAAATGTTTAATTAACTTGAATGAATTCACACATAAATACTTGGCTGCTTCCGAAATCGCATACTCTCTTGAGTAGGTATTTATTTTGAACAAGTAAGTACTTCACGAACGCTAATAAAGTATATAGTATGAATGAGTGTAGTATGAGTGTAATCTGGACGTACGACATCCGCCGTGTTGTAATTATCATGTGACCTACCAGCTTCAGTTACGTCACTTCACTGCCTTTCACAGATCCTCTCCCGTGGCCTCATGGGATAGTAAAGTGTCCATCGTATACACACTTCAGAATCTTACCGGAAGAAGTAGGTCATCCGGGTACTCTTTTATGAGTACTGTGAATTCAGACATACTTCTTTTGTCACATACTGTTTTTCGCCTACTATATAGGGAAGTATGCGATTTCAGATGCAGCCGATGTTTCATTACTGGATGAATCAGCACTTCTGAATTAATCTTTTAAATGAATGATTCAATGACAAATACAATTTTTTAGCAGTCACTTGTCGCAACCTACTAGCATAACGATGTAATCAATACTATCGTTATTTGAAGTTATTTTGAAGAATAGATAAAATCTTTGAAAAGCTGACTGTAGATTAAAAAGGAAAGGTATTTGTCTAGAAATCATGAATTTAAAAAAACAAGCAAATATTACTTTTGACCTAAAAAAAATTATTTAGTTATGCATTTATAAAAAAAGTTAAAATATAAAATTATTAGTGCTGTCAAATCGATTAATCGCGATTAATCGCATCCCAAATAAAAGCTTGTTTACATAATATATGTGTGTATAATTATTATGTATATATAAATACACACACATGCATGTATATATTTAAGAAAAATGTGTTATATTTATATATAATATAAATTATATAAATATATATACAGTATATACATGCAAATATTTCTTAAACATATATACATACATGTGTGTGTATTCAAATATACATAATTATATACAGTACTCACACATATATTATGTAAACAAACTTTTATTTGGGATGCGATTAATCGTGATTAATCGATTTGACGGCACTAAAAATTATAAATGATTTTCTAAATTATAATCCTGATATCAGATTTTTTTTTATCAGGCTCTGCAACTAAAATGAGAAAAAGTGCAACAAAACTTAAAGCGGTTAAAGTGTTATTCCTCTTTGGTTATCTCAAATATCTTGCAACGCCAGCCAAGATTGCCACTGATGGTGCCTGAAAAAAATTCAACGTATGACTCCCCTGGATCTGTCTTAACAGGAAATGTTTTTAGAAATCTATTAATACCAGTCTAAACAGGCACACAAACACACACTTGTCAACTGTATCAACTGTAACATCTTCCAAATTCTTTCTCTTGCTCCAGGGACACACACACTCACTCAGCACACACCCAGACACAAACAAACTGGCTTGTTCCCAAACATCGACATCATTCACATTTACATTTATTTAGAAACCCAAACCTTTTCCAAAGGAAAATCCCTGTCTTTGTTTCACAAAAATCTATGTGAAGAGCTTTTAACTCGAAACACACACTACTACTCAACTGATATTGACTCAAATATCTGTCTCTCTAGCTGCAGCTGCATTTAATAAATAAATACATCATTAATTTGTATGACTCTCAAGAGAAGAATTATCTTACACACCCTGTTTAAAGTTGTCCAAGTTCCGGAACTCTACAAGGTTGTTGCCGTAGTAATAGTTGGTGACGTAGATTTTAGAGTCTCTGGCAGTGGGATCCTTCATCCATGCGCCCTCGTTCCTGCCGTAGCTGTGCTGTTTCACCGGCAGATCCACCGACGCCAGCGTCCCTTCACAGCTGTGCTCTTTAACTGCCAAAAAAACATCAATTTCAGCGCAACAACACACATGCATCAAGATTAATCCATTTCGCTTGGTTGAAGAATTTTTAGTCGCAGTTTTAAGTTTAATTTAGTTTTTTTTTTTCAGTTTACACTGTTCTTAAACCAATAGGTTTGAGCTGGGTAGATTACTTACAAATTGTAATCAGTTACTGATTACAAATTACATTATAAAAATTGGAGTTGGTAACGTAATTCATTACATTACATATTTTAGGTAATTTAATCAGACTACTTTTGGATTACTTTTAGATTACTTTTGACCTAACTTGTTTATCACATTAATTTGAGTAAGAAAGACATTTCAGCTGTCAAAAACGTTGGGGAATCCCTGTATTGCATGTAAATATGAAATTACGTGATTTTGTATATTTTAATGTATTTGAAAGACAAAAGCCTTCCAAAGATTTTAATGTATGATTAAATAACTCAAATAAAAATTCAAATAAAAATGAATGTGTTAATCAGGAGTTGATTAGATATGCAATGTTGAGAAAACACTTGTTAAAAGTGAAATGATTTGTGTAAATACAGTGATCAAATTGCTGTGGGTCTCAGTTTTCAGTGATAGTCACATGACTAGTGGCTGGTCTGTGCAATTCCACAAACCTGGAAGACCTTCTGAACGTATACAAGCAGTAGGCGATTTTAGAAAGGAACATTTAAAAGATAAAAAAGTAGTAGTAGGGAGAATCAATGAATTATGAATATTTGACTGCCACTGTGAGAATAACATCTAATTATGTAATCAATAAAAAAGTAACTGTAGTCTGAATACAAGTATTTTAAAATGTAATATAATCTAATTACAAGTACTTAATTTTTGGAATCTGATTAAGTAATCCAGATTACATGTAATCAGTTACTACCCAGCTCTGGTTTTAGTTTAGGATAATTTATGTGGTGCTGCTTTTGTACAAACTGAGTTTATTGTAAATATACTGTACCTGTGATATATGAGCTATTGCTGGTGTTGTCCAGCACTAGTGCAATCGTTGGGGCTGGTCGTTCCTCTCTGAGTATTGTTCTGCTAGTTGTTGTTGTCCTCTGGGTTGTTGTTGTTGTGGGAGGAGTGGTTGTTGTTGTCATTGTCGTGGGTACGGTTTCTGGGATGGTCTCTGTTGCTAAGGTGACGGGAGCTATGGTATTTTCCTCTTCCTCTACTTCTACCTCAAGCAACGTGTCGGTTTCATCAGGTTTCTCTTCACCTGATAGAAATAGAACAGAAACAGAGCAAGAGATTAAAATCATGTCACATGTCACACTTCAATAAAAGCACTGCACACTCTAAACCAGGGGTCAACCTTATGCAGTGGCATGCAAGTGATTAAAAGCGAGATAAAATAAATATAATATTTTTCTATTTAGTAGTGTGGTTTAGAAAACGGTAACATCTTTACATGTATACATATAATGAAGCTTTGACTGAAAAAAACCCACAGCAACTTGTCAAATTTTGTCAGAAACCTATGAAACTGAACTGTTAATTCAAGAATAAACATCATGCAAATCATCAAATAGATCAAATGAATCCAGGGGATTTGATCTTCAGCCCTCAGTGAGAATGTGTAGCAAGAGACCGTTGCCAAGTGGTGGCTCTTGTATTGACAATTCAACATTCAAGATGACTTTGGGAGAGTGAATGCAACTAAAGTTCTGCAGAAGTAGAGGAAATGAGTGAAAAGTCTATTAAGAATTGCCCTGCCTCAAATACTTTTTTTTTTTTGCTTGACAAAATGGCACTTAAACCAATCATCTTAATCTTAACATGGTTTTTCTGAGTAAACAAGTATGTACAGATTACTAGATTTTTACAATTAAGTTAAGACATTGAGTAAAGTTAACTAAAAAGTGTTAGTTAGAACACTCTCAGAAAAAAAGGTACAGAAGCTGTCACTGGGGCGGTACCATTTCAAAAGGTACACTTTTGTACCTAAATGGTGCATATTGGTACCTTAAAGGTACATATTAGTACCTAAAGTGTATATATTAGTACCTAAAAGGAACAAAAGTGTACCTTTTCAAAAGGTACCGCCCCAGTGACAGCTTTTGTACCTTTTTTCTGAAAGTGAACAACTGTTGGATTTTACAGGGTAATATAAAGTTCAAACATTAACTCTTTGCCTGCCATCGTTTTAAAAAATTGTTAACATAAAAGACAAAAGATATATGAGGCTGCTTTCACTTTAAGACCTAATGCACGGATCCGTTATATTGACACACATCCGATATTTTAACTGTTTTCGTTCACTTAAGACATAATCGACTGTGTTTCCGTGGATACTCGTCAAGGCATTTTGACATAATTTTGAGTGTACTCATATGTCTGAGAGGCGGCTTTCTGTGTGCACGCACAGAGATCTCACAGCGCACGAGTACCGAATTAAGTTACTTTCATGCTGTCTTGTGCTTGAATAGCTTAAAATCACTAGAATGTTTAAACTGATTAAACTGATAAAACGTAAAAATTATAAACTTTTTTGAAGCAATTCAGGTCCAATTTTTCAGATAGGTGATTATAGTTTTAGGGGGGCTGAGACGACAGACAGTGGGGCTAGAGCCCCCCTAAAACGGTCTAGAACCGCCCCTGGATTAATAAATTTTTGGTAAAATTAATACAAAACTCAAACCACATTATAATACTTAAATGCTAAAAACAATATATGAATTGACAGATACAGAAATACTAGACAAGAGCAGATTCTAGCCAAGTACAGACTCATTTTATTTCCTACACCTGCTCTGTGTGGGTACATGAAGTCTCTGGAAACATTGTACTTCTTTAACTGTCATGCCAGTTAAACTTTGTTGACATGTTGTTGAATTTTGAGTTTTAAATTTGTTTCTACACCAATTACTCAACACTTCCAGGACAAAATGACTTGCATCTAAAAACAAAGTAAGTTGACGTTTGAGTGAGTATTTTGCCAAACAGCTCTCCAAGAATATGAATACATCTGGTTTGCAACCGCTGTCACATTGGGCATAAAACACAATACATTTACTGTAGTGGTGCACCTGCTAGGCTGGCACGGGATTCGGTTAAACTATATTTAACGAGAGAATGGATTCGATTACTGTACATTAGATCACAGGGTGGGACAACCAAAATAAACATCGTATTTATTAGTGAAAGTAATTTATGTTTATTAGAACATTTTTACTTGACTTATGCACGGTCTGCCGGCTTTTGTATTGGCTTTGCATTCCTGTCAGGACTGATCACACTGAATCTGCATCACAGCTCTGTTACACATTATCTTAAACCAGTCAAACAAATCCAGTCCAATAGCCAAGACACGCTAACAAAGGTAAATAGTCCTTACTCAGAGGAGATGCCATATTAAATTTGACGTGAACTAAAACAAGGCTTCTGAGGGACAAGTTTCTTTTAACAGATGAAAGACTGAAACTATGTAATTCCACAAAATTTCAGCTGACAATAAACATTAAGTGGACAGAAAGCATAGGTTATGAAAATTAGAAGTGATCTTGGATCTAAAGACAGTACATTTATACATTTGGTAAACACTTTTATTCACAATAACGTTCATTTTATTCAAGGTAAACATTTTTTATTATTATTTAATGCATTCCTTGGGAATTGAAAACCATGACCTTGGGTTTGCTAGCACCATGCTTTAATCTTTCTTAAAAAAAATCAAAGTGCTAAATAAAATTCAATATTAAAGTAATGATAATGATTAAAAAGGGAAAAGTATTCCGTCCATTAACAAGCTTCGTTTGGGTTACGGAAGCCGTCGGCAGCGCTGTCATTTTGTTTTTAGGCCACGAAATCAACAATGTCACGAAAGAAGTGTGTTTTTGGTTGTGAGGGAAAGATAACCTTGTTCAGCTTCCCAAATAACCCAACGTTAAGGAAACAGTGGATGCAGTTTGTTTTTCCAGAGCAGCAACAGAGTTCTGCAAGTGTGTTTGTTTATACCCGGTCATGAGTCGAAACCACAGGCGGTGAGTGAAACTGCATCAAATGTCTGTTTTGTTGGCAATCGGCGCGTAAGTGCATATAATGTTAACAACACGAACGTATAGTGAATCGAAAGTTATCCAGGGATAATGCCGTGATGTATTGTGTGTGTCTGTGTGTGTGTGTGTCATAGGTGTATGTGTGCTCATAACTCTTTAGCTCCGCCAACTGTACGCATCCATGAGTTTGGCTGTTTTTGGAAAGAATCGGTACAGCGTATCTGTCTTTTATAAATCTGATAAAACTAAAGACTCTTCAGAGATATGAAAGATGCAATAATACTCTATGTACTCAAGATTAACATGAGATTGGAAGAAACTGTGTGTGTTATGTACCCTTTAACTTCATGCTGTGGAAATATAAATATAAGCACTGAAAAGGGGCGGGGCTACATATGGTTTGTAGATTTTATGACATTTTCTCATGATTTACAAATAGTTGGAAACATCTGGGATATTGTAAGTACTCAACTGAACAAAATATATAACACTGGCCTAGTGGTTTTTGGATATTTTACTGCAAAAATCATACATATTGCACCTTTAATTTTACATTTTATACCTCTAATCTTGAATATCTGTTGAATATCCAACATACAACTTTAAATGGTAACCAGAATAAAATCTACGGGTTTGATACTGGCACAGTGGCACAGTTATTATCTCAAGACATCAGAGTTTCAAAACTCAACTTAATTTAGGTTTTTATCTGTAAACCAAAACTGCACTATGAGACGTTTCCAAAGTGCTAGTCTACGGACTAAACTTTTCAAAAGTGTGTCCATCTTTGGGCCGTTCATTTACAGTAATTTATGTCTTAATCAAATTCCTTGTGATTGTATCGTGCACTGAAATAGTCGGGACCCAATTTGGGAAGCAGCGATTAGGTTACGCCTATACACAAGATTAGATCAGACCACATTACATGTCACTAAAGACGCCATTGATTGTGGTGCTTTCAGTATCGTTCTTGTATAATTCAAAGAAGAAAATCAGTAATCACACAGACTGTCAAGCAAACGGCGGTAACCAGGGAGACTGTCGGGCAAGAGGCACACATCTAAAGCTTAAACAGGAAGTGAGGCTGAAAGCCCACATGAATGGAAACACTGTTGAATTGGAGACATTTGGCTGTTTTTTGTAGAAATCCTAATGCCGATATGAATGTCATGTCAGAAACTGAAACTGATTCATTAGTGTATGCTGGCTGTCATTTCAGACTCTAAAGACACTCTCTGGCTGGCACCCTACACTAGTATCCTGTTAACTTGAGTGCTGGATCATCTAGTCCCAAGATACTGAGATCTAATCTCACTGTAAGATGTGCATTATGTGAGAGTACAGTGTGTGTGTGTGCATGTACTTGGCTATAGTTTGGGGCCCAAAAATATCCCCAAAAGAGAGAGCAATCTGACAAAACCTCCCTTTGAGGACATCTGGGACATCCTCAATTGGAAAATCAAATCAAAATAACTTTATTCGCCACAGTAGATGCAGTATTGTTGTCAGGTTCATAAACAAAGAAAATACTTTCTTTTAATGGTAAAAATGCTACGTTTTATTTCAGGGTTAGAATTAGCATTCGTAGTATTTATAATTAAATTCATATAAAAACAACAAAAGTCAAGGGTATGTCCCCGTTAAATAGCGAAGTGCACAAGTGTGTGTGTTTGTTCATGTTTTTCTATCCTGGTGGGGACTTCAACCTGAATGCACACTGACTCGTGTCATCGTGGGGACCTAAATTGAGGTCCCCATGAGAAAACAAGCTTATAAATCATACAGAATGATTTTTTTTTTTTTTATATATAAGTTTTGTGTGATGGGTAGGTTTAGGGGTAGGGTTAGTGTAGGCGGATAGAATATAATGCCTGGTAAACCCTACATTATGGGGACAAAATGTCCCCACAAAGATGGCAATATCCGAAATCCTTGTCTTTGCGGGGACATTTTTGTCCCCATGAGGAAAATAGCTTATACAAACCCGATTCCAAAAAAGTTGTGACACTGTACAAATTGTGAATAAAAAAGGAAAGCAATAATTTACAAATCTCATAAACTTATATTTTATTTACAATAGAATATAGATAACATATCAAATGTTGAAAGTGAGACATTTTGAAATGTCATGCCAAATATTGGCTTATTTTGGATTTCATGAGAGCTACACATTCCAAAAAAGTTGGGACAGGTAGCAATAAGAGGCCGGAAAAGTTAAATGTACATATAAGGAACAGCTGGAGGACCAATTTGCAACTTATTAGGTCAATTGGCAACATGATTGGGTATAAAAAGAGCCTCTCAGAGTGGCAGTGTCTCTCAGAAGTCAAGATGGGCAGAGGATCACCAATTCCCCCAATGCTGCGGCGAAAAATAGTGGAGCAATATCAGAAAGGAGTTTCTCAGAGAAAAATTGCAAAGAGTTTGAAGTTATCATCATCTACAGTGCATAATATCATCCAAAGATTCAGAGAATCTGGAACAATCTCTGTGCGTAAGGGTCAAGGCCGGAAAACTATACTGGATGCACGTGATCTTCGGGCCCTTAGACGGCACTGCATCACATACAGGAATGCTACTGTAATGGAAATCACAACATGGGCTCAGGAATACTTCCAGAAAACATTGTCGGTGAACATAATCCACCGTGCCATTCCCCGTTGCCGGCTAAAACTCTATAGGTCAAAAAAGAAGCCATATCTAAACATGATCCAGAAGCGCAGGCGTTTTCTCTGGGCCAAGGCTCATTTAAAACGGACTGTGGCAAAGTAGAAAACTGTTCTGTGGTCAGACGAATCAAAATTTGAAGTTCTTTTTGGAAAACTGGGACGCCATGTCATCCAGACTAAAGAGGACAAGGACAACCCAAGTTGTCATCAGCGCTCAGTTCAGAAGCCTGCATCTCTGATGGTATGGGGTTGCATGAGTGCGTGTGGCATGGGCAGCTTACACATCTGGAAAGGCACCATCAATGCTGAAAGGTATATCCAAGTTCTAGAACAACATATGCTCCCATCCAGACGTTGTCTCTTTCAGGGAAGACCTTGCATTTTCCAACATGACAATGCCAGACCACATACTGCATCAATTACAACATCATGGCTGCGTAGAAGGATCCGGGTACTGAAATGGCCAGCCTGCAGTCCAGATCTTTCACCCATAGAAAACATTTGGTGCATCATAAAGAGGAAGATGCGACAAAGACCTAAGACAGTTGAGCAACTAGAAGCCTGTATTAGACAAGAATGGGACAACATTCCTATTCCTAAACTTGAGCAACTTGTCTCCTCAGTCCCCAGACGTTTGCAGACTGTTATAAAAAGAAGAGGGGATGCCACACAGTGGTAAACATGGCCATGTCCCAACTTTTTTGAGATGTGTTGATGCCATGAAATTTAAAATCAACTTATTTTTCCCTTAAAATGATACATTTTCTCAGTTTAAACATTTGATATGTCATCTATGTTGTATTCTGAATAAAATATTGAAATTTGAAACTTCCACAATATTGCATTCTGTTTTTATTCACAATTTGTACAGTGTCCCAACTTTTTTGGAATCGGGTTTGTAAATCATACTAAGTGATGTTTTTTGAAAATGTAAAAATGCAGAAAGTTTTGTGTGATGGGTAGGTTTAGGAGTAGAGTTAGTGTAAGGGGATAGAATATACAGTATAAAAATCATTCTGTCTATGGAAAGTCTCCATAAAACATAACACTGTGTGTGTGTGTGTGTGTGTGTTCATGTTTTTCTATCCCGGTGGGGAATTCAACCTAAATGCACACAGACTCATGGGGACTTATGTCACCGTGGGGACCTAAATTGAGGTCCCCATGAGGAAACAAGCTTATAAATCATACAGAATGAGGTTTTTTTGAAAATGTAAAAATGCAGAAAGTTTTGTGTGAAGGGTAGGTTTAGGGGTAAGTTAGTGTAAGGGGATAGAATATACAGTTTGTACAGTATAAAAACTATTACGTCTATGGAGAGTCCCCACAAAGATAGTAGACCAGTCCTGTGTGTGTGTGTGTGTGATATTTATCATCAGTGCATCTGGCAGATTTTCCTGCCAAAAGGGAACTGTAATTTCTTGTCTCTGTTTTAGTGTGGGTAATGTGATACGATGCATTCTGCATTTTATGCTGCTCTTAACATGGTTATGTGAGTGCATTATAGTTTTTTTTAATTGATTTTTTTTAAACTATGGCTCCATTTCTCGAAACTCTATACACAAAACCACATAACATGCACGCAACATGCAAAACGTCACACATCTCTTGCAAAAGCAAACACTTCATTCAAAACTATTTTAACTCTTTTAAAAATGGTGTTTTTGTGTAACTCTACACACAAACCATCAAATGATTAGCCATAAACACGTCAAACTACACACAGATGTGATTTTTTTTTTTTAAAACATTACTATATTGTGTCTTTTGCTTGTTCAGTGTGCAGTGGAGCACAGGAGTTTGTCATAGCACTGTATTGTATAAAGCGCTATAGAAACAGAGGTGATTTGACTTGTATGTATATTCAGTATTTACAAAAAAAATGTATTTGTTTCTCGAAACATTAAGTTTTGATTTCTATGTGATCAAATTAGGTATATTTACACTATAAACAGAAATGCAAGGAGGTAAAAAATAAATGATTTCTTTCTCAAAAGTGATCAAATTAGGTGTAAGTGTTTTCACACATGATCGTTGGGTGTAGGTAATGCCATTTAAATGGCAGTGTTCTCCAAATGAAACACAAGAACTGTTAGTTTTGAGTGATGTGTCTAATGTAGAGAACTGTGTTTAGCGTTTTGCAAAAACTTTGTTTTACAATTGCAAACTGAGTGTAAAGCAGATAATGTGCTTGTAGTTTTGACAGGTATATGAGTGAACGGTTTCACTAAGTGAGCCTCAAGTACCACTTTTAGTAAGCAGTTTTAAAAAACTGTAATAATTGTAGATTTCTTTATCATACTATCAGTAAACAGTTCCGCCCTTCCAACAGATGAAGTGGTCTAAAATGAATGACTGTGTGTGTGTATGAACGTGTGCACATGTGTCTTAAGTTATGAAAGTGTCTGTGCTAATATCTAAGAGTGTGTGTGTGTGTGTGTCTGGACTGGCATGGATACAAGCAGCTGTGCTTCTATGGGGAACACAAAGGAAACAACATTGTCTCTATAAAGGCCAATTCACACTGCACTGATAGACGGCGGCCAACGCCGACAATCGCCAGATTACAGAATGTCACTTCTCAAACATTCCACGAACCGACAAATGCAACGTTTATTCGGCGAAAACAAGAGCCGGTCAACGGCAACAGACGGAGACAGGTAACACACTGATCCGACAAAACCTGATGAAGTGTCTTTTGCCGTCTGTCAGTGCAGTGTGAATTGGAACATGTGTTTCTGGGTGTGTCTGATCTAGCTATAAGTTTGCAAGCAAAATTGGTGAAGTTACTCCACAGATTTTAGCTAACTCATACCTCAGTACAACACAATCTCTAAATGTTTGCAAGGAGGGTAATATCTTTTATTCAATGCCAATGCTTTAGAGGCTAAGATAATGAGTAAAAAATGTGTGTCTTACCTCTGTTTTGGTTGTCCATCTCTTCGGTTTTGGTGGCTTTGTAATATGTGATTCCCCGGATGAGTCCTGGCTCTTTCTGTGATGGTTTGGTTTTAGTGGGCAGTTCTGTTTGCTCTGGTTTACTGGGTTTGTCTGGTTTTGTGGTCTCTTTCTTTGGCTTGGCTGGCTTTTCCTTCGCTGGCTTTGGTGGAGGTTTCCCTTTTTCTGGTTTCTTTCCTGGAAACTTTGAAACATCTTTGATATTTGTCCCCAGCGTGTCCTACAAATATAACACATGTCTAACTTAACAGATGTTAGAGATCTCATCCTAAAAACTATATTAACACTTACATATACTCTATGCCGTTATATAGATATGTCTCTTAGGGGTGACCCTGAATAGTCGAAGATTTGATGCTTCAATAGGAGGAGCCGGATTCGACTACCAATCTCACAGTCGAATCTTCGCAGAGGTGTTATGAAACAAGGATCATGCCATTTTGGCTATATGGGGATGCTCAATAGCTCCTTTCACACATACAGTCTATACTGGTAAATTACCAGTAAATGATCATGTGTGAACAGGACCTTTTAAAAAATACTGGTAAATCAGTTCCGGCAATTTACCAGTAAGGGAAGTTGTAACATTACCAGTAAATTACCGGTAATGTGCTCTGTGTGAACCCAGAATGAAGAGTACCGGTATGAGCACTTTTTAATAGTTTTTCTATTTAAATATGTGCTAAATGATCATCTTTGACCATTGCGTGGTGTCTCGCAGCTTTTTCAACGTGCCGCGCTCGAGACCTTGCCTTCTTTTCCATTCATCAGCGTTGCGGCTCTACAGTTGGATACTATTATGAGCGTCTCTTGTTTTTAAGAGCAAAAACGTGTTCTGTTTGATCATCCCTTATGCCTGTAACTTAGACGTCAAAAGATGTTGTCAAATTGAACAGATAGTGAAACTAAAGTGCTTCTTCTCATGCGGGCGAATGAAGACAACGAAGCGGCGTTTAAAGATGACTGACATCACAGAATTTACCTGTATTTTGGTGCTGATGTGTGAACAGTCTCTTCCCAGTAAAAAGCCAGAACGCCATTGCTTGTGTGAACAGCATATTTGTTTATTTACCAGTAAAGTCATTCTGGTAATTTCCCAGCAATTTCCCGGGATTGCTGTGTGAAATGAGCTAATGTCTGATTTAATGTCTGGCCACTCGGTGAATTAAATGGGCACATAATCATGTGATATAATGCAGCACACTAATAATGGGGACATTTTATGCCCCTTTTCAAAGTCTTGATTTTGTTTTTAGCGTCTTCTAGAATAGGTTTTCATGCTTGAATGTTCAAAAATGTTTGACATTATTGCAGCACCTCTCTTCCCAGTCTGTCAGTAACGCTCTGGGGTGCATTCCCAAAAGCATTGTTAGCAAACTATGGTCGCAAGTTCCATTGAACTCCATTAGTAACGACAGAACTTGCGCCCATAGTTGGCTCTGGGAAACTCACTCCTGTTTAGTTACTGTCTCTATGAAGCCCCTCCTTCTGAAAAGCACAATGTGCTCTCATTGGTTGGCCAGTCCAGTGTTGTGATTGGTCAACAGCTTTGAGTGTTTAGGAAATGTCACTTCCATTACCATAAGTTTTATCAACACACTACTAACTCAACTCAACCAGGCCTTGCCTTTGGCGGGAACTATTTAAATGAGGAACATTGTGATGTGTTCGTTCCCGGAAGAAAACTCGCGTTTCAGGGAGTTCAGAAACAGTGTGCACTGATATAGAACTCCCTTTGGAGTGACTTGCAGACCTTTTTCATACTCAAACAGCAACATTACACACTAAAGAAAGCTGAAAATGTAAAAAGCATATTTAGACCACTTTAAGTGAATTTAACTGAATAATTTTCACATAGCTACTTTTTTAAAAAAAGAGTATGCAGTAAACCAAAAATACTGAACCGTATGCAGTATTCCATTCTGAACATACCATAGTCAAATCATGAAAGTCAGAGATGAAAGGTCATGACCCTTACCTGTGCTTTGCTTTTAGGGCCTGAGGGGGAGGAGTCTTTCTGCAGCAGCTGAAGGCCCAGATTGGACAGCTCCTTCTTTATGCTCATCATGATGTCAGAATGGTTCTCATACTGCCGTAGCTGAGTGGTCAGAGTCGCCACACTGTCTCTCACAAAGTCATTCTCCCGAGAGAGGTTCATCTTTATCATCTGGATGAGGTACACAACTTTGCATCACACTACTATATACAACTACACTTTTGCATATAACTGTACATGAATACATCTGATTAAACATTTTACTCAAACTGTTATGCTGATAATATAGTTTTATATTCTCTTATGCTCACCAAGGCTGCATTTATTTGATCAAAAATACAGTAAAAATTGTAATATTGTGATTACATTTAAAATAACTTTTCAATTTTAATATATATTTTTTTTTAAATTCCTGATTTTCAGCATCATTACTTCAGTGTCACGTGATCCTTCAGAAATCATTCTAATTTGCTGCTCAAGACACATTTCTTACTATTATCAATGTTGAAAACAGTTGTGCTGCTTGATATTTTTGTTTTTCAGTGATAGATTTTCAAAATTCTTTGATGAACAGCATTTATTTGAAATAATATAAATCTTTACTAACATTATGAATTTCTTTACTTTAACATTTGATCAATTTAATGCATCCTTGCTGAATAAAAGTATTCATTTCATTCAAAAACAAAAAATCATACTGACCCCAAACTTTAGTACCAAACGTTACTATGTGTAATTAAATAAAAAAATATAATTAAATTAGAAAAATGCAAAGTAGAAGCATTTTCACTAGTGGTCTCAGACTATATAAGTAAGGTATTTGATAATGACCCGCAGTGTACATGCAGTAAATTTATTGCGATGCTGATTTCTAGCCAAGCTTTACCCGATAATGAGCAAAATTTAATTGGAAATAAAAACAAAGTACATAAGTGTGACTATTACATGACTGTGGTTTTCATCCTTTAGTCATTTCCTCTCTCTGTCGCACTCTTTCTCACACACACACATTATTTTCCCATCCCTCAAGCCAAAGCGGAGCTGTATAACGGTTAATAACTTTAGCCATAGTGGGTAGCCGTAGAATGTCCAGTTAAACCCAGCCACGGCTCATTAATGTTCACATGTGTATGTTCACACGCACACGGCCAGTGTAATCACACTCACCTCCTCCAGGTTGTTCATTTGAGACACCACCTTGTTGATGTACGAGTGAACTTTAAGAAGGTCCATACTGAAGAGAGTTCCTTCCAGAAGGTCCACCATGGACTGCAACTGCACACAAAGAATCAGGTGACTTTCAAAAGGGGAAAAATACTTTTGGAGGTTCACTAAGCAGCGGCTTGGGTTTCATTTTCAATCTGCAGTAATGTTTGACAGTTTGTCATGTCAATGATTGACAATAATGATTAACATACTTTGGTCAACCAGCGTCACAAGAAAAATCATGCTGGTCCACTGGCCAAAACCGCCAGGGAACAAAAAAAAAAAAAAGTGATTTCGACATAGTTTCTCAGAATTGTGAGATATAAACTCGCAATTGTGATTTATAAAGTCGGAATTGCAGGATATAAACTCGCAATTGCAAGAAAAAAAATCTGACTTTTTAACTCGCAGAATTGCGAAGTTTATATCTTGCAATTCGGACTTTATAACTCGCAATTGCAAGTTTATATCTATCAATTCTGAGGAAAAAAGTTGTGAGATATAAAATCAGAATTGCGATATATAAACTTTGACTTTTTATCGCAATTGTGACTTTTATCTTATATATCGCAATTCTCCGAAAAAATTGTTTCTAGATATAAACTTGCAATTCTGACTTTTTTCTCACACTTGTGAGTTTATACCTCCCAATTCTGACTTTATAACTTGTAATTGTGAGTTTATATCTCGCAGTTCTGCCTTTATAACTCGCAATTGTGAGAATGAAAGAATTTTGAGATAAAAAGCCACAATTACCTTTTTTATTTTTTATTCCGTGGGGGAAACAAGCTTCTATAAAAACTAGCTAATTTTTTCATCATGACAGTGAATTCCTCATATGCTTATTGTTGACGCGTGCTGCAGAAAGTTCAGTCGTGTAACAGCTTGACTGTCGTGGTGATTTACAGCTTCATGCGGCATCAACAGATATGAAGAAACTCCAGCGAGGTTAAAATAGAGCCACATGTTTGGAGCTAAACAGCACAAGATCAGCAAATGTTTGAGGTGGAAATATTAAAACCATTGTGTTTTACTACTGACTAAAGGCTGCTGAATGATTTTGCAGCCTTTAGCAGAGCTGTAGTCAGGCTTGCAATGATCTCAAGTACCCACCATCCACCCCCCAGAACATGCTTTCAACTTAGGGAGTCCCACCATACACCCCCAAATGCGATTTCATTTAGATCGCTAGCCCCTCTGAGAAATGAAGTCATGTGTCCTGTAGTAATATAGAACCCTGGACTGTTCAACAGGATTGTCATGTGGCTCTCTCTCTCTCTCTCTCTCTCTCTCTCTGTGTGTGTGTATGTAGATATGGACTGGAATGCTCAGACAGATGGACAAAGGAGAAGAAAAGATGGAAGGAATGAACCAGACAGGACTGGGTGCGGAGGAAGCAGGACAGGTACTATAAAACACACTTGCAAACACGTGCACCACATACATGCCCTGAATTCTGATTCAGTGTGCCGTTAACCTCAAAAACAGCACTTCCTTTCCTACTTCTTTTAAAGTTATGTCAGTTGTGCATCAGTCATGTTTTAGTAGCATATCAGTAACATCCAAACACATTAGTACATTAGAGTAGATTGTTAAAATACAAAGTTGGGCTTATATTTTTGAGTGCAAACAGGTTGAAGTTATAGACTGAGCATCATTAATGCTGAATTACAGTAATAGACCAATAATAAAATGTTTAAATTAGTGTAATTTATAGCCTGGATCTGTAAAATTAAATTTAAAAGTACAATTTTAGGCTATCGTTACAAACATTTAACATGTTTTTACTAAATTAAAACTAACTGTAGTACCTTATATTTTTTGTGGGTAAATATAGTACTAAATCATCACATTCATTTTTATTACAACTGTGGCATTTATAGTTATAGTTTGTAAAAGAGTTTGTAAAAAAGGCAAAACATTTTCACTATTTTACCATTTTAAAAATAGTTTTTTATAGAAAAGAGTTATATGCAATGAGTTACTGCAAAAGTCTTTTGCTTAAAGACTTAAAAAAGAAAAAATATAGGGTGGGACTTGATTTTGTGCACTGGAAATTGATTGGATTGTTGGATATTTGTGGTTTGCTATTGGTGGATCTCATGTGAGTGACAGGTTGTCCCGTCCTCACACCAGTAAACACATCAGCAGAGAAGAGAAGAAATGTCGCTCAGGAGGGGAAGTTCCTTTGATTAAAGATTACGAGGGAACATGAATTTTAAAAATATATATAATGATGTGTATGGATGCACCATTTATGGTAAATGCTGTAATATTTCATAAAAAAAAATAAGAGTAGACTATTTTGATTTCATGTTGACTTTAATCAGTCCTTTTGTCTAATTCAGTAAAATATCTAAATACAAAATAAAAATAAAATACATTTACTAAATAAAATTGCTCATAAAAACTTGATTTCATTCAGAGAATATATATATATATATATATATACACTACCAGTCAAAAATATTGTAAAAATATTTCACAATAATACTGTTTTTGCTGTATTTTGGATCAAATAAATGCAGGCTTGATGAGCAGAAGAGTCTTCTTTCAAAAACATTGAAAATAGTAATGTTTCCAAACTTTTGACCGGTAGTGTATATATATATATAAATATATATATATTATTCATGCTTATATCATTTGCAAATTACTGAGGTTTATTTTTAAAACTATTTGCAAATGGGGCATGAAAGAACTTAAACTATGGTTATCATGCAAGAACTCTGGCAAAGGGATATGGGATATGTTTTAAGGGATGGGTTTTTTTTAGAAGTAAACAGTGAACCAGGTCTACCTTGATCAGCTCTGGCGCCTGTTTCTTGAGTTTTTCCATCTTCCATTCGTTCTCGCAGGGGTTGAGAGAGGAGGGCGGAGCCGTGCAGGAGCATTTACAGTCGGCACCGGAACTCAGCGTCTCCACCGTGTAAAAATCTTCCACACGCACACTTCCTGTTCGCAAGCGAGCGCATGCGTCCCGGGTCAAAGGCCGCATGATACACTTACAGCGGCAGTCGGATCCCTCTGATGTCATGCGGACTTGTTCCTCCCCGAAGATCTGAAAAGGAAATGGATAGAAAGTAATGGAAATTACATTGTGTGCTGTGACCCAATGACCTACTTCAGTGTCATTTATGTCAACTTGCAAAACTATGTTCACTTTAGTTCTTTTTAGAGACATGCAACAATCAAAATCTCAAGCCAGCCTGAGACTTGAGTTTATTGATTTGGGCTTTAAACCCGAGCTGCCTTCCTGATCCTGACATCAGATATGAAAGTTTGAGGTCAAAAGGTCACCAGTGCCACACGACAGAATTCAACCACATGTGCCACAATGACCTATGACCTTCCCTCCTTCCTAGCGCCATGTGTCCATCATTACTCAGTTGCTAAAATGTCATTAGTGTCAAGTCATATGGCGAATTTACTTTTGCTGTTAATCATATAAAGACAAATCCAAAAACATAGAATCTTTTCTCTACCTCCTAACTTCAACAGACCAGTCCAAAATCAACTAATCGGTCACATGAGCTGTAAATCTGATCTGTCTTCTGGGCGGTTATTGTCAATGGACTGAGTGGAAAGCAAACAGATGGTTTCAAATGAGTGACCTTTGACCTCTGAGAGCAGAAAACCGCATCATATAGATTGTGTCCTTATTCAGATCAGATCACTATGCAGGTATGAGTGTGTGTCTGTGAGAGAGAAGGTTTAACATCTTGGATTACTTATATCCTCTTCAGCAATTCTGAGACCTTCTCAAAAAACAAATGGAAACACAAATCATCAAACCCTGCCAACTTTGGTCATTTCAAGTGTGAGAAAGATCGTATTGCCTGATCTGCATGCCTGATAATGTTTGTGCAAAGGGTATGTGGGTGAATGGTGTATGATTTATGAGCTAACTGGCTGCTCAAACATGTTTTTTCTTCTATTGCCCCACACTTCTATATGTCTTTTTATCTTTCTGAGGGACCAGTTCATTGACATACATGACGATTTATTTACAATATAATCCTTTTGCCAATGTCATGTCACTGTGGATGTACGGTCACCCTTTCCCAGCTATTATTTGGCATGTTTAGGACAGCAACCGAAGTCTCCAAACAAACAGAGGGCAAGTGTCAGCTGTGTTGTGCTAAAATAAGCCAATCCACTCTGATTTCCACAGCAGGGATGCATTTCTTCCACTGAGATGCTGGCAGCATGACAAATCCCAAGGAATTAATAGCTATATTGAGTTGGACAGATATAATTACTGCATATTATAGCAATATTGTTATTTACACCACATAACCATGCTGACAGCAAAATAAAAGTATGATAAAAGTAATCTAAATGACTCGTGCACTATATTCAAAGTCTTCCAAAGTCATGTGATAGCTTTGAGTGAGGAACAGAACAGACCCAATTTAAGTCACTGCAGACTAATATTCTTCATCTCCTCTGCAACTTTTAAAACTTATATGGGCAATTTTTTCATTATTATTCCATTATTTTTCAATTTAAATTTTTTTGGACTCCATTTTAATGGTTAAATTTAAGTTTTAGTAATCAAAAATCATGTCTACTTAATTGAAATCATGAAACGTACACAATTTAACAACAATTTATTAAAAGTTTAAAAAAAAAATCAATTTAGGGCCCTATGAAATATGTTTTTATCCCCTCAAAAAAACAGTAACAACGTGCTGCACAATGAGCTTTACTTTTAAAATTAAAACATGGAAGAAAAAGTGTGATTATTCCTTAAAAAAAACTAAAGTTTTGATAATTTATTATTATTAGTGTTAGTATTATTATTACATTGAGACGTATCTAAATTCTACTCTACAACAGTAATATATTTCTGTCAAGTTAAACCAAACTTTTATTTTGACGGGTTGCCGTGGAGACCTTTTGAGTTTCTGTGTGTTTATGATATGATGATAGTTTTTCTCAAATTAAACTGTAAAATGCTCATGAAGTGACTCTCAGAGCGGCTCTGGAGATGAAGTTCATGTGTTTATGCCCTCATATAGTGAAGCGGCAGAGGCTGAAAACACCATGAGTGCCACGCATGCTTCAGTGTGTGTGGGGGAAATGAGACACGCAGAACATGCAGGAGTCATATTTAAATAGTCTTTTTGCGGTTTAATATTCACAGACATTAGTCTATATCGCAATTTGATTTAAGTGTACTGACCTGCTTTTCATTTATTCATAAAAAATTTGACAAATTACATGAAATTCCACGTTATACAGTAAATTCTGTTTTTATGACTGGATTCCGTGATTCCGTCCGCGTTTTCTGCATCGCGGGTTTGGGATGAAATGAGAGAATTACATTTTTGAGTAAACTATTCCTGTAAAACTAGATGTATTTACCTGAGACAAGGTTTTAAGACATAATCTTGGTAAGATTCTGTAATGTATACATTATTTCCCACTGAGAGATTTTCCACTTGTTTTAAGCATAAACCGCCTGAATACAATTTTTTTGCTATGTACACTACCATTCAAAAGTTTGGGAGTTTTGAAAGGCATCTCTTATGCTCACCAAAGCTGCATTTATTTAATCAAACATACAGTAGTAATATTGGGAAATATTATTGCAAAATTTAAAATAACTTTTCTATTTGAATATATTGTAAAATGTAATTTATTCCTGTGATCAAAGCTGAATTGTCAGCATCATTCCTCCAGTCTTCAGTGCCACATGATCCTTCAGAAATCGTTCTAATATGCTGAAGAAACATTTGTTTTTATTATCAATGAACACAGATGTGCTGCTTAATACTTTTGTAGAAACCGTGATACATTTTCCAGGATTCTTTAATGTATAGAAAGTTCAAAACAACAGCTTCAACTTGAAATAGAATGGTTTGTAACATTACAAATGTCTTTACTGTCACTTTTGATTGATTTAATGTGTCTGTTCTGAATAAACATATACATTTTGTTCTTGCAAACCCCAAACCTTTGTCTGTTCTGTCCATGCTGAATAGTTCCATCTCTCTTTGTTGCTAGTATCAACTCTGACTGTAACCACCAAGCACAGGTGCAGAATGATGATCAACACTGATCAGCAGAGCCAAACAGTCTGTGCTTCAAACCCCGTGTGGCACAAATACAGTACTTACAAAGATAAACGCACAAACTCTGATTCACACAGCAGCTGACATAACAACTGTGAGAACTCTGAAATGTAAACTTCATGAGGAGAGGCCAGATCAAATTGGAAGGACATGACATAAGTAATCCTCCTTATAGGTCAAATCCTATGTAATCCCATGAGAGGAACCCAACTGGCTTTTTGTCCCTCCACTTTCAACTGAGATAATTAGTAATTTAGCTGCATATAAATCTTTGAGGCACTGCCAGGAACAAAGAAAAAACAGAAGCATGTGAATTTTTCTCTCAGGAACACCACCATCCATCACTATTTCACACAGTCTTTCTCTTTTTGTTCCTACCCCTCCTCTATCCCCCTTTGAGACTTTTTAAATTGAACTGTTCCATTTTTAAGTGCCATTTGTTAAAGGCCCACTGAAGTGCCTTGAAACACACAGCATTATTCAATGTGTTGACGTAATTTCCACTGAAACAGGAATACAGGGCGGGACATATTGAACAGCTCCTCCCCTTTTTTTAAATAGCCAATAGCGTTTAGTTTATATCACAGCTCGGCCAGAGCCATTGAGCTCATTACACCCGCAGTTTCCTAATTTCTAACCGCTTCTCCTCCTAATCTCCAACATATCGCTTTAAAATACAGCAGAATTCAAATGGGTCCGATACGTTTTGTGGTCTGCGCCGACTCGCACACATGATCCGCTCTGCACTATCGCGTCTCTGGCCCGGTGCAGACTGTGTGCGCGCTGCAGAGACAATAACGTGAAACCAGAATTCATTCGCCCCAATGAAAAGCATATTTGCACTGTCTGAATCATTCCCTATCCCCTGCACACTGTGTGCAGAATTATTAGGCACCTTGATTTTCTTATCATATTTTTTTTCCAGGCACATTTTACCAATTCCAAACTACATTAATCTTAATAACTACTATTCATTTTGTATTTATTCATTTATAAGTGATATATAATTGTTCATGAAGGCTGGAAATGAAAAACACTTTATATTCAGGTGTGCAGAATTATTAGGCACGTTTTCTTTTACAGATAAAATGAGCCAAAAAAGAGATTTAACTAAAAATTATTAAATGCCCATGAGAAGGATGCAATACTAGACATTGCAGTTAAGGCATGACCATTGGACAGTGAAATGCTCATTGGGTCAGCAGGGTCAGACAAAAACAGGTGGCGGAGAAAAGACACGTTAACTGCAAAAGAATTAAGAATTAAGGTGAAGAATTGAGTGTGAAACCATCAGGAACCCTTTAGTCTCCAGCGCCACCATTTTCCAGAACTGCAAGTCTCCAAAAGTGCAAGGTGTCAGGATCTCAGAGACTTAAGTTAGGTAAAGAATCCTAAAAAATGACCCCCACTTAATAAGAATCACAAGCGGAAGTGTTGTAATATATATATTTTTATATATATATATATATATCTGTCTGAAAATGTTAAAATCTAAAATTTTTAGGACAATGAATAAAACAAGGAAACAATCCTACAAAAGTGAGGATTGGGGCCCTGTCCTCCTCTCCAGTGAGCCGTGACCTGTGATAAGTGCGGCTCTTGATGCGTTGTGACGTCTCAGTGTCGTTTTCTCATGTGTGGTTTTATTCATGGTAAATCAACCGTTTTAGCCGAAGTGATTTTCGCCGTGCACACATCAGCCTTTCATCTGTCCGGCACAGCTGGAGGGCTCAGAGAAAGCTTTGAATGAAGTGATAAACACTTCTCGTTAGGTGCAATGTGAGGGTTTGGGGTAAAAAAACGTTGAAGATGTCACCATGAAATATTTGGAGTATGCAGTGGAGATTATAATGGAGGATAATGGAAATCTATATGATGGATTAGAAAGCAGCTGTCTTTTTTTCAGATGTCTCTGCACTTTTTCCCTATATGTTACTCAAATCCATGATTTAGGATGATCAGGTTTGCTCCTGGAGATCTACATTCTGAGTTCAACTATAATCAAACACACCTGCGCCTCAAGGTCTTATGGTTTATCTGAAAATAACAGGCATCTTTAGGGAAAACGCATATTGAACAATTCTCTCACTCTTCACTCTTAAGAATAAAGGTTCTTTATTGGCATTGATGATTCCATGAAGAACCTTTAACATCCACAGAACCTTTCACAATCTTTTCACAAAAAGGTTCTTTGGAGAACCCAAAATAGATTTTCTATTTTCTAAAGGTTCTGAAAGGATGTTTAAGAGTGTAGACAGAAATGTGATAAAATAAAGAGCAAAATGTCTTTTCCTTTTAAGATTTTTTTCCCCTGAGGACAAACAAATTGCTCATAATCCCATGTCTCCTCTAGAGTTAGAGAAAAGATCTCTATGTCTCAAAGTGCACTCAGATTTGCCAAGACACCAATATTAGAGATTTCAATATGGACTCTTACATTTCCTGAGCTATGCACACTTTAACCCTTAATGCATGAATGTTTCACCAATCATTATTACATATTCGGGTCTTTAGTGACCCGGATCTATATCTAACACGGATGGATCTCTACCTGTCGCGATAATATAAAACTCTCCTGATATTAGAGTAACAATTACAGAAGAATAAAAATAAAGCATATTTTGTTACCTTTTGGAGTTGAAAGGGTTCAGTTTGAGCAGATGTTTTATACCATCATCACTGTCCTCGTCAGAGCTCATTTCCCAGTACATTCAGCATCTGCCTCATATTCACCATCTCAAACATATTCTCAAAACTATAATTTTTAGCATCTTCAAAATCAATATTTTAGATCGCTGACAGCTTCTTCGCCAGATCCACCAAGTGACTGTGACACTAATATTAGATTGCGTTCAGCACTTGCTTTGCAGTAAATCGCTGAGCCATTTCAAATTTTGCTGATGATACTTCCTATTCTTTTGTTTTCTGCCTGTTGTAACTATGAGTGAAACGTCACTTCATCATTGTGTATCAGACATCGCCACCTTGTGGAATAAAGGTGAACTGCACTTATTCAGTCATCAAAGATTCAATTATTGTTGTGCAGAAAAAATAGACACACTGTTACACACCTCGGGTCGTTAGCGACCCTATACCATTTTTTACAAAAAAAATGAATGGGAAAACAGGCATTCTTTTATAATTGTATTATTTTTTTCTTGTTATATTATTTATAATGAATTGATTGAGGAATACTAAGAAGGTTGATGTCTAACTTTAAAAAATGAATGAGAAGGAGAATAGTGAATGACGTCCCGGGTCACTAAAGACCCGAGGTATGCGTTTAAGGGTTAATTGCTCCATAAAATCATAGGAATTTCAGTAGAAACATCAGAGACAAAATTGATATGAAATGAAATGCAAATGATGGAAGATTAGAGCCAATATTAGTTTTTTTTATATTGGAAACAAAATTAAATCAGGGCCCATTCAAATATTTTCTATACCAGGCAAGTTAGTTTAATGCCTGATTTTGGAGAGTTTAAAAAAAACAAACAAACAAAAAAAAAAAAACAGACAAAACAGTATTGATACTACTGGAGGAACACCTTGCAAAAATTTCAAATTCCATTCTGTAAATGCCTGATAGAACTGCTGTTTTTGAAAAGGTGTCTGGAGGTGTGGCGATCTGAAGAGCTCCAAATGATGTCTCTTTTCATTTTAACAATAAGGCTAATGAGTTATGAATGGAAAAACCTCTGAGCAATCAAATATTCTTCTGTGCAGGTGTATTAGATTAGAACAACACAGCAGAAACGTTCAGGAGCAGGACTGAGCACCTGTGAGTTTAGACTGTGTTATGATATTTTTCCAATCCTGAACCAAAAAACCTTTGAACTCATGCCAGCGGTGCTTGCGTTAAGCGCAGTGTGTGTGCCCCGCTGAAGAGTTTAATCCCAGACCTTTCAAAGTGCCCACCCGTGCGAATAATCATTTTAACTATATATAAAAACACCAACTCCCACTGAACTGAATCTGCTTTTATCTCCACTGCCATGCCATGCCATTCCATTTCCAACTGAGAAACTCACTGTCATGAGTCCCATTTTAGTAAAAATTTATATTTGTAAAAAATTTTGTATGCAACTGAGTAAAATAAATATTCTATATATTTTTTAGATGCTTTGGAATAATTAAAGCATGGTTATAGTTATATTTAGTAATAAAATGAGTGAATAAAACATTTATTTTTAGCATGTTCTGGAATTACACAGTTCTGCAATAAAATCTTAACAAGCTTTTTAATAAATGCAAAACTCATTCTCAAACTTAAATTCTTTCTTACCTTGTTCTGAGATGATACATGACTGCACATCATAAGTAAACAAGCCACGAGCTCCACAATCCTCCACATCTCGCCGGTGTATGAAGCTCCACTGTGTGAATGTGTGAGATGTGCGCTGATGGACTACAGACCCATCATCATCATCACCATCACCATCACCCTCTCTCTCTCTCTCTCTCTCTCTCTCTCTCTCTCTCTCTCTCTCTCTCTCTCTCTCTCTCTCTCTCTCTCTCTCAACGCCTCCACCTACTGGACGCCAAAACGTAATTATAAATGTGGTTTTATTTACTCAAATTATTTGCATGTTAATAATATATGGCAATGTATGTGTTAAATTATAATTAAAAACATACTTCAAAATATGTCACAACTCATAAAGCGTCCAAATATCATACATATTTATTATTATTATTATTATTATTACTAGGCTATTATCCGATTAGCTTATGTGGATACATTTTCAGAATTGTGGACATTTAGACAAACTCTCTCAAAACACAATTTTCACACGTTTAATTTTATTTGTCTACTATAGTAATATCTACTATAATAATATCCACCAATGACCACACATCCATCACGGGAGAATTCTGTCATTCATGAAGATTTCCACCACATCTCAAATCATGTGTTTTTGATAACAGTCTGCGGTGGAAACGGGTGGTGGTCATTACAATTACATTAAATAATGTCCGCCTTTGTTTTGTTATAGCTAGCATTAAATGTTAAATAATTTTTTTTTTTTTTTTTTTTTTTTTTTGTTGTTGCATAGTTTGACAGTTAATGTTCATAATAAATTACCTTGACACGTTACGCAATAAATATTAAAACTCGTTGAATTTCATTCTTTATATAGATAAATATAGATTTAATATAGATAATTAAAATAAATAATTAATTATAACTGTTTTTCATAGTTTAGCTTACGATTTAACGACATTGAATCTTAATATTTATAGGCCTGTTGAATATTTAGATTATGATTAAGGTTTGACATTAAATTTATAATTTAGATTTTTATGCTTTCTTTGTTTTGTTTTGTTTTAAATTATTATTAATGCCATTTACAATACACTGATAATTATGAGAAATATTCATTCAAGGGTAAGGGGAAAAAACAAAGTAATAATAAACCAGTAAATGCATAGCTACTAGGGCAATACAATAGGCCCTAATAATAAAAATGAAATATAGCTTATATAATAATATACAAGAGGAAATGGGCACTTTATACACTTTATACAATAATATTATACCTGCTGTTATTGGTTTAATTTACCTTTAAACCTTACAATAAAGTTTGAAGTCATATTAAAGTGAGAAAAGTTCGGTTTGAAGTCGGACCATATTCTGGTCCTCTTGGTTTGACGTCAGACATTCTTCAGACCTCAATGACAGATGCACTGATGTACATGACCACTGGGCGGCACCAGAGGACAATGAAACTGTTGAATGACAGCGTCATTGGATTGACTGGTTTCTGTGCTTCCCTCATAAACTTCATTTCTAAGTTCAGAATGTCTAAAGTCTTACTCTATAGAGTCCGATGGCTGTCCTCGTTTGTTTATTATAAACAGGAAACCAAAATAGCATATCTATCTGTCTATCTATCTATCTATCTATCTATCTATCTAGCTACACTATATTGCCAAATGTATTGGGACACCCCTCCAAATCATTGAATTCAGGTGTTCCAATCACTTCCATGGCCACAGGTGTATAAAATCAAGCACCTAGGCATGCAGACTGCTTCTACAAACATTTGTGAAAGAATGGGTCACTCTCAGGAGCTCAGTGAATTCAAGCGTGGTCCCGTGATAGGTTGCCACCTGTGCAATAAGTCCATTAGTGAAATTTCCTCACTACTAAATATTCCACGGTCAACTGTTAGTGGTATTATAACAAAGTGGAAGCAATTGGGAACAACAGCAACTCAGCCACGAAGTGGTAGGCCATGTAAAATCACAGAGTGGGGTCAGCGCACGCTGAGGCGCACAGTGCACAGAAGTTGCCAACTTTCTGCAGAGTCAATAGCTACAGACCTCCAAACTTCGTGTGGCCTTCAGATTAGCTCAAGAACAGTGCTTAGAGAGCTTCATGGAATGGGTTTCCATGGCCAAGCAGCTGCATCCAAGCTTTACATCACCAAGTGCAATGTAAAGCGTTGGATGCAGTGGTATAAAGCACACCGCCACTGGACTCTAGAGCAGTGGAGACGTGTTTTCTGGAGTGATGAATCATGCTTCTCTGTCTGGCAATCGGATGGACAAGTCTGGGTTTGGCGGTTGCCAGGAGAACGGTACTTGCCTGATTGCATTGTGCCAAGTGTAAAGTTTGGTGGTGGGGGGATTATGATGTGGGGTTGTTTTTCAAGGGTTGGGCTTGGCCCCTTAGTTTCAGTGAAAGGAATTCTTAATGCTTGCAAGACATTTTGGACAATTTCATGCTCCCAACTTTGTGGGAGCAGTTTGGGGATGGCCCTTTCCTGTTCCAACATGACTGCGCACCAGTGCACAAAGCAAGGTCCATAAAGACATGGATGAGCGAGTTTGGTGTGGAGGAACTTGACTGGCCTGCACAGAGTCCTGACCTCAACCCGACAGAACACCTTTGGGATGAATTAGAGCGGAGACTGCGAGCCAGGCCTTCACGTCCAACATCAGTGCCTGACCTCACAAATGTGCTTCTAGAAGAATGGTCAAAAATTCCCATAAACACACTCCTAAACCTTGTGGAAAGCCTTCCCAGAAGAGTTGAAGCTGTTTTAGCTGCAAAGAGTGGGCCAACTCCATATTAAACCCTACGGATTAAGAATGGGATGTCAATAAAGTTCATGTGCATGTAAAGGCAGGCGTCCCAAAACTTTTGGCAATATAGTCTGTCTATCTATCTATTTTATCTATCTATCTATCTATCACTTGATGAACTGCGAATCCCAGATGGCAACACGGGGGCGTGTCGTCACGTGACCTGAGCAAGGTGTTTTCAAGCTGACACGAGCTCTTGACATGAGCGCGCGGAGAGCAGAGGGCTCGCAGAGGTCAGAGCTCAGAGCTCAGAGTGCAGGCGGACCGCAGAGAGACACGCTCGCTCAGTTCATCTACAGGAGGATGGAGGTGGAGAACCGACCCAACGGATTTGACTTTTCCAAACGGGACAAATTACTGAGCACCGGTGAGTTTCTGGTGCCCGTGCACAGTTATTCAATCTTACATGACAATTAACGTGTTTAGAATACAGTTCTGAATCTTATATTTAATGCGTGAGGTCAAAATTCAGGCAAAGTACATAGGCGTTTGTCTCTATAATTAACTTCAACAGGTTTAGTATAGGTTTAGTGTATTTTAGACCATTCTCAATGCAACTTTCCACAATGTTAATGCAGTCTGTAGTTTTACCCCTTGTAGCCTATGGAGTAAAATGTGTTTGTAATGTGATGAATGGACGTATAGAGCTGGAGTTTGGGGACAGTGGGGTCTTTTAAAGCGCTGCTGAGGAATGTTTTTATATGCACGTCCGCGAGGAATCGTAAAAGATGAACTTTTGAACTTGAGCGAATCACCCTCGAGCGCCACAAAAACACGTCAATGACAACAAACAACCAGCTGTAACATTTTTAATCAATGGCGTTTCTGAAAATAAATCCGTGTAGGCAAAATAACATTATATATATATATATATATATATATATATATATATATATATATATATTAGTACATTAAATATATACTTTTTGTCCTCCTTAAGTAAGATAAAAGATAATGAGACTAGTGGCTAATGCTGTTTTGTATCTGGAAAAAAAATTGAAAGTTATCTTTGCTGTATTTACTGCTAAAGCCCATATGGTTATTATAGGAATCGGTGTTCCTGATATCATTGGAAAGATGTCACTGCATTTTCAGGATTGGGGGCAACAAATGTAATAATTGAATAATAATAATAAAACAGTCAGTCTATTACTAATATAATTTTATTCAAGGGTTTGCTTTCGCTTCAATGACTGTAGTAATTAAGGCCCTGGTAATATGCAAAAAAAATGTGAAGTTAGTGCAGAAAATGTATGAATTTTTTTTTCCTGCTATGGTAGAGCAGGCTCATGTCCTGACCCTCTGGATAGAGCGGGATCAGATGTTCTGGTAATAAGAGAATAATTTAACATTTACTGTCTGACGGAATGAATGACTCACTGATGATAGCATAAATTCATTTCTAATTATTTATGAATAATGTGTCAATACATTTATGGGGTAAGGGTTAAAAAAGTTTAATACTTTAATTTTAGACTTTTTGTCCGAGACAGTCAGGGTGATTCAGTCATACAAAATTATATTTTCTGATTTAAAATCAGATAATTTAGATATTACCACACAAAACACATGTAGGTGATTTTTACAGTATAAAACGTATATTCGATCAGCTGATGAAGAATGGCTTTATATTTAGATTTTTTTTTACTATTGTGTAAAACTCAAATACTACAATATTTTATCTTTGATCATTTTGGTTCTTTATGTGAGCATTTGTTGCCCTAAGCAAGAGAATTTGGAATGAAAAACTGACTTGTAAGCCATTCCCCACACTAATATTGTAATGGAGTGTAATAATTTACTATATTCTTTTTTTCGAAATCACAAACATTTCAAATAATCAATAGGATAAATAGGTATTTTTTTGTAGTTGTGTCCCAAATGATGCACTGTACTATGCACTTGTACAGTATGTACTTATGCACTATGTATTCATCCATATTATATATGAATTTTATCTGATAGCTCTGATAGCTCCGTCTGGACACACTACTCGCACTATTAATACTACAAAATGTCATAGAATAGTGCATAAGTACACAAATTGGTGTCATTTGCATATTATCATCCGTGCGTAGTGTAAATCTTTTTTTTTAATAATATTTGTACATGTGCAAGTGTTTCCAAATGTGTTTGTTTGAAGAGAGAAAACCCTTCAGTCCAATATTCTGTTAGTTTTCCAAGAAGGAAACACACATACACTCTAAGATGAACAGCATGTTTTTATCAAACACAAAGGTTGCCAGGACTTCCCAGCTTTTACAGCTGCATTTCCAGCATCTGTTTGGCACAGATATGTGCGCACACACACACACACCGCAACTGTGAACAACACAAACGCATACAAACTAAACATGATGCCATTTCAATTTTTAGCAAACTGAAACTCCTCATTTCAACAGTTACATTAAGTCTAGATGATCAGCGTTGCTATAGCAACACTGGATTGGTCACTGCACATACCAGAATACAACTGTATAGTCAACAGCCTTGACCTTTCACTTCTGAGTGACCTTTCTCCTCTCACTGACCTTACAGAGCGGAAAAAGAGAGGAGGGAGAAGCCAACATGTATGTGTATTATATGCAACATTTTTCACTACATTCATTTTTAGTGATTTGTATAAATCAAGCTTTTATAAAGCAAAAGCAAAAACAACAACAACAACAAAAGCTCAGATTTCCTCCACTAATTGCACAATTAGGTAAAAGAGAGTGTGTGTGTGTTTGTGTATGTGTTTGCATGCATGCGTGTGTGTGTGTGTATGTGTGGTTCTGGTATTTATTTACTACATTATGGGGACGAAATCCCCACAACGATGGTAATACCAGAATTTTTTTGATCTTGTGAGGATTTTTTGGTCCTCATGAGGAAAACGGCTTATAAATCATAGTAAATTTTGTTTTTTGAAAATGTAAAAATGCAGAAAGTTTTGTGTGATGGGTAGGTTTAGGGGCAGTGTTAGTGTAAGGGGATAGATTATACAGTTTGTACAGTATAAAAATGCCTGTTGAAAGTCCCCAACATGTGTGTGTGTTTGATTTGAGATTTAGTCTTTAAGGTTGGTAGCCCTTCCCCCACAAATAAACAAACACACATCATAAACACATAGAAGATAAACTTCCTGTCCACCCACCCACACAGGGATCATAAAACCCCCCTTGCACTGGCCATTTCATGACCTCTTGTTTTGACCCCCCTTGTTGCCATAGAAACTTTGACGGACAAGTCGAACAGGTAGATTCATTCTGCCCCATGAGAGTTTTTGTTTTTACTTCATTGCATTTTAATGGTGTTGTATCTGTTTTCTATACATTTTAGGTATTTAGGTATCTATACAATTTTTATAGATAACGTAACATCCTAAAAAGATGTTCAGTGTAACATTTTCTCTTCATAGTTTGAATCATATCTTATTTTGAGTCTCTTAAAACACCAGTAATAAGCAATTAAATGCAGAAATTAAAATATGATTCTTTTATCTATTAATTCTATTAAGTAAAGCAAGATTTTCACATGTTGTGAAGAAAATGTGTGTAGTTGCGCCTGTACAAAAGTCACTATCATGATGTTCTGCACTGTTAAAAAAAAAGGTTTCAAATTGGGGGTTTCGCAGCGATGCCATAGAAGAACCAGTTTTGGTTCCTAAAGAACATTTCAGCGAAACGGTCTTAAATAACCGTTTTTTAACATTTTAAAATCTAATGAACCATTTTCCATTGTAAAGAACCTTTTGTTCAATGTAAATGTTCCATGAATATTAAAGGTTCTTCAGGAAACCATTGAGTAGTTTCTTTCTGGGCCAAGTCAAAAGAACCCAGAACTTGGTATCTAGATATGTCTCGGGTCATGCTTTCAATGTTAAAGGGATAGTTTACCCAAAAATGAAAATCCTGTCATTTACTCACCTTCATGTCGTTCCAAACCCGTAAGACTTTCATTCATCTTCGGAACACAAATCAAGATCTTTTTGATGAAATCTGAGAGATTTCTGTCCCTACATTGACAGTTTATGCAACTACCACTTTGACGCTTCAAAAAGTTCATAGATATCATAAACCAATCCATATGAATTGAGCAGTTTAGTCTAAATTTTCTGAAGAGACACGATCACTTTATATGATGAACAGATTAAATTTAGGCTTTTATTCACATTTAAAACATACATAAACAGGAGCTCAACTGTACTTGCGTGATGCGCGAGAACAAACCTCAATGTGATGCGTAACACGAGAATGAACCTCATTGGTTCTTGAGGAAGCTCAAACGTGATGCGTAACACGAGAATGAACCTCATTGGTTTTTGAGGAAGCTCAAACGTGCTGTGTAACACAAGAATGAACCTCATTGGTTCTTGAGGAAGCTCAAACGTGATGCGTAACACGAGAATGAACCTCATTGGTTCTTGAGGAAGCTCAAACGTGCTGCGTAACACATGAGAATGAACCTCATTGGTTTTTGAGGAAGCTCAAACGTGCTGTGTAACACAAGAATGAACCTCATTGGTTCTTGAGGAAGCTCAAACAAGATGTGTAACACAAGAATGAACCTCATTGGTTCTTGAGGAAGCTCAAACGTGCTGTGTAACACATGAGAATGAACCTCATTGGTTCTTGAGGAAGCTCAAACGTGCTGTGTAACACATGAGAATGAACCTCATTGGTTCTTGAGGAAGCTCAAACGTGCTGCGTAACACATGAGAATGAACCTCATTGGTTTTTGAGGAAGCTCAAACGTGCTGTGTAACACAAGAATGAACCTCATTGGTTCTTGAGGAAGCTCAAACGTGCTGTGTAACACAAGAATGAACCTCATTGGTTCTTTAGGAAGCTCAAACAAGATGTGTAACACAAGAATGAACCTCATTGGTTCTTGAGGAAGCTCAAACGTGCTGTGTAACACAAGAATGAACCTCACTGGTTCTTTAGGAAGCTCAAACAAGATGTGTAACACAAGAATGAACCTCATTGGTTCTTGAGGAAGCTCAAACGTGCTGTGTAACACAAGAATGAACCTCATTGGTTCTTGAGGAAGCTCAAACAAGATGTGTAAAACGAGAATGAACCTCATTGGTTCTCGCACATCAAGCAAAAATGCTTGAGCTTCCGTTTATCATTACGGATGTGTGCGTTGATGAATGTTTATATGTGAATATACATTTTTTGATGCATGTTTTAAATTTATACAATTCTGTTGTACAATTAATTTACATTGCATTTTTATTTTTTTTGTCAAATAAGATAAAAATGCAATGTAAATTTAATTGTTATATTTTCGTTTGATTACATTTTAAAAGCTTGATTTAATTGTTTTCATTAAATTCATTACATTAACGTTTATATACATTTGTATTAAATCATAAAACACAGAATCCCAAATAAATAAAATGGAAAACACAGAATTTAGGGAAAAATAAAATGGATTTCATGAGGCCCTAAATAGCTACTCTGTGGAGTTTAATAGTGAACAAACAAGTTTTCATGTTTACATTAATTTTCAAGGTAAATGAAGATTGTGATTATTGTATGTGAAAAAAAAAATATCGTGTTAACTAATTAAATACTGCCTGTTTCCTGAATACATGTAATTGTTTTCGCAATGAAGAGATTTATGCTAATTGTAAACCAAAATATGAAAATATGTTTGTTTAAATAAAATCAAATAGATGTAAAGTGCTATTAATAAACTATGCCATGATTGTTTTTGAGTGCAGAAATCTTACCTGTTTCGTATGATTGACAAATATGCATCACATTATATGTTTATTGTTTTGTTTGTGAAAACTGTATAATCCAAATGGGTTTGAATCTAAATCTTAAATATAGGCCTAAATATTTTTTGAGTGTAGATTACCACACATGGCATGCGCACACACACATTGTGATGAGCAGAGGCGCGGGGGGTTGGCTGGGATCTCATGTCCTTGGATCTGAATGATGAAGCCCTGGAAA